>CM077159.1:132377513-132822710 GCA_039583875.1 Platanthera guangdongensis | reverse complement strand
CAGCAGAGTGCCTAGGGGAGTTTTCTGCCTTTCTTTTTCCTTGTTGTTCTTGTTTTTTCCTATACTAGGTTAGTGTCGATCCGCTGAGGATCGTTGTGTGGCTGTGTTGTAATCGGATATTTTTCGTTTATTGGATCCGGCGCGCTCTCCCCGTGGATGTAGGAGCTTAACTCCGAACCACGTAAATCTCTTGTGTTTTGTGTTTTTGGAATTTCAGTTCTGTGATTAGTTTGGTGCGCGCCATTATTTGCTCAAATATTTTGCTTCCGTTGCTATTGTCCCCGCGACGATGTTCCGTACTCGCGGTCCGGTTGCCCAATTGCACAACAGGTGGTGGCCGTAAATGTGTGGCTTAAACCGTCATTCGTTAAGGATAATCTAATAAACGTCATCCGTTTGAACATAAAAGTGAATAAAGTTTCTTAGGTTGACATTAATGAATGACAATTAAACCCCTATGTTCATGACCTCCACCGCCGTACCAAACGGAGTCTTAGTTCTTATCAAGTTGCTAGAGGAGGTGATAACACAATAGACATATTTTCAAAAAGGCCCGCTCAGTTGATAGCTATAAATATACTAACTTCTTTTCACACAGCATATCCTTTACTACCTCAAACTGCTCTCACGTTAGTTGAGCTTAACCCTAACAGTTTGAAAATAGAGTAAATATTGAAATTTTGTTGAAAAAGGATCAAGGATGTTACCTGGGATGAAGAGAAGGAAGCCCAATGACTTCAATGCTGTGGAGGAGGTGAGCAAATATTGAAATTTGGCTGAAAAAGGATCAAGGATGTTTCTTGGGATGAAGTGGATGACTTCATTGCAGTGGAGGAAGGGGTCCGATTGGTTGACGACCATATTGTATCTCCAAGGGATAATTTGTCAAACACCTGGCGAGCACCTGGCGAATAGATCACCGAAGTCGAAACCGGAGGAGGAGAAGCCGCAACCTGATTGCACGAAGCCGTTGACAATGCTGGTTGACGAAGCCCTATGGAATGTCAATCGGGAGGATGAGCGTACCTGAGAGCATGACAGAAGGATAATATAATGTGTTTTTTTTCTGATCCGAAATCTATAAGGAGGAAGAAATCAAAAATGAAATCAAATGCCAAAAACGAAAACTCACAACCGGTTGAGCGGCCACCCGTCGTGAAATGTTGACTGTGGCGGCAAGAAGAAGGGTATTGCAGAGACAATCTAGGTCAGAGGAAGAAAGAGGAGGATAAGTATGTGGAATGCACAACGTTTCTTATCTTGAATCTTAAAGCAGGTACAAATCAGAAATGGAAACAAAGCTCGGGAAGGAAAATGACCAACGATCAAGCGGCCTCCTTGAAATGTTGACTTCGGAGACAAGAAGTAGCCTACTGCAAAAGGGAAGGAGGGCGTCGGTGAGGGGAAGACCGGTGAAGATGAGTATGTGGGATGCAGAGCGAGTGGCCTCCCGCGAGGCATTGTTAACAAGGATGAAAACGAATACGATACTGTGTGGGATTTTTTTTTTGGCACTTAACGTCCTTCAAATACTTCAAATAGGGTTCTTGATATTTTGCACTTTATAATTCAAATTTTGGCACTTTACACTCTTATAATCAATCAATATAACACTTTGCACCCTTTAGTTATTTTATTATTTCTTCTATATTTCTTAAATTCCAAAAATAGTAGCTAGAAGGGTATTTTGGTCCATCAGTTTTTCCTTTTATCATTTTATCGGGTCGGGCTTTGACCAGGACAGTCGGGCCAAGGTTTTTTGCCAACCGGGCTCGGGTAGGGCTCGGACTCCCTATAACGGCCTCCCCGACACTCAATTGATGATGATAAGTGAAAGAATTGTATAGTTACGCGTGCTCAGATTGGGGTAGTTCCGGGATGGGTGACCTCCTGGAAGTTCCCGTACGGGCGCCTAACAATCTAAGTATGTGATTTCGTTTTAGATTTCCTTTTTACCATCCGCTTCGAATTCCTAAAACATTTTAATTCTTATTTTTAAGAATTCCAGATTCAACTTACTTAACAAGGCTTCACTTATCTCTTCTTTTCAGATCTCTTACAACTTCTAACTCAATTTCTTCAATAGTTTGGAAAATTCTAAGCCCGACATGACAAGCTGATTCATTTTTTGTTTTTTTATCTCAATTTTGAATCGGTCTTTGATTACGTTTCTGATTTCATTATCGAATATATTTTTTACTCTACTTTTAAAATTTTGTTTTGAAATTAAAGTTGTAACACCTCCATCCGTCACATGAAATATAACAAATGGTCCGGTCGGGACCCCACGTCATATTCCACAGACAGTCGTCGGAGTTATATGTTAATATCAAAGACTAAACGAATCCTAACTCAGAGCATTCTAGCGGAAGCTTCAGAGGTTAAATTGAACTCAATACATGTGAATGTCCACTATATATATATATATATATATATATATATATATATATATATATATATATATATATATATATATATATATATCAGATATATATATATATATATATATATATCTATATATATATATATCTCAAGAATGTTTACAAAAATACACAAAAGTCATGGCCTTAAGGCCCTACAAATGTTCTTCCCAACAAAGAGTGGTTTACAGACATCGGCGCGCAGGTCGGGCACACATGAAAAACATTAAAAAGTCTTCTCTTGACCTTCGAGGGCCGGCATAGCATCAGAGGGCTGCAACCCGCTATTTCCCGCTCGGCTCTCCAGCACCTGCGCAGGGACAATCCACCACAAGGGCGGCAAACAAGGCAACAGTCAGCTTTCAGATGACCAATTTATAACGACCTTACCCCATCCCCGGGGCAGCGGTATTCCTTCTCTGCAGGCATAACATTAACACAACAGATATATCACAAGAAGGCAAACTCAAGCACCAATCAATATATCACAAACGAGTCCCTCAACAGTCAAACGTTCTGTGTACTCAGGGCACATTCTCGGTGAACCGGAATACCGGGGTCGCACCACCTTTCAGAGGTCTAAGACTTGAAGGTCAGCTTTGAGCATTTCAGTCTTTCCAACACGGGGCCTAAGACTTTCATTATGCCAACGACAAAATCCAATTACTTTAGGAAATCTAGACAGGACTTGCATAACGCAGGTACGGTTCAGCACTCTTCTCGTTGCTCAAATCGTCATATCATTGACAAAAATCGAAGCAATCAAGCCCAATGACAAGACGCGAGTCCCCTTTCTCTTTCGGCTCACCACCTTTCTTTAGCTGAGCTCTTAAGCTCTCAGCTTCGACTGCCGCCCATCAGGTCCCCAGGACCAGAGCCCGCAATCGACACACAATGACACTCACGACCATAACTGGGCACCCAGGCACACAACTCACAAACTAGCCACACGGTCTCCAAGAGACAGGCTAAAATAATATAGATCATCACGAGCTATTGCCAGCGATACTCACTATCTCCCAGCGATATCCAACAGTTATGCAAACTGTGGTATTTTCTGGGTATTTTCCTATAGCACACCTCCAGTACTCCTGCTACTCTCATTTCACAGGTACAACCCACAAACCTCGTAAACTACTCGTACAAACGCGGAGTCTTCTCTGGTGCGTAAAATAAAGCATCATCAATACAGACCAACCTGTTTAGGTGGGCTTCACATAGCATGTCTATTATGTACTGCGATTTCTAGATTCTATATGCAAAACCACTCAGGGATATTACGTACCAACCCATCGGAATTCCCTCGATTCTCCAACTTTTGGTAGGGGATTACATGTATATGCAAAAGGAAGACTTCACTTGTCCAAGAAGAAAGATCATAACTCTTGTAATTCGTTTCAGGGCCATTAGCAAGCTTTTTATCCGGCTGGAAAGGAGCGGCTCGCTTTCCTCATCACGGATCTTGCCTTAGTTCTCGATTCCGACTTCTGGATCTCCTTCAGCAAGCCTTACTAAGCTCAGTCTTAGCTTTATTCTTCCTTAGCTCTCTTCTCTCAAGAGCTTGGATGAAAAGGAGGAGAGAGTGTGAGAAGAAGAGAAATAACTTCTCTTTTCTCCACTCCTCTGCTTAAGTGGTCTCGAGATTAATTCCAGCCACATGATCAATTCATCAAGAGAAAGCAATGGCCACGATTTTAGCTGACAAGTCGAAGTTAACGCTATCGCCTGGCGATATCCGCTATCGTCTGGGCGATATCATCGGTAGTCGCTTTGACCCCAGTCAACCACCGCTCTTCGGTCGTCGGTCGGCCATCCGACACATGTCCAGTCATACGTGGCAGTATCGTCTGGCAATACCCACTATCGCCACTCTGATAGCTCACTCAACGCTTCGTCGAGTGCGTTGAGAGCGCCGAGTGCGTTGAGAGCGTCGAGTGCGTTGAGACCGTCAAGTGCTTTGAGTCCACTCAACGCTTCGTTGAGTGCTATCGCTATCGCTAGCGATACCCATTATCGTCCGGCGATAGTCACTTTTAAATTCTGTTTTTCCAAATTTTGGAGTGTTACAAAAGTTACGATTTCATATTTTCAATTTCATTTTGAAATAAAAATTACTATTTTCAGGTTCCACTTATCTCTTCTCTCCAGATCTCTTACAACTTCTAACTCAATTTCTTCAATGATTTGAAATTCTTTAAGCCCGGCATGACAGACTTATCTTTTTTTTTTATTTTGAACCGGTCTTCAATTACGTATTTGATTTCATTATCGAATACATTTTTTTCTCCGTGGTTAAAATTTTCGTTTTGAAATTAGAGTTATGATTTCTCATTTTTAATTTTGTTTTGAAATTAAAGTTAATATTTTCATGTTTCATTTATTTTTTCTCTCTAGATCTCTTACAACTTCGAACTCAATTTCTTCAATGGTTTGAAAATTTCTAAGCCTGGCATGACAAACTGATCTGTTTATTTGTTTTTTTCGATTTTGAATCGGTCTTCGATTACTTATCTAATTTTGTTTTTTATTTCATTTTTACTCTCCAGTATTTATTTTGTTTTGGATCTGCAGTTACAATTTTTCATTTTATGATTTGCAGTTACGATTTGTCTCTTTTTTTAGATTTACATTTACGATTTAAGATTCGACTTAATGTTCCAGGTTTCACTTAGCTCTTCTCTCAAAATCTCTTACAACTTCAAAATCAATTTCTTCAATGGTTTAAAAATTTTACATATAGAATCCATGGCTCTTAAGATGTTCGCTGAGAGATGCTTCTAATTTTTTCTTTGTCAATTGTTAATGCAAAACTCAATCTAACGAGAAATTGTTTTCTCGTTAGTTCGAACGACATGTTGTAATCATTTGCACTTTTTAGCGGTATGCGTGGAATGAAAACTCTGACTCTTGAAATGCCCTACCAATATAGTTGTTTCAATGGTATTTCTTTCTATTTTGCGACACTTGTTTTGGGTGCGACATTTATCGTGGGGGCGACATTTGTTGTGGGGGCGACATTTGTCATGAAAGCAACATTTGATAAAACAGTTAGGTACCTTTGTGTTGGGCCGAATACAAGTGTCTTTGTATATATCACTTGTTGGGTTTGTATAAGCATCACAAACACAACAAAAATTTTGTCATTGACGGTAGAGGACTCAGTGCTCTAGAGTTCGGGAAGAAGAAGCGGAGTTTGGGAGCGGGAGCGGGAGCGGAAGCCGGGAGGGAGGAATGCATTTCGGGCTTACATGGGGATTCATCGATTTAGGGATGTATTAGGGTTGTAAAACAATGGTTTTATAAGATCAGACATTTTTTTTGTGCTATCAGTCCACATTTGATGACTCATATTATTTCCTCTATTTTTGAACTTATGTTATTAGCAGATCCTGATATTACATAAGTTTATTATAGCTTGAAAAAACATATCTTAGATATCTCAAACAGAGCTCTTCTAAAAAGACGGCTCATATCATGTGTCTAGTATGAGAGATTTATACAACCGGGCTCCGTTCCTAAATCTACAACCGAGTGAGAGGAAGTGTTGCCGCGTGGAGGAAACAACGAAGAGGATGAAGGCAAGAAAAAACTAAAAAAAATAAAAGGAAAAAGTGACCCGTTGTCACACTCGCGCACGATCATTTCAGTGTTCGAATACCCCGGATGGAAAAAACTTTGCGTCTGTAGAGAGAACTCTGTTAGAAAAACTGTGTTCTTCTAGTGTTCATTTTAAGAGAGTGGAATAATTAGAAGCATCTCTCAACAAGCATCTTAAGAGCCATGGATTCTATACGTAAAATTTGTCATGACATAGAAAGTTTCAAATCATTGAAAAAATTGATTTTGAAGTTGTAAGAGATCTTGAGAGAAGAGATAGTGGAACCTGGAGCTTTACGTCGAATCTTGAATCATAAATACAAATCTAAAACAAAAAGAAAAAATGAAAAATAAGAGACGAATCGTAACTGTAAATCATAAAATGGAAATTGTAACTGCAAATCCAAAATGAAATAGAAGCCTAAGAGTAAAAAATAAAATCGAAAACGAAATCAGATACGTAATTGAAGACCGATTCAAAATCGAAAAAAACGGATCAGTTTGTCATGCCGGGCTTAGAAAATTTCAAATCATTGAAGGAATTAAATTAGAAGTTGTACGAGATCTGCAGAGAAGAGATAAGTGGAACTTGAAAATAGTAACTTTAATTTCAAAACAAAATTGAATATAGGAAATCATAACTTTAATTTCAAAACGAAATTTTAACAGTGGAGTTTAAAATGTATTCGATTGCAAAATTAGATACGTAATCAAAGACCAATTCAAAATAAGAAAAAAACAAAAATAGATCAGTTTGTCATGTTGGGTTTAGAAAATTTCAAACCATTGAATAAATTAAGTTAGAAATCGTAAAAGGTCTACGTAATCAAAGACCAATTCAAAATAAGAAAAAAAAAACAAAAATAGATCGGTTTGTCATGTTGGGTTTAGAAAATTTTAAACCATAGAAGAAATTAAGCTAGACATCGTAAAAGGTCTGGAGAGAAGGGATAAGTGAAACCTGAAAACACTACAAGAAAAAGCCTATTTAGCAAAGAAAATTAGAAAGACAAGATAATTGTTTGCTAATTAGCATCAAATTTAGCAAGGTAAATGATTTTCTAATTTACCTACAAAATTAGCAACAAATTTTGTTGTAGCAAAATTAGCAACGAATTATTTTGTTGCAAAAATAGAAACGAACTTTTTTGTTGCTAAAATAACAACAATTGTTTTTGTTGCAAAATATTGATGGAGATATTTATCTCCTAAAACATTTACTACCTTTCATAAAAAAATATAATTTTTTTATTTATTTATGTTCATCTCTTAAATTTAAGTCATAGCTAAAATTTAAAATGAAATGATCATACATATACATACTTCATATAACATAAAAATTTATTTATATATTTATATATGTCTATAAATTAACATAGTTTATGTCCAATAAAATAATTATTATATATAATTAATTTTGTATATAATTTTGTAAATTATTTCAACTTCAACATATACATATCTTAGAATTAAACTAACATAAATTATTTAAATAGAATTATTAACAATATATTTATAAATTTCAATTGAGTATTAATTAGTATTCAACAAATTAATTAATATTATATCTATTTTTTATGTAATTTTAGAAATTTTAAAATACTTATATATATTTATAAGTTAGCGGGAGATATATATAATATTATAGATTTTTAATACTTATATATATATTTAGAAATGATATTATATGTTTATTTATGTACATAATATTATAAAGTAAATATTAAACATTCATATTTATATAAAGTACCGCATAAATACATAAATAAGTTTGTTAGTACAGTTGGCAAGTATGGTAGAATTTATTTGAGAGGAAGGGGTTCGAATCCTGCTATGTAAAATTTTTTATCATATAAAAACATTTTTATTTACCATAATAATTAGCAACAAAAAATAAATTGCTTTCTAATTTAAGAAGGATAAAAATCCTTGCTAAAATTTCCTTGCAAAATAGGAAGGAAAAATCCTTTCTAAATTTAGCTAGACTCAATTTAGAAATGAAAATTTTTTGTTGCTAAATACCTTGCTAATGTAAATTAGAAACGAATTTTATGTTTTAGCAACGAATTCTTCTCCTAGCTAATAAGAGATTTTCTTGTAGTGAAATAGTAACTTTAATTTCAAAACGAAATTGAAAATGAGAAATCGTAACTTTAATTTCAAAACAAAATTTTAACCGTAAAAATGTATTTGATAACGAAATCAGATACTAATTGAGGACCGATTCAAAATCGAGAAAAAAAAATAAAAACAGATCAGTTTTTCATGTCAGACTTAAAATTTTTCAGACTTCAAATTTTTCAAACCATTGAAACATTTGAGTTAGAAGTTGTAAGAGATCTTGAGAGAAGAGATTAGTGGAACATTGTTAAGTAAGTTGAATCTGTAATTTTTTTATTAAAAAAAGAATTGAAACATTAATCATAAATATTTTTAGGAATTCGAAACCAAAAATAAAAAGAAAATCAAAAACGAAATCGCATATCTAGATTGTTAAATCTAGATCCGAAGAGGATTAAGAAATCAAGAGATAAGACATAAGAAATATCTTAAGAGAATGAGAATGAATTCTTACATGCGATCTAGGAAGATATCTCCAGAGAGGCGACCGGTGGAAAGAAAATGGCAAGCTATGGAGGTCATCAGCGGCGGCAAGATGGATTGCGCTGCGGAGGAAGAAGAAGAGTGAGTTTGAGAGCCTCGCGAGGGAGAAAAGGAGGGTCCGGGGTAGACCGCGGTTTTATGGTTGATTTTTTTGATAGTTATAGGAGATATGTAGCAGATTTGACGACGTAGGTATTATTGGGAGATATCCAACTGCCCGTATTTTTACTGTATTTTTGAACTCATTCAAATTGTTTCAAATCTGCGACAAATTAGTCTTGTGTCTTTGCACAATCTAATTTTGGGATCTATATTTCGGAGAATCATAATTGGACATCCACACTTCAGTGTTAATTTGTGCGTTGGTAGAGTACATAGATTAATAGAGTTTAAAAATTCCGGTAGATATAAGTTATTGTCATCATCTGAAATTGAGAAGAGTAGTAATTTGTGTTATCCCCTGGGAACATGTCCATGCATTTTTCATTTAACTTGTTAACGTCTTCATTTAATTGAGTAATTAGAGCTCTTGTCTTCATATACACAACATCAGTACTGTTGACATCATAAATTTGCATATTTGGAAAAAAAAACAAAATTTATTAAATCATCGATTGATTTTTCTCCTTCCCAAGGCATAACAATTAAGTCAAAAAGGCGAATCATGTCATTTTCTAGTGTTGGCTCCACACCATTTCTCACCCTTTGCAAGAATTCTGCAAATTTGCTATCATTGTATGCCCTCATATTCCGCAAATCTTGTGACATTCACAACAACGGGCGCCACCAGTATGAAATCTCCTCTCATGATAAGGACCCTCCCACCAAAAGGCTTTTTTATTTCTAGTACATCTTGCAATGTACGGTCTAGAATTTTGAAAGTTTTCCTATTGGCTAAGGGTGCATCGTCCTAAATTATTGCGGATGAAAGTTCAACCAATTTTTGCACATCATGTTTATTGCGGACTAACTCGACGTTCCGGTCGGGCCGGAATTCTGGGACCGTCTTAGCTCTCGGAACGGTTGAGCGCACACACAGTCAAAAGAGTAGGTTGATTGTACACAAGCAGTTTTAACGTGGAAAACTCCTCAATCGGGTAAAAAACCACGTGACCAGATCTGTGCCGGTCAAAATCCACTATTTCCTGGAGGTTATAGCTGGTTGGTAAAGTCGGGGTGACAAGCCACCTCTCGTTACAATTGTCGGGCGAGAGAACACTTTGCACGCGGCGGACGACAGACCGTCGCGCCGAGAGTTGTTACAGATTGCGCTTCGCGCTGGTGGTCTTCGGATAGCGACTTGCTGATTCTGGATGGGAGGAGGAACACTTAGTCAAGTAGTTGTTGGAGCCGCTTGGAACTTGGACGATTTGGCTTTGCCGAGTGGTTGCAACTTGACCCGCTTGTGGCACGGGTGTGGCTCGGAGGTGGCTCGGAGGTGGCTCGTAGGTGGCTCGAAGGTGGCTCTTAGGAGGAAATTGACAGAGCTTCGACCTAAGGAAGAAGAAGACTCCGAAGAGAAAGATGAGAAATGAGGAGGCTTGGTGCTCATTTTATAGGCTCCGGGAGGTGCTTACGGTGGTTACGCGGCTATCCGTACATCGTAACCACCTTCATAAATGTTTTTAATATAGTTTAAATGTGTGTATCCCGCTATCAGGAGACCATTTAAAAGAAATATGTAAAATTTCCCCCACTAACCTGGCGGTTAGTGGATGGTTATCTATGAATCGGGTGGCCTTCGACGGCCCGGAACGATTGAACGGTGGGGACGACCCATCATGGGCGGTCGGCAAAGCAACCGCTGCCCTTGTCATCGGCGGGGGAGGTCGTCGGTGGCCAAGGAGGAGTGCGGTTGCTCTGCCGCCCCTTGGCCGCAAGGCGGCGGCCAAGGAGGGGGGCGGTCGGTGGCCGCCCCTTGGCCGCAAGGTGTCGGCCAAGGACGGAGGGGCGGCCGGCGGCCGTCCCTTGGCCGCAAGGCGGCGGCCAAGAGGGGGCGGCTGGAGGTCGTCCCTTGGCCGCAAGGCGGCGGCCAAGAGGGGGCGGCTGGAGGTTGTCCCTTGGCCGCAAGGCGGCGGCGAAGAGGGGCGGCTGGAGGCCGTCCCTTGGCCGCAAGGCAGCGGCCGGGATGGGGCGGCGGCATGCACCCGCCCCTTGTCCGCAAGGCGGCGGCCGGCAAGGCGGCGCCGATGGCGGTTTCCTTTATGCGTGTAGTGAGATCGGCGTGTCGGAGGATCGGGCGTGGCGATCGCGCGCGTGGTCAAACCCATGATCTCATTAATTTTAGTGGGGATCATGGGGGAGGTGGCTATGTGCACACCCATCACATATAAAATGGGGTTCATCCCCAACAGTTGTCTCCCCCCCCCCCAGATCCTTGTTGCACGAGACCGCTTTGGACGAAGAAAAACAAGGATCTTATCTTGTTCATTTTCATGGCGGCGATGGTGTCGAATGGTGACGGACTTGCGCTGACGAGCGGCTCTGCCTTGCAAACTCGAGTAAAAAATATTAATATTCATTTTGATATAGGAGAAATAATAATCATGTCTGAGGGAGGAAGCTATTACTTCAGTGGTCGCAACGATGCGCGGGGCGCGTGCGGGCGTCCGCGAGCATGTGTGTGTAGACACGTGCAAGAGGTCATGTGGGCGCCCCGCGGAGATGTGGGCGGTCGCGCCCGCGCCGGAATGCGTGCGGCTGGTCGTACATGAAAGTGCGTCCCAGACCGGGCGCGCGTGTGGGTGTGTGCGGTTGCACGTCGTTGTATGCAGGTGCGCGTGAGGGCTCATCTGCGTGCGCGCGGGCGCATCCGCGTGCGCGCGGGCGCATCCGCGTGTGCGCGGGCGCATTCACGCGTCGGAGCGCGCCTGGTAGCACGGGGGCGCGTGCGCGCCTGATCTCGCGCGTGGGTGTGTACCTAGCCGCGCAGGCGCGCGCCCAATCCAGCTTGCCGGCGCGCGCCTAGTCGCGCCGGCGTGCACTCGCGCGATCTCGCGCGTGGTTGCACGCGATCTCGCGTATGGGCGCGCCTGACCCCGAGCGCGGGGCGTGCATCTGTCTTTTGTGCATGTTTCTGTCCATGCACAGGCATTCGTATAGGGGCCCTTCGCGCGTGTCAGGGTACGTGTATGCTTTCAGGTGCGTTACAGATAGCTTTTGGCCGGGCTTTTTAGCCTAACTTTTTAATCTTTGTGACAGTGGTCGAAATGTACTGCTCGGCCAATGCTTCTTTGCTCTTCTCTTACCAAGGATCAAGTTGCAATTTGGAGGTGGACATTCTGTCTTCCTACCGACTTTGAAGTGAGGATACCACGTGCTGAGGAAAGGGTGCAGAATCCTCCTCGTGGCTGGTTGACGATTTGCGAGAGCACCTTGAGGTCAGAATTTTGATTCCCCCCGTGCGAGGAAGTCGTTGAGATTTTGAAGTTTTGCGGCGTGTCGATTTCCTAGTTCAGTCTCTTGGGTGCAGTGCGCCTTATAAGGTTGGTTGTCTTCTTTCGTGAGCATGGTGGGAAACTTTCTTTGGACTGCTTTCGGGACTGGTGCGATGTTTGCTCTGATGGTAGTGAACGGGTGGAGATTTGTAGCAACAAGAGTTGGCTTGATTTTGAGATCTGGACTGACCGCCGCCATGGAATTACTTTGTTTGGTTATGTCAGGAATTCTTGGGGATTTTCGAAGCTGTGGAACGCGTTGTCTGATCGTTGTCATCGCCAAAAGGGAAAGGAGCGGGAGTTCACTCCAGTACTTGGATTTTCAGAGTCTCGTGAGTTGGCTAATCGTCTATTCTGCATTTCTTCATTCGTGAAAGAGAAGCGTTTGTTGTGGTGTGGCCTTTCTTCAGTCCCTGGGCGGAACGCTGTGACGTCTTTGAGTTGCAGTCGGAAATGAAAGGCCGTTATAGTTTCTCAAGGTGGCGGGAGATCGGTGTCTTGTTTGTTTTCTCTGAGTGATGATTCTCCTTGTGGTGGCCGTGGCGGTTCGCCTCCAGATGTTTAGGTGCTTGGTTCATCTTCCCCCCAGTATTTCCATGCGGAGGTCGTGGCTCCGAGGCTATCTTCTTCTTCGAAAGCGATGAATGAAGTGGAAAGTGAGCTTAATCATTTTTGGCTCTGCTTTATTGTTGTATTGTACTGACTTCTCTTTTCTTTTGCAGATCGAGGCTCAGGTTCATATTGTCGTCACCTGGAATGACCATTATGTGAGTTTAAAGGATGGATATCTGGCCCTTTGGGAGAAGTTTCAAGCCACGGCGGGCTCTCTTGTCGCCTTGAAGGATGATCATGGCCGGTATGTTTCTCGATTTCACTAGATGGGGTCGGAGCTGAAGGCAGAGTTGGAGGAGACTCAGGCTTACATAGAGGTGGAGAAGTCCCTGGTGGAGAGGACTACGCAGATGCTGAAGTGTGCTCAAGAGGCGACTTCTCATTTAGAGACGGAGCTTGGTGCGGCGAAGGCCCAAATGGTGGTGTTGTCTTCTGATAGCCGTATGTCGGAGTTGAAGGCTGCTGGCCTTGCGGAGTATATGGAGTCTCTGTATTACATGCGGGATAGGTACTTGATCAGCGAGGAAGTTCGCGAGGAGATCTAGAGCAAGGAGGTGGAGCCTCAGATGGAAGACGTTCGAGAGCTGGCCCTCAGGCATGGAGTCTCGAACGCTCTTCATCTTGTTAGTAGGAGCTTGGCATGCGACGTATCCGGCCTTAGCTTTGATGATATCTCTGTTGATGTGAGTTCTGTTGTTGACGCGGCTGATGTGTAGTAGCGTTGTTTCTTTATATTAGTGTGTGTTTGCATTTTTTATTTTCAAGTTGGGTATCTTGTATGTCGTCATTATTATTTGACGGCTATTGATTGGCGCATTTGCGCATGTATTTGCACGTCGCTGTGATGATGGTGCTCTTTTTTTCTTTTTGCTCGGGCGATGTTTGACTCATGGTGTGAAAGCTCCTGGTGGCATCAGGGAGTATCTTAACTCAATCTCAGGGTCGGTGAATGTAAAGATTCTATCTGGTTGCGAGGCCTAACTTGGCCAAGAGAGTATTGCTGGAGAATGTGAATATTCAATCCAAGTGTCGGAGAATGTACGTATGCAATCTGACGGCGCAATCGCGAGGAGGGCAGCCCTGGCGATAACGGGACGTTGGCTTGCAGTATCAGAGGAGAATGTGAGTATTCAATCCAACTGCTGGAGAATATAAGTATTCAATCCAAAAGTGCGATCTCGAAGGGGGCAGGCTCTGACGATGGCAGGGCGTTGGCCTGTAGTATTAGAGGAGAATGTGAGTATTCGATCCAACTGTCGGAGAATGTGAGTATTCGATCCGGTTGCACGACCTAGCCTGACAATGAGTCGATTGCCGAAGAATGCAAGTATTCCATCCGGAGGTGTGATCGCGAGGGGGCAGGCCCTGGCGATGGGGGGGCTTTGTCCTGCAGTAACAGAGGAGAATGTGAGTATTCAATCCAACTGTCAGAGAATGTAAGTATTCAATCCGGTTGCACGACCTATCCTGGCAGTAGAAGTGGCTTCCAGAGAATGTAAAAACTGAAAGTGTCCGAGTCTGGTCGGAAATGGCTCACCGGAGAATGTAAGTATTCAATTCGGGGAGTGGCCTAGCCCGACCGAAGAAGTCTCAAAGTGAAAAAAAGAGAAACATAATGCGATATGATTAAGTCAAAGATAGTCTGTGCGAGTCGTGCCTCACAACTTTTACGTCACTCAGAGTTTAATAAAATAAAATGACAAATATATGAACATAATTAAAGTAAAGTCCTGCCCCGGCTGGTGCGGGGTCTTCTTCCTTTACGAAGAGCTTTCAAGTTGTGCGGCGGCTTTATTGTGCTTGTCCTTGTAAAAATCTTCCGAGGAGTCCATGGCGGACGAGTCGCTCGATTTTGTTTTTCAGTCCGGAACATTCTTCAGTAGTGTGATCGATTACACTGTGAAACTCACAGTGTTTTGTTTGGTCGACTCTGTGGTTTGGAAGCGATTTCCTTGGTCATCAGAATGCTGGATCGTCCTGTATTACATACATCACGTTGGTGGGGGTTGTATTTAGCGTAGTGTATTCTTGAGGCGGACCCTGACCCACATTCCTTAGCGGGTACCGTTGACGGTTATCACTCCAGCGGTCATTCTGGTGTCACCCTTCTTGCCTTACGGGGGCTAGTTCCTGCACCTTCTTCCTTTCTGTCCGCCCTCAAATTACTGGCGATGCGTTTTGATGGTCTTGTCGGCTGCTATTTGCGCTTCTACGCAATGTACAAGATTTGGGTAATTGTGCATAGTTTCCCTCATGAGGGCTGAATAGAAACCGCTGGGACAGAGTCCACCAAGGAAGACGCCTCTCAGAAGCTCGGGGTCCACCCCCGGATTTGTCGTGCTTTCGTGGTAAATCGGCGGAAGAATTATTTCAGAGACTCGCCTTCGTTTTGACAGATTCCTGACAAATGTGAAGGGTCTTGGATGATTCTTCGGTTGGCGATGAACTGGTCAGCGAATTATCTTGTTAATTCTGTAAAGTTTGTGATAGTTCCCTCCCTCATAGAGTGGAACCAAGTCCGAGCTTGGCCTTTGAGAGTTGCTGGGAAGACTTGGAAGAGTAGCTGATCAGGTGCATTATAGATCCTCATAATCATGGTAAAGTGGTTGACGTGTTCTAGCGGGTTGTATGTCCCGTTGAAGGTCTCGATATTCGGCAGTTTGAAGCCGTGCAGGATTGGATGAGCCAAGACTGGGGTGCAAGTGGGGGAGCCTTGGTGAAGCGGTCGACGGGGGTGAGTATCTCGGCGGCCAACCTGCCTGCACTCCTCGGCGATCACTTCCTGTATCTCTTCCCGAGTGAATCTTTTGCACAGGGGTAAGTGTGGTTCTTCTTCCAAGACTTGGTCGCGACGACCAGTTCCGGCTGCTCTAAGTACTGGGCGAGTGGAACTAGCGGCATCGGAGAATTCTTCTGACACTTCTCTTCGCGGAGCTTCCCTTGGTTGTTCATGGCTTAGTGGAGGTGGGGGATTGACCGGTGCAGGCAGCTGAGCGGGAGGTGCTCCCATATTCCTGAGCAGAGTGAGCATCTCGGTTTGTTGTTCCTCTATCTGACGAACTCGTCGTTCCAATGTTGTTACTGGGGCAAGAACAGTTTTTGGCTCAAGGGGCATGTCTACAAGTAGATGGGAGTGGGATGGCTCATTGTGCCCCCGTGGGACGGATACTTCCGCTGTCCGGGCGCTTCTCTTTGCCATTGAATTCGTTCCTTGGAAGCTGTCAAGTTAGACATTCTATCTCTTCATACCGCTGTGCAGATGGTACAATGTTCTGAAGATGTTGGGAACTCGCTTCTCATAGACGGCGCCAAACTATTGCGTACTAACTCGACGTCCCGGTCAAACCGGAATTCTTGGACCGTCTTAGCTCTCGGAAAGGTCGAGCGTGCGCATAGTCAAAAGAATAGGTTGATTGTACACAAGCAGTTTTAACGTAGAAAAACCCCTCAACTGGGTAAAAAATCACGTGACCGGATCTGTCGGTCAAAATACACTATTTCCTGAAGGTTACAACTGGTTGGTGAAGTCGAGGGTGACAGACCACCTCTCGTTACAATTATGCGGTGAGGGAACTCTTTGCACGCGGCGGACGACAGGTCGTTGCGTCGGGAGTTGTTACAGATTGCGCTTCATGCTGATGGTCTTCAGATAGCGACTTGCTGATTCTGGATGGGAGGCGGAACACTTGGTCTTGTGGTTGTTGGAGCCGCTTGGAACTTGGAGGATTTGGCTTTGCCAAGTGGTTGCGACTTGACCCGCTTGTGGCTCGGGTGTGGCTCGGAGGTAGCTCGAAGGTGGCTCGTAGGTGGCTCGTAGGAGGAAATTGACAGAGCTTCGACCTGAGGAAAAAGAAGACTCCGAAGAGAAAGATGAGAAATGAGGAGGCCCGGTGCCCCTTTTATAGGCTCCAGGAGGTGGTTACGGTGGTTACGCGGTTATCTACACACCGTAACCACCTTCATAAATGTTTTTACTATAGTTTAAATATGTGTAGCCCACTATCGGGAGACCATTTAAAATAAATATGTAAAATTTTCCCCACTAACATGGCGGTTAGTAGGTAGTTATCTGTGAATTGGGTGGCCTTCGAAGGCCCGAGACGATCGGACGGTGGGTAAGACCCATCCTGGGAGGCTAGCGAAGCAACCGCCGCCCTTACCATCGGCTGGGGAGATCGCCGGCGGCCAAGGAGGGGTGTGGTTGCTCGGCTGCCCCTTGGCCACAAGGCGGCAGCCAAGGAAGGAGGGTCGGTCGACGGCCATCCCTTTGCCGCAAGGCAGCGGACAAGAGGGGGCGGTCGGCAACCGTCCCTTGGCCGCAAGGCGGCGGCCGAGACGGGGCGGCGGCCGGCGGCCTCCCCTTGGACGCAAGGCGGCAACCGAGGCAGAGGATGGCAGCCGACTAGACGGCGTCGGTGGCGGTTTCCTTTGTGTGTGTGTAGTGGGATCGGCGTGCGGGAGGATCGGGCGTGACGATCGCGCGTACGGTCAAACCCATGATCCCATTAATTTTAGTGGGGATCATGGGGAAGGTGGTTTTGTGCACACCCATCACATATAAATGAGGTTCATCCCAAACAATACTATTTACTGATGCCGCAATTTAGTACATTCTCGAGTTTAATGGGTATTTTGAGCCTAAAGTGAGCTATGAGCTGCCTGGGAGTAAATTGGTTGCTATTCCGTAAGTTACAGTTGCAATCATAATACGTCCTTCATTGCAAAAAGTTGCTAGTATAGATTGGTTGATGAACATTTTACCAATTCCACTAGGGCCGTCAATGAAAAAAATACCTCCATTTCCTTCTCTTATAACATGTGCATATAGTGTTGTACGTTGTTTGTTGTTCATGATTTAATAGTTATGTTGAATTTAAATCCATTGTCGATATTGGAATCAATAATTCACTATCAATCAAACTTGGCAAGTCTACTGAGTATTGTATGCCCTCGCTTAATCTTGACAAGTCAAAATCTTTCATGCTTTTGTTATATTGCTCAAAGATATTATTTAACTCACAAAGTAATCTGTTTATTAAAAAATTACTATTTGCAGTGCTTGTGCTACCATAATCTTCGATCATTGCAGCATGATTTTCATCCCTTAGGGTTCTTACTCAAGTTGGTTGATGGTACAATAATATTGTTGCAAATAGTCTTCGCAGTGTCATTGACATTCTGAAATTTCTGTCTTTCGCTAAGCATTCTCTGGTGATATTGTCATCTTCAAGTCGACCTTGTTTCTCAGCAAATTTCTTAAAGGCGATGTAATGAATACCATGAATGGTATATATGTAATTAAATAATGTTGTCGTTGTAATATAATTAAGCAGAAGGTGTAAATAAAAGCGCTCACCCTCAGTTGGTGATACAACGTACATAAGTCCTACGACTATTTGATTTCATTCTCTTCTTATCCATTTTCTTGAAGGTGTTAGCCACCTATAATGTTTTACAAAGTCAACATATAAGTAACAAACAATTTTTAATCTGTTATTGTTTGTTCTGAAGAACTCTGTTAACATTATTCATGAATTCTGTTTGTTAGTCAGTACATTGGAGATAGATTGATTGCTTCGAAATTAATCCTGATGTAGATTTGGCAGATGTATTTGCAACCAAACTACAGAAGGGAATGTTTGGTACATATGGAACTTGAAAAGATTTCATGATGCCTCAGGCGCACAAATCAAATGACCATCAACATATTTACTTACTTCGTCATAGTTCGGTCCCAGACACACCTCAAATGCAACCCAGTCAGTACCCGTGTACACGTACTTATACAAATATTTAATTTTTTTTAATGTTGTTGCATATTTCCACATTGATGTGACAATCATATTTAAGTAGAAGTCATGGGTTGTACGGAACTACCCAACTATTGTCAATCATAAAATATTCATCTCTTTCAAAAGGGATTGTTATGTTGTCATCACGACGATGGTAGAGTGTGTATGAATCCAAATTGTGTGTAGTGGTTTCCACAAAAAAATAGAAATTGAAAATAAATAGCATATGTGCGTACGAAAGACCTCTTTTTTAGAATTCTATCACGTAAACATGTCCTACAACTCTGCCAGGACGCCCTTATGAAAGATGTCATCTTTTAGACATTGCAATTTTACCTGAAATATTCTTGAGATTAAATCGGGTTGATCTTGCAACATTTGTCCAAGATGAAGCTCGTTTGTTATCTCTCGCCATGAAGAATTGCAAGTCATTATTAAGAAAATATCTGGTCTTCTAAAATTCCGTACAACTTCCATAGCGTCTTGATATCGCTGGAACATATCTCTTGGGCTTCCAATAAAAGAAGAATGCAAAATTATCCTACGGCTGACATTACCTATAGTGAGATAATGTTAACCTTTAATGAAAGGTAAATTCGTTGAAGTTAAAAATATTTTAAAATCAGGGGGAATGTATGTACATGCATCATTTTCACCACTTTATAAACAATTTTGCAATTTTTGATATAGCTCGCTTACATCGATTTATTGTGATCTAATCCACCAGAGTTTTGTGTTTCAACTTTTATATACATATCGACGATGTATTATTATAGTAGATGACCTGCATAGTGAAGTACAAAAATTCAGTTTGCACGGATCTACATGTAGTAGTAGTAGTAGTAGTAGTAGGAGTAGTAGTAGTAGTAGTAGTAGTAGTAGTCGTAGTCGTAGTCGTAGTCGTAGTCGTAGTCGTAGTCGTAGTCGTAGTCGTAGTCGTAGTCGTAGTCGTAGTCGTAGTCGTGGTCGTAGTCGTGGTCGTAGTCGTGGTCGTAGTCGTGGTCGTGGTCGTGGTCGTGGTCGTCGTCGTGGTCGTCGTTGTGGTCGTCGTCGTGGTCGTCGTCGTGGTCATGGTCGTGGTCGTGGTCGTGGTCGTGGTCGTGGTCGTAGTGGTCGTAGTGGTCGTAGTGGTCGTAGTAGTCGTAGTAGTCGTAGTAGTCGTAGTAGTAGTAGTAGTAGTCGTAGTAGTAGTAGTAGTAGTAGTAGTAGTAGTAGTAGTAGTAGTAGTAGTAGTAGTAGTAGTAGTAGTAGTCACAACGGCTTGTTTGGTCTGCATGATCTAATAGTTTGTTGTCACGTCAATCGTATGAGTCATGTGGAAAGAGCAAAGTATATTGTAGAGGGTCATAGTATCCAGAATATTCCTTCACAGGTAGTAGTTCTCTAGAATATATTTTCACAATTATGTCTCTATCATTTGCTTTCATGAAATCATCTACATCAACTAATATGGCTGCAACTTTGTACAACCTAGGGCTCGCGAGAAGCGGCTCAAGGAGCGAATAGGAGAAGCTGGCGAGAGGTACTGGATAGGCGAGTGGTACCATGTGGCCCACTCGCAGGAGGCGGCGCGGGGACTCTCTGCAGTGGGCGAGACGCCCCTTTTGGAACGCGAGCAGACCCTTAAGGGCGAGGGGACTCCCATATTGCGAGACGATCAGGAGGGCTCGTCTCGCCGTAGGGTGCTTCCCCACTCGCCCTATAGAAGAAAGGCTGTTTTTACGTTTCTACACCCAGGGGGGATTTTACTCTTCTACCCCGGGTAATTTTACCCTTTTGCCCTTGGTGGTCTGCGTATAGCCCTTCAGAACAGCGGAGTTTGGCTGTTGGCAGACCCGCCCAAGGGTATTTAGGTAATTTTTGGACGGTTCTGTTTTTTTTTGGCAGTTCAAACTCAGAGGCCTATAAATAGACCCATAGGAGTTCTTCAGAAGCATTTTTTTCCCTTAGGACTTGAAGAAGAGATTCATGTGCTTCCTGAGGAGCTCTAAGCTCAGCTTTTGGCTTTGGAGGGGAAGCTCTCAGAGATCTTCCGGGTAAGAGGTGGGACCTCCTTGCTGAGGCTTTGGGTCGGTTTCTGGTCCTTCACAACCAGTCAGAGGCTAGATCTTGGGACGAGTAGGTGTTGGCTACACCCCTGATTTTGAACTTTCGTTGAGGACAAATTTTGGCTTCAACAGTTCTAGTGCGGTGAGCGTGGAAGGTAACTAATACAAGAAAGGCATGAGTTTAGTCCTATGGCAGGAGGTGAAGGTGAAAGATCTAGTTCAGGAGGTTCCCCCTCCCGGGGAGAGGAGGCGACAAGGAAGATGCTGGAGGACTTCAGGAGGGAGGTCTTGCAGACCATCAGCTTGGCCTTCTCGGCAAGGAGCGAGTGGGCAACGCCTCAGGTCCCGATAGAGGCGGTCACGCTCTTGGGCGAGAACGCCCCTGGGCAGCGCCCCGGGAAGGAGGTCCCGGCGGAGACTGGCGAGAGGGACGTAACAGCGCAAGAGCTTTTCCCAGGCCAGCGTCCCGGGAAGGAGGTTCCGGCAGAGGTTGGCGAGAGGGAGGAGGCTGTGCGAGAGCTCTTCCCTGGGCATGGTCTCGTGGATCGAGCCAGCCAGTCAAGGCCGCGAGATGTGCCCTCCTGGCAGACAGGTGGTGAGAGCCCTTTCAGTGAGGTCATCATCTCGGCCCCGGTGCCGGAGGGGTTCCGAGAGCCCGACATATCCTACTACTCAGGGAAGGATGACCATGTACAGCACGTGCAGTGGTTTGAAGATGTTGTTTCGATAAGGCAAATGACAGATGTCTTCAAGTGCCGGCTGTTTGCCATCACATTGAAGGAGAAGGCACGAGACTGGTTCCACTAGTTGCCAGCGAGTTCGATCTACAGTTTTGAGCATCTGCGTAGAGGTTTCCTGTTGAGTTTCTCGGCATCAAAGAAGCATAAGAAGGAGACAGAGTGCATGTTTACGGTGAGGCAGAAGCAAGACGAGACGTTGGGCCATTATGTTGACTGGTTTCAGGAAGAGATCCTCCTGGTCTAGGAGGTCACAGGGTATACACTGATGCTCGCTTTTACCATTGGCCTGAGGCCGGGATTCTTTAGCATGGAGCTGAAGAGAGTGCCCCCCCTCTCTTTTGAGGAGCTCGTGGAGAGGGAGGCAAAAGAGATAGACTTCGAAAGGGCCAATCCGACTTTTGCTAGGAAGTTTGTCAGGTTGGCGGAGGATGATGTGAAGGAGCCGGGAGCAGGAAGGCAGAGGGAGCAGAGAGAAGAAAGAAGGAGGGAGGAGCCCCGAGGACAGGGGCAGCAGGGTCCGCATTAAGGATGGGGGGGGGCCGGGAGCCGAACAACCGGTTAGGTTGGAGGCCTCAGGAAGGTCGCCCCCAGGGACAAGGAGGAGGCTTTCAGGGAAGAGAGAACTTCCACGAGCCGAGGATGTTTGACCAGCCGGCGTGGAGGCAGGGGCCGAGGGCTCACTTCCCGCAACAGCAAGAAGCAATGGAGGTCGGTCGAGGTAGAGCAGGAAGGAGAGGAGCTCGAGGAGGAGCCAGAAGAAAAGGAGGTGGAGAAGGAAGAAGGGGCCGGGTGGCGTTGCCTTTTTGTGACTTCCACCAGGAGGAGGGTCACACGACGGCCACCTGCCTAGAGTTCTTGGAGATGAGAGAATCCAGGGGGCTGGAAAGGCAGGATCCGCCGGTAAGAATCGTGGAGGTTCAGCAGGGGGAGGCGGAAGACAGATGTGAGGACCGGGCGGACGTAGGAACCCGGGGAGGGATCAGGGTGATCCACGGAGGAGTTGGGATTGAGGCAACTCGTAAGGTGAGCCTCCAGAACATGTTCCGAAGGGGGGTAGACTCGACTTCCCAGGCTCCCCCTCCGGAAGAAAAAATTACCATTTCATCAGCAGATATGTCAGATTATGAGGACCCGTTCTGTGACGCTTTGGTGATCCAGACGGCAGTAGAGAACTTCACGGTCTCCATGATCCTGGTGGACAACGGGAGCTCCATAAATGTGATTTTCAAGAAGGCCTTCGATGAGATGAGGGTCGAGGCCAAGAGGGTCTTAGCTTCGGACGGACCGTTGTTTGGATTTTCAGGAGAAAGAAAGGAGGTAGAAGGAGTAGGGCTGCATGTGAAGTTGGGGGGGGGGGGGTGTCACGAAACTGCAGGTTCGTGATCGTGGACGCCTCGAGCAGCTATAACGTCATCTTTGGGCGCCACCTCATCAGCGCCTTCTGCTGCGTCCCCTCCTCATTTCACTAATCCCTCAAGTTCAACAACGGAGGGGTGCAGATAAGGATCAGGGGGGACCCGAAGGTGGCAAGGCAATGCTACGAGATGGTGGTCAACACCATATCTTAGATAGCAGAGGTGGAAGAGCTGGAGAGGAAGATGGCGGAGCAGGAGGAGGTTGTCGCAGAGGAGGAGGAGGTGAACCTGGAGGAGGCAAGGAGAGAGAGTGAGGGGGAGTTGAGAGGAGGAGGTGTGCATGAGGTCCGGAGGGACGGAGAGTTGGAGCCGCAAGAGAGTCAGCAGGTGGAAGGAGTAGGAGAAGGAGTTGAGAGGGAGGCCCTGAGAGGCATGGAGATCGAGCAGCAGCAGCGTGAGAGCCTGGAGGAGGCGATGGAGGTCGAGGAAGCAGGAGGGGAGGAAGAGTTTGGGCAGGAAGAGGAGGCAAGGGCTGGCTGGGAGCAGTCGCGGCTAGAGTCGGCTTAAGAGGTGGTAGAGATGGAAGTCTTCACTAGCGTCGGCCAGGTGTAGAGGATGCGAATCAGCGGGGGCTTTAGTCCCGAGGACCAGGAGCGAGTGTGGGCTTGCATCCAGAGCAACGTCGACATCTTTGCTTAGAGAGCGGATGACATGTCGGGCATTGATGCGGATGTGGCCTGCCATCGCCTAAACCTGGACCCCCGAAAGCGCCCCATTCTCCAGAAGATGAGGGTCATCACTACCAAGTTGGAGGAGCCCATCCGCGAGGAGGTCAAGAAGCTTCTGCAGGCCGACTTCATCTCGAAGATCAAGTATCCAGGCTGGGTCTCCAACATGGTAATGGTAAAAAAAGGGGGAGGGAAGTGGTGCATGTATATCGACTTTTCCTTATTAAATAAATCATCCCCAAGGATTGCTACCCCCTACCTCGAATCGACGCGCTGGTTGATTCAGCCGTTGGTTTTTCTATTATGAGTTTTTTGGATGCTTTTTCAGTTTACCACCAGATCTGAATGCACCCTCCTGACGTCAAGGACGTCTCCTTCATCACGAGGGAGGGATGTTTCAGCTATAAGATGATGCCTTTTGGGTTGAAAAACGCAGGGGTTACATACCAGCGCATGATGGATCGAGTCTTCCAGGGTCAAAGGGGGAGGAACCTTGAGGTCTACGTTGACGATCTAATGGTCAAGAGCAAGGGTGTGGACTCAGACCTTCGGGACCTGGAGGAGACGTTCGCCACCCTACAGAAGTTCAAAATAAGGTTGAACCCCTTGAAGTGCGTCTTCGGGGCGAGCCGTGAGAAGTTCCTTGGGCATCTTCTGACCCCGGCAGGGGTGGAGCCTAACCCAGATAAGGTGAAGGTCATCGTAGAGATGGAGTCACCACGCAACGCTAAGGTGGTCCAGCGCTTGACAAGCAAGCTGGCCGACCTAAGTAGATTCCTCTCCAGGTCGGGAGAAAAATGCTCATCGTTCTTCAAAGTGATGCGGGGTACCCAAAGGTTCGAGTGGACCCCCGAATGTGAAGATGCTTCCAAATGCTGAAGAGGCAGCTCTCCCTGACTCCTTTACTTCAAAGCTCAAAGGAGGGGGAGGATCAAGGCTTGTACCTCGGAGTAGGAGCAGAGGCCGTGAGCTCTGTCCTAGTCAGGGAAGAGGGGAAGATGTAATTGTCAATCTACTATGTTAGCAGGATCTTGAAGAAGGCAGAGCTCCGCTACCTCATCTTGGAAAAGTTGGCGTATGCTTTGATCATTTCGGCCAGGAAGCTCCGGCTGTACTTCTAAGTGCATTTGATCAAGGTGGTGACGGACCATCCCCTTCGCAAGATTTTTGAGGGAGTGGAGCACTCGGGCAGGTTGGCCAAGTGGTCCATCGAATTGAGCGAGTTTGATATCTCATTCGTGCCAAGGCTCTCCATTAATGCACAGGTGGTGGCTGACTGCTTGGCAGACTACGTTGTTGAGGTTGGGGCCGAGGGACCACTGCCGCAGGAGGCATGGAAGATGATAGTCGACGGGGCCTCGGGAAAGCACTCTCTCGGAGCAGGGGTGGTGTCGATAAGCCCTCAGGGGGTCACTATAGAACAAGCAGTGGTCTTGCACTTTCCAGCGACCAACAACCAGGCGAAGTACGAGGCAGTGATAGTCGGCCTTCGTTTGGCAAAGGAACTTGAGATCCAGGATGTGGAGGCCTTTACGGACTCGTTGGTGGTGGCATCACAGATCCGAGGAGAGTTCGAAGCTCGGGAGCCCACCCTTGTGAGGTACTTATCCAAGGTGAGGGTGATCATCGGAGGGTTCCGGACATTCTCAATCCACCATGTTCCCAGGGAAGAGAGTATAGCTGCCGATCGGTTGGCTAAGTTTGGTCCTCGGGGAGGAGGGACCCTGATTGAGCTTTTTCGACCGACAATCGAGGAAGGAGAATTGATGGAGGTGGATCGGCAACCCTCGTGGGTGGATGCATTGGTATCCTTCCTAACCACGGGCGAGCTTCTGGAAGAGGCCAAGGATGCAAAGAGCTTCAGGCACAAGGCGGCTCATTACCTAATGATGGAAGGGGGGTTATATCGGAAGATGTTGTCGGGGCTCCTGGCAAGGTGTGTGACCGAGGAGGAGATCCCGAGGATTCTGGAGGAAGTGCATTCAGGTGAATGCGACAGTCACTCGGGGGGAAGGACGTTGGAAGCGAGGGTGGTGAGGCAAGGGTATTTCTGGCAGACCCTGAGGAAGGATGCGGCTGAGTTTGCGAGGAGGTGCCGGAAGTGTCAGTTGTACGCCCCCTCCAGCTCCTGCCCGCTCAAAGGCTTCGAAGAATCACGGCACCATGGCCGTTCGCCATCTGGGGGATGGATTTAGTCGGGCATTTCCCTCCAGCTAGTGGGCAGAGGAGGTTCCTCTTGGTCATGATTGATTACTTTTTGAAGTGGTTCGAGGTCAAAGCGTTAGCCAAGGTCACCTCATAAGTCATCAGGAATTTTGTCTGGGGAGAGATCATATGCAGACGCAGGCTCCCCCAGGCGATAGTGACAGATAATGGGCCCAAGTTTGCCAGTGAAGAGTTCATCAGCTTCTGAGCTCAGCTGGGGATAGACCTTAGATTTGCCTTCGTACATCACTCCAGGAGCAAAGGTCAGGTAGAGGCGGCCAACAAGATCATCGTGAACCTACTTAAGAAGAAGGTGGATGAAAGATATTGTACCTAACCACTTAGAGGGGGGGTGAATAGGTGACTTGAATCTTTTTAACTTTTTAAGGCAGCAATCAGATTTTATCTCAGAGTTATATCAATTTGTACACAGCAATCACACAGCAATCACAGAATATCACAACACACAGTAGACACACAGTTTTATAGTGGTTCCCCAATGTTTGGGTACATCCACTTTCCCCCTTCGCCTATCTAGCAGTGTACTAGATTCGGCCCAACTTATCCACTATCTCAGAACCCCAAAATAGGTTCCTACAGCTCAGGCTCAAGGCCCTACAACTCAGCTTCTTTACAAAGCCTACACTCAGCCACCAAGGCCTACACTCAGCCACCAAGGCCTACACTCAGCCACAACAGGCCTACACTCAGAGATTTCAATCTCCTACACTCAGGCACTCAAGCCCTACACTCAGCCTTTATAATTACAGGCTTACAAGACTCAGATCCCTAAGGATCCTACAAGATAAAATGAATACAATAAGTGTAACTCAACAACTCTGAGAAAAGAGAGAAGAGTTGTGAGTTTCTTGATGAGTTCTTGGAAGAACTCAGCTGAAATCAATCTGACTTGGCTTTCTTCAAATCTTCTTGAATGTAGAACTCAATAAGATTGACCTCTTCTGCAGTTGATCCTTGATCTCTGCTACTTAAGATTCAGAATAAATCTGAACCCTTCTTCTCAGCCTGGTTCCAATAGCTGATTTCTTGGATGGAGCTCTCTCTCTCCAACTTCTTAGATCTTCACTTGATAGCTAGATCTTCTTTGTATTACTTGATATGTTGATCTTCTACTCAACAATTTTAACAACAGTTTCTGTATACTGTATAAGCCTATTTATAGGCCTTCTCCATGGTAACCGGCTGGTCCGGTGCATAACAGATTTCTGACAACTCTGACAGGTGCAGTAGACCGGCTGGAATGGCAGCTGTCAAGTCATCCAGTCAGTTCTTGAAAATTCTATAACTGTCTGTAAGTGTCAAGACTGTCTGTCTTTAAGTGTCGACACTTATAGACCAAGTGTCAACACAAGTTGTCTAAGTGTCGACACTAGTCTACAAGGTGTCGACACAACTCCTTGTGTTGTAGATTTTATATCTCGACACTGCTTCTTCTTCATGTGTCGATACTGATAATGTGTGTCGACACAAGTCCTTGTACTTCAGTATTTTCCTGAATTCTTCTAAGTGTCGACACAACACCTTTGTGTCGACACATCTTCATGTGTTGAACTCGCTGAGTGTCGATACTTCTTCTTGGTGTCGACAAATGTCTTCAGTGTTGATACTTGCTGAGTGTCGACACATTGCTCTGGGTGTCGACACATTCTTCTTCTGTCGAGATTCTGGCTGAGTGTCAACACATCTCCTTAGTGTTGACACTAGTACTTAGAAATTTCTGAACTTTGCTAAGTGTCGACACAGCTCCTTGTGTCGACACTTTCTTCAGTGTTGAGACTTTTGCTGAGTGTCGACACATCTCCTTAGTGTCGACACTTGTACTTAGAATTTTGCTGAACTTTGCTAAGTGTCGACACAGCTCCTTGTGTCGACACTTTCTTCAGTGTTGAGACTTTTGCTGAGTGTCGACACATCTCCTTAGTGTCGACACTTGTACTTAGAATTTTGCTGAACTTTGCTAAGTGTCGACACAGCTCCTTGTGTCGACACTTTCTTCAAGTGTTGAGTCTTCAGCTAAGTGTCGACACATTCTTTCTTGTGTCGACACTTTCTTCAAGTGTTGAGTCTTCAGCTAAGTGTCGACACATTCTTTCTTGTGTCGACACTTTCTTCAAGTGTTGACTCTTCTGTTGTGTGTCGACACATTGTTCTGAGTGTCGACACTTATACTTAGTCTCTGCTGACTTTTGCTGAGTGTCGACACAGCCTCCAAGTGTCGACACTTTTTGATGTAGACACAGTTTCACTGGGTGTCGACACAACTGCTAAGTGTCGACACTGCTTCACTGCACTTTTCTTCACTGAGTGTCGACACAGCTCCTTGTGTCGACACTTTCTGTCTGGTGTCGACTCAGCATCCCTGGTGTCGACACAAGTACTCCAAGTGTCGACACTGCTTGCCTGGGTGTCGACACAAGTCTTCATAAGTGTCGACACTTTCCCTCTGAGTGTCGACACATGAACTTAGAAACTTTTTCTTCTTTCCTGTAAATACTTAACCTGCACAAGTAAACTCAAAATACATCAAATACATTTTGATGTATATCATTGAGTTGGGTGAGGCTTCTTCAAATCAGGTACATTTAAACCAATGTACCCAACAATCTCCCCCTATTTGGAGAAGTCATAACCCTTAGTCAATGATATACATCATTCATAATAAAATTATAACATGATGTATAGCAGGAATATATAACAGGGCAAACATAAACATGTATTAAACAAACATGTACACATAGATAGAATCTCAGAACAATTATGAAATAAATTTATCACATAGCAAATTTATCACACAGCACATTGTTCTAACAGCTTGTCATATTTATAATTCTAAAGTTTACAGAATGCTTTACATCAAAAGATTACATAGTAAACTTAAGAGAATTTCTATGCTATTCTTGATCAGCATCTTTGATCACTATCCCTTTTCCAGATTTTGTCCTTGCTTGCACAGGGGCTTCAGCATCTTCAGTTTCAGCAGGCTTCTTCCCTTTCAGCTCCTTCTTCTTAAGTTCCTTAGCTTTGATCTTTTGCCTTTTAAAATAATGATAAGGCTTGGGAAAGTACTTGCTAGGCTCCTGAGCAGTAGGAGGTAGCTTTCCCATCTTGGCCTTTCTTCTGTATTGGACTATAGCCTCCTGTCTTGTCTCATGCTTTCTCCATTCAGCCTCAGAAAACCACTTGTTCCTGTCTTGAATGTTATCTTTTGCAGCTTTCCATGCAGTCAAAATAATGTTCCTAGAGGTGGGGCTCCACTGCTCAAAGTCAGGTCTTTGTTCAGCTTGCTCCCTGAACCTCTTCTTAGACAATCTGGTTTCTTCTTCTTTCTGCATAGCTTCTTGCATAGCTTCAGAGACTGGCTGAACAACTTTTTTCTATAATGACATTGTCCTTGCCCCCAGGTGGGCTATACATGGACTGTATATCAGCATGTATCATGTCAAAATCTGGAGGAGGGTAGATGACTTGAGCCACTTCAGGTTGCTCCCCTCCTAGATATGCAGGATGAATTCCAGATTCTGCCACATTAGCATCATCACAAAGAGGAGGATATCCAAGAGTTGCTCTGATAGAATTAGATATCCACTTAGCATGATCAGAGCTGGCCTTGACTAACACTCTCTCCCCCTTTATGACTTCTCTTTCTATGTGATCTCTCACATCATCTTTTTGAAATCTCACTTGGTTATCCAAATAATTGACTTCATCTTTAAAGAAAGGTGTTAACCTTTGGAGTTTGTCAGTGATGATCTTCTGTGAGTCTTGGATGACAGTCTTAACAGCAGTTATTTCTTCTTGGAATACTTTGTCAAATTCTGTTTTAGCAGCAGCAGTAGAAGTAGGCAAGCCAGCAGCTATGTTCTTCATCTCTGTAACAATTGCATTATGGGAAGCAGTTAAGTTATCATTCATCCTAATTTGATTTTCAAGTACATACCCTTGCTTCTGTGCAATGTCATCTACTTGAACTTTAATCCTTTCTTGATGTGTAGCTAAGTACACTACTGCATTCCCCCCCCCCCCTTGTGGAAGCAGTCTGTCATCTCCTTCTTATTAAGATTCATCTCAAATCTTATGGACTTAATGACATGTGCCAGATCAAACTGTAGTGATTTGTGCCCCTCATCCACATAAGTTTCTATGGCTTTTCTGTGCTCATCCAGCTTGATTTGCATGGCAACCATTAGAGCACTATAATCAACAGTTGGTGCTGGCTGTGATATAGGCTGTGGTGCAACAGTTTGCAATGCCTTCTTATAACTCTGGCTCCTTCTTCTGAATACTTGAAATTTCTTTTTCTTAGCCCTTGTAGTCTCCTCATCTTCAGAAGCAGATGTGCTGGCAATCTCTACCCTCTCCTTAGGTATCTCCTCAACTGCTTTGGGCTTCTCTGGTTCTTGCCTTGCAGGCTCTTCAACAATTGGCATTTACTCCCCCTCAACTGGAGCATTCTCCCCTTCAGTAGCAGCAGGTTCTTTGTCAAAATCTTCTTGATCCAGATTAAGAAATAAATCTTCCATTGTAATTTCTTGTGGAGAATGAGCTGGAGAAATTCTTGGCTCATCTACCACTGGATCAGAAACAACTTGAGCTGTAACAGAAGTGTCTTCCATGACAACATCTGGGACTTGACTATCAAGCTGAGTTTGCTGATTAACATGAACCAATGGATCAGATAAAACAGTATCCACTTTAAGTAAATCTAAAGCATTAAGCTCAGTGATTACCTCAAGGATGATGTTGGTTGCTTGCTCACTCTCAAGAGGAGTGGGTTCTTCCACAACTAGTGGCTCCCCCTGGATTTGTTCCTGGTGTAAGGGGCTAGCTGGTGGTAGCTCCCCTGCCTCTCAACAACTACTTGAGGAGCTGGAGACTTCTCAACAGTCCCTTCTTCATGCTCATCAGGTGTGAAGACAACTTGCTCTTCACTATCAGAGCTGCTAGGTGAAACCTGAGCCACTGGAGCAGCTTTCCTCTTCTTCTTTTGAGGTGATACTTTCTCAGGAACTATCTTCTCAGGGGTTGGCATCTCTTTAGACAACACCCTGTCCCATCTAGAGAATATCCTCATATCCATTTTCCTCATATGATTTATTTTTGTTCCAGCAGCTTGACTCATTACCTCTGAAATACTTCCAGCAAGGTATAGACTTAAGATCCTGCCCAAGTTGGGCTTCTTCAGGCTTTCCTTGATCTTCTCAAAGAGCACTACAGACCAGTCAGTTTTCAGATTGAAGATTATCCTGGTCATAATGATGAACATATGGGCAGATACCCTATCATGCCCTCCAGGTTTGCTTAAAATCACTTTGCCAACAATTTCTGACATGAATTTCCCTTGGCTATTCATGCCTTTTCTAGTGAAAACAGATCCAATTTTCATTTTAGAATCTAGTCCACACCAAGTTAGAGCTTCTCTGGTCTTTGAAACAGTAACTTCATCTTCTTCTTTAGTTCTTGGTAACTGTAGTACTTTCCTCAAACTTTTAGGTGACACTTTCACCTTTTCACCATGGACCCTGGACTTGATCTTGAATCCAGTGTCGTCTAGGGTTGATCTATTAAGGAATTCCAGTACTTCCTTCTTCCAGATCTTTGTGGGTTCAGAAACAAGAAATTCCAACCCTGAGTCTGCAACCAGGGTTATCACGTTCTTGATTTCCGAGTCTGCATCACCAAACGCGTCGCGCACCAGTTCATACCCTTCGTTTACGTTCTCCTCAAGCTTTGGCGTCATTAGGGTTTGAAGAATTTGACTGGAGAGAAGAGAGGTGTCGACACACAAGTTTGGTCTCGAAACTTTTGAAAGTGTGTTGACAGACAAAGGCAAAATCCTATTTATACCTTTCTAGGTTTGAAGATGAAAAGGCGGGCAGCTAACTTAAATTGTGTCGACACTGTCGATAAGTGTCGACACTGACTTATAATGTCTCGACACATAAGTGTCGACACAAGCTTAGTCAACAGATTATATTTGTCGACACTTGTTTATGTGTCGACACCACATAACTCGACACATAGTCGAGTCTTTTACTTAGATAATTCTGAGTAAACACTAAGTGTCGACACCACCTTGGATGTGTCGACACCTACTCTGTATGTGTCGACACTCATTTTCTGAAGTGTCGACACCAACTTCTTAGATGTGTCGACACCTTTTCACTGAAGTGTCGACATCACTTTTCTGTGTCGACACAGATATCTCTGTGTGTCGACACCTTTTTACTTAGCCATTTTTATAAACTTATTCTAAGTTTATCATACCTAGTTCAATTTTAAACCTATTGAACTTAGTTTCTTCTAGGGGCTTAGTATACATATCAGCTAGTTGATTATCTGTTTTAACATATTCTAGTAAAATATCTTCTTTCTCTACATGCTCCCTAAGAAAATGATATTTTATTTCAATATGTTTAGTTCTACTATGAGAAACAGGGTTATGTGCAATTGATATATCACTTGTAGAATCACAAAAGAGTGGAGTTCTACTTACCTGAATTACATAGTTCTCAAGCTGATGTTGTATCCACAGAAGTTGAGCACAGCAACTTCCTGCAGCCACATATTCTGATTCTGCAGTGGAGGTAGTCACACTTGTTTGCTTTTTGCTACTCCATGAAATCAGTCTCGCACCTAGGAATTGACAGGTTCCGGTTGTGCTTTTTCCGTCTTCTTTGCATCCTGCAAAGTCTGCATCTGAATAACCTGTTAGTTCAAAATCCCCATTCCTAGGGTACCAGAGGCCTAGATAAGGAGTGCCCTTTAGATATCTCAATATCCTTTTGACTGCTGTCAAATGAGACTCTTTAGGGCAGGCTTGATACCTTACACAGACACACGTAGCATACATGATATCTGGTCTACTTGCAGTCAAATATAATAGGGAGCCAACTATCCCTCTATTCAAAGACTCATATACAGGTTTCCCTGCATCATCCTTGCTAAGAGACATACTTGACCCCATAGGAGTCTTCATGGTACTGGATGAATCCATACCATACTTCCTTATGAGTTCTAGGGTGAACTTGGACTGACATATGGATAATCCATTCTCAGTCTGTATTACTTGGAGACCCAAGAAGAACTTTAGCTCTCTCATACTACTCATCTCAAATTGACCTTGCATTAGTTTTGCAAACTTTTTGCAAAGGCTACTTTCAGTAGACCCAAATATAATGTCATCTACATATATTTGGACTAGTATTACTTTGCCTCTGGATTCCCTAAGGAATAGAGTCTTGTCTATTTTCCCCCTTGTGAACTTATTCTCAATGAGGAAACTAGACAGGGTTTCATACCAAGCCCTAGGGGCTTGCTTTAACCCATATAAAGTTTTCCTAAGTCTATAGACATGATTAGGTAGAGTTAAATCAACAAAACCTGATGGATGTTCCACATAGACTTCCTCTTTAAGATTACCATTCAGAAATGCTGACTTGACATCCATTTGGTAAACTTTAAATCCTTGAAAGGTTGCATAGGCCAGGAACATCCTTATGGCTTCCAGTCTGGCTACTGGAGCAAAGGTTTGATCAAAATCAATACCTTCTTCCTGCCTATATCCTTTAGCAATCAATCTTGCTTTGTTCTTAATGATGACTCTTTGTTCATCCATCTTGTTCCTAAAGATCCACTTGGTCCCAATTATGTTGTGGTCTTTAGGTTTAGGAACAAGCTCCCAGACCTTGCACCCCTTGAATTGATTCAGCTCTTCTTGCATTGCCTCAATCCAATGAGGGTCTAGGATGGCTTCTTCAAACTTCTTTGGTTCAACTTGGGATAGAAAACTGGACTAGATTGCTGCATTCAGGTTTTTGCTCCTTGTCTGTACCCCTTGTCTTGGATCACCAATGATTTGTTCAGCTGGATGATATCTAAGATGCCTATTGGCTGGAGGCATCCTGTCTTCAGGTTGAACTTCTTCAACTTCTTCATCTTGTTGTACTCCTTGTACTTCTTCTGCATTAGGTACATGTAGTACTCCCCCTGGACAATAGCCACTGTCTTCTACTTGCTGCCTTGCAGTAGATTCTTCTTCTATAGTGAGCTTGTCCATCTTCTTTGTTATACCTGTGGGGCTGCACACACTACTAGACAACTCATTGTTAATAAGTCTAGTTTCATCAAATACTACATGTACATACTCTTATACAACTTGTGTAGACAAGTTGTAGACTATATAAGCCTTACTGTTGTTGTTGTACCCAACAAAAATTCCCTCTTGGGACTTGGAAGCAAACTTAGTCAAGTAAGACTTTCCATTGTTAAGTATAAAGCACTTACAACCAAAGATCCTGAAGTAGGATAGGTTTGGTTTCCTGTCTTTCACAACCTCATAGGGGGTCTTGTTGAGGCTTTTAGTTATGGTAGCCCTATTAATAACATGGCATGCAGTATTAAATACTTCAGCCCAAAAATATTTTGGTAGTGATGTATCACTTAATAGGGTCCTACCAGCCTCAATCAAGGTTCTATTCTTCCTTTTAGCAATGTCATTTTGCTGAGGTGTTCTTGGTGAAGAAAACTCTTGAAATATCCCAAATTCTTCACATAGTTTTGTCATACTATCAGACTGAAATTCAGTACCATGGTCACTTCTTATTTTGACCACTGTACTATTTAGTTCATTCTGAATTTGTCTAACAAATCTATAGAAGATACTGAGTGTTTCAGATTTCTGTCTAAGAAAGAACACCCAGGAAAACCTTGAGTAGTCATCTACAACTACAAAGGTATAGACCTTCCTACCTAGGCTGTGAACTGACATTGGACCAAAGAGATCCATATGCAAGAGGTATAAACACCTCACAGCATCTTTGTTTTCAATGCTTCTAAAGGTGGATCTAGTCTGCTTGCCCTTTTGACAAGCTGAGCAAATACCATCTTTAATACACTTAACTTGAGGACCATTCCTCACTAACTCTTTGCTAAAGAGTTTGTCAATTGTCTTGTAGTTTAGATGGGTTAGCCTCTTGTGCCATTTGACACAATGAGAGACTGTATCATCAGCTACAAGACATACTGGAGAACCATTGTTCTCAACCATAATGTCTAAGCAATAGACATTCCTTTTTCTATAACCAGTCAAAATGATATTTTGATCATTTAACCTCCTGATATGACAACCATTTTTCACAAATGAGATGTCATATCCTACATCACTCAATTGACTTATACTAATAAGGTTATATTTCAAACCTTTAACATAGGCCACTTGAGTAATTGTAATATAGGAGTTAGATATGTTACCAAAACCTTTGATGATCCCTTTTTCAGATCCACCAAAGGTGACTTTTGGACCATCCTTTATAGGTGTGTAGTCCTTTAGTAAACCTCTTGTTCCAGTCATATGTCTGGAACATCCACTGTCCAAGTACCATATTGGGGCATGGCCACTTGGACTCACCTGCAAAACATATTAGTGAACCTTAGAACCCAAAGAATTCTTGGGTCCTTGGTACTGGTTAGCTTGCATCCTAACAAAGCTACCTGTAGGCTTTCCAACATGCAGTTTGCTACTCACTTTGGCACTAGCATTGTGCCAACAGTCCATTGCAAAGTGGCCTACCTTGCCACAGCACCAACACTCAAACTTATTGTACCTTTGCTTAGATACTGTCTTTGCTGTTTTATCTACAGCTGACTTGTTGAGAGTTGGGGCTTTGCCTTTGGACTTGGACTTGGACTGAACAGTCCTTGCAGGTCTAGTAAATCCCAGTCCAGCTTTACCTTTGTGATGAACAAATTCATCAATTAAGGGTAGAACTGACTTAGGTTTAGAAAACCTAGCAACTAAGTCTTTCTCCTTCTGAAGATTAATCTCCAGACTCTTGATTTGATCATTCTTAAATGATATAGTCCCCATCTGAATCACAGTTATGTGCTTCAGTCTGGCAATCTCATTAAGCTTTTGATCAAACAACTTCTCAAAATCAGTTGCAGCAGCTTTGAGATTAGCAATTTCCTTTGCCTGACTTTAGGCTAGGAACTTGCTCTTCTTATAAGCTTGCAATAGAACTTTATATTCATCTATCAAATGATGAATATCCTCTTCAGACTCAGATGCACTCTCATCACTTGATGATGATGAATCTGATTCTGTACTGGCACAAGAAATTGAACTAAAAGAATAATGTTGTACCTTACTAGGTCCTGGCTGCTCCAGGATTTTGTCACTTTCTGTCAATGCCATTAGCCCTTGGCACTGACTGTCTTCTTGTTCATATATAGAGTTCATGATCTGAATGAACTCTTCTTCTTCTTCCTCAGCAAACAGTCCTATATATGCCTCAGCATCTGACTCAGTTTCTGATGTAGAAATATCTGACAGGTTCTTGTCCTTTTTGGCAACAAAAGACTTTTCCTTCTTGCCCTTATATTGAGTCCTTTTCTTGTCACTAGACTCCTTCCTCTTCTCTGGACAGTCTGCAATGACATGGCCTTGTCTATTACAGTAATAATATACTATCTTTGAAAGTGTTGCTTTGCTAGATTTGGTCTTTTTCCTGTCTTTCTTTGAAGACTTTTTATTCTGATAATAGTCTTCTTTTCCTTGTGAAGTAGATGGCCTTGTCCTCCACTGTTTCTTCTTTAAGAACTTCTGGAAATGTCTTGTGAAGGCAGCAAAATCCTCATCACTTTCACTGTTTTCAGACTTTCTACTTGCTGACTCTTCTGATTCAGTTTCAGCTACTTTTGGTGGTGGAGAAGGTAACTTACTTCTATAATTTCTGGGGGCTTCTGTTTTGAAGGTCACTGTCCTTTCTTTGTGTTCACTTCTTGTAGATTTCTCCTCTTCTTTCCTCACCATTAACTGCATTTCATAGGACAGCAGTTTGCCAAACAGTGTTGGTGGAGGAATTTCTGCCAACTTTGTCATTTCTCTAATGGCACAGATCTTGGTGTCCCAATATTTTGTTAGGGACCTTAGAAACTTATCATTGAGTTCATAATTACTGAACTCTCTGCCATAGGACATGAGCTCATTCACAATCTTGTAGAACTTCTTATAGCACTCAGTTATGCTATCAGCCTTATCTTTTCTAAAACTTTCATATTCTTGGTTTAACAAGGATTTTCTGTCTTGCCTCACTTCTTCAGAACCCTCCATATACATAATAAGAGTATCCCACATCTCTTTAGCTGTCTTACAGTGTATCAAGTTCTGAAAAGTTGCATCATCTATGGCACTTACAATGATGTTTTGAGCCCTCTTATCCATAGTGGCTAGAACTATTTCATCCTTTGTCATTTCAGAGAAATCCTTAGGTGTTCTCTGATTTGCATCTAAGACTGACACCTTCATGGGCACATAAGGCCCTTCTTTTACTGTGATATAAATCCTAGGGTCTGAGGCTTCCATAAACAGTCTCACCCTTTCCTTCCAGATACCAAAGATCTCTTTTCTACATATGGGTAACTTCATGGATCCCAATTCCTTGTGATTCTCAGTGGAACTCATGGTTCTTGATTTTCTTGATTCTGTAATTTGACTTATACTGAATCTGCCAACAGGATCTACTCAGACAGTTATGTCCATTTTTGAGTAACTTCGCTTTGATACCACTTGAAAGATATTGTACCTAACCACCTAGAGGAGAGGTGAATATGTGACTTGAATCTTTTTAACTTTTTAAGCCAGCAATCAGATTTTATCTCAGAGTTATATCAATTTGTACACAGCAATCACACAGCAATCACAGAATATCACAGCACACAGTAGACACATCGTTTTATAGTGGTTCCCCAATGTTTGGGTACATCCACTTTCCCCCTTCGCCTATCTAGCAGTGTACTAGATTCAGCCCAACTTCTCCACTATCTCAGAACCCCAAAATAGGTTCCTACAGCTCAGGCCCAAGGCCCTACAACTCAGCTTCTTTACAAAGCCTACACTCAGCCACCAAGGCCTACACTCAGCCACCAAGGCCTACACTCAGCCACAACAGGCCTACACTCAGAGATTTCAATCTCCTACACTCAGGCACTCAAGCCCTACACTCAGCCTTTATAATTACAGGCTTACAAGACTCAGATCCCTAAGGATCCTACAAGATAAAATGAATACAATAAGTGTAACTCAACAACTCTGAGAAAAGAGAGAAGAGTTGTGAGTTTCTTGATGAGTTCTTGGAAGAACTCAGCTGAAATCAATCTGACTTGGCTTTCTTCAAAGCTTCTTGAATGTAGAACTCAATAAGATTGACCTCTTCTGCAGTTGATCCTTGATCTCTGCTACTTAAGATTCAGAATAAATCTGAACCCCTCTTCTCAGCCTGGTTCCAATAGCTGATTTCTTGGATGGAGCTCTCTCTCTCCAACTTCTTAGATCTTCACTTGATAGCTAGATCTTCTTTGTATTACTTGATATGTTGATCTTCTACTCAACAATTTTAACAACAGTTTTTGTAGACTGTATAAGCCTATTTATAGGCCTTCTCCATGGTAACCGGCTGGTCCGGTCCATAACAGATTTCTGACAACTCTGATAGGTGCAGTAGACCGGCTAGAATGGCAGCTGTCAAGTCATCCAGTCAGTTCTTGAAAATTCTATAACTGTTTGTAAGTGTCGAGATTGTCTGTCTTTAAGTGTCGACACTTATAGACCAAGTGTCGACACAAGTTGTCTAAGTGTCGACATTAGTCTACAAGGTGTCGATACAACTCCTTGTGTTGTAGATTTCATATCTCGACACTGCTTCTTCTTCATGTGTCGACACTGATAATGTGTGTCGACACAAGTCCTTGTACTTCAGTATTTTGCTGAATTCTTCTAAGTGTCGACACAACACCTTTGTGTCGACACATCTTCATGTGTTGAACTCGCTGAGTGTCGACACTTCTTCTTGGTGTCGACACATGTATTCAGTGTTGATACTTGCTGAGTGTCGACACATTGCTCTGGGTGTCGACACATTCTTCTTCTGTCGAGATTCTGGCTGAGTGTCGACACATCTCCTTAGTGTCGACACTAGTACTTAGAAATTTCTGAACTTTGCTAAGTGTCGACACAGCTCCTTGTGTCGACACTTTCTTCAGTATTGAGACTTTTGCTGAGTGTCGACACATCTCCTTAGTGTCGACACTTGTACTTAGAATTTTGCTGAACTTTGCTAAGTGTCGACACAGCTCCTTGTGTCGACACTTTCTTCAGTGTTGAGACTTTTGCTGAGTGTCGACACATCTCCTTAGTGTCGACACTTGTACTTAGAATTTTGTTGAACTTTGCTAAGTGTCGACACAGCTCCTTGTGTCGACACTTTCTTCAAGTGTTGAGTCTTCAGCTAAGTGTCGACACATTCTTTCTTGTGTCGACACTTTCTTCAAGTGTTGAGTCTTCAGCTAAGTGTCGACACATTCTTTCTTGTGTCGACACTTTCTTCAAGTGTTGACTCTTTTGTTGTGTGTCGACACATTGTTCTGAGTGTCGACACTTATACTTAGTCTCTGGTGACTTTAGCTGAGTGTCGACACAGCCTCCAAGTGTCGACACTTTTTGATGTAGACACAGTTTCACTGGGTGTCGACACAACTGCTAAGTGTCGACAATGCTTCACTGCACTTTTCTTCACTGAGTGTCGACACAGCTCCTTGTGTCGACACTTTCTGTCTGGTGTCGACTCAGCATCCCTGGTGTCGACACAAGTACTCCAAGTGTCGACACTGCTTGCCTGGGTGTCGACACAAGTATTCATAAGTGTCGACACTTTCCCTCTGAGTGTCGACACATGGACTTAGAAACTTTTTCTTCTTTCCTGTAAATACTTAACCTGCACAAGTAAACTCAAAATACATCAAATACATTTTGATGTATATCATTGAGTTGGGTGAGGCTTTTCAAATCAGGTACATTTAAACCAATGTACCCAACAATGGAGAACTTGAGGGGGAGTTGGGTGGAACAGCTCCCCTTAGTATTGTGGGCCTTGCGGACAACCCCGAACAAAGCCACTGGCGAGACCCCCTTCAAACTTTCCCATGGGTGTGAGGCAGTCCTGCTTGTGGAGTTCGAGGTTCGATCCCCACGAGTTGCAGCCGCGGGTGATGGAGAAGAGGCTTGGAGGTTGGAAAATGAAGGGGGGTTACGCCTCTCGTTGGACATGGTAGAAGAGCTACGCGACGTCGCAGCCATCAAGCAGGAAGAGATCAAACGGCAGATGGTGAGATACTTTGACAAGCATATCAGGATCAAGCAGTTCGCGGAAGGAGATCTGGTGATGAAGAAAGTTGATGCCGCGGGGAGATCTGCTCCCGTGGGTAAGCTCAACTCAAATTGGGAAGGTCCTTATATTGTCGAGAGGGTACTGAGAACTGGAGGTTACCACCTCCAGGATGTGGAGGGCAGGACCATGAGCCACACTTGGAGCGGCGACGACTTGAAGTGCTTCTACCCATGAGAAGGGAGAGTAAAATTGTATACTCGAAGTCAATTTATTTGTAATATGTTCCTCGAATTACTTTTACTTTTACCTATTGAGAAATTCTAACAGCAGGAAGATGTAGACTTTTGCACTACCCCGAGCGCGGCTCGGCCCTAGGTAGACCAGCTGTGCAGGCTCTCATTAGCTGGCAGGTCTGAAGGCTCGCCTGTGGCGGTAAGGGACCCCGGGCGCGGCTCGACCCCAGGTAGACCCACTGCGTAGGCTCTCATTAGCTGGCATGTTCGAAGGCTCGTCTATGGGGGAAAGGATTGGTACTTGGTTCTTAGTTCTTGGTTCTTGGAAACTTTTGCACTACGTCGAGCGTGGCTCGGCCCCAGGTAGACCCGCTGTGCATGCTCTCATTAGCTGGCAGGTCCGAAGGCTCGATTGTGGGGGTAAGAGACCCTGAGCGTGGCTCGGCCTCAGGTAGACCTGCTGTGCAGGCTCTCATTAGCTGACAGGTCCAAAGGCTCGCCTGTGGGGGGGAGGATTGGTTCTTGGAGACTTGGTTCTTGTTTCTTGGAGACTTTGCACTACCCCGAGCCTGGCTCGGCCCCAGGTAGACCCGCTGCGCAGGCTCTCATTACCTGGCAGGTCTGAAGGCTTGCCTGTGGGAGTAAGGGACCCCGAGCAAGACTCAGCCCCAGGTAGACCCGATGCACATGCTCTCATTAGCTGGCAGGTCTGAAGGCTCGCCTGTGGGGGAGAGGATTGGTTCTTGAAGACTTGGTTCTTGAAGACTTGGTTCTTGGTTCTTGGATACTTTTGCACTACCCCGAGCCTGGCTCGGCACTAGGTAGACCTGCTGCGCAGGTTCTCATTAGCTGGCAGGTCTGAAGGATCGCCTGTGGGGTAAGGGACCCCGAACGCGGCTCGGCCACAGGTAGACCCGCTGTTAGGGGTGCGAGAGGTTCGGTTTGGGGCGGTTTGGACCCAAACCGAAACCGAACCAACATGCCTCGGTTTTTGGTTTGTCCAAACTGACCCGAACCGAACTCATTCGGTTCGGTTCAAAGTCGGTTCGGTTTAGTCGGTTTTTTGCGGTTCGATGTCGGTTTTCTGCGAACAAACATAATCAAGTGCTTTTTTTTGTGATTGGTCATCTTCCCTTTAATAATTTCATAATCTTTATCAACTAAAGGTTTATATTAAATAAATAACATACAATTTTTTTGAGTATAAGTATCATGTTCAATGTGAGGCATGAACGATAATTGTATCTAGGATGAGGGTAACCTACACAATGTAAGGCAACTCCTAAATTACTTAGGAGGAGAATGACATCACATTTTTCTCTCGATGAGATGCAAGATGACTAACTGAAAACTTGCTACTACACCGAAGAACATTTGTCAAATCATGTGCCAAATCATGTGTTAAATGATATAAAATTTCTTGTGCAATGATACTTGGACTGCAAACTGACACATTCTCAGGCACTTATAGGTTAAGAAAAAACAAAATAACAAATGGCAAATGTCATCAAAATGGGCTAGGACAACTTCATAATGACATTAAGTATACAACTCAGGGTTGTGACTCCCCATCATTTCATGATTGTGGTTACCGGATCTATCAGTATCATGTTCATACTTTATTTTCCCATAGCACTAATCATGACCGCCACACCAAGTGCTGCACTTACTGTCTGGCATAAACCACATCTTAGATATGCTTGAATCATATTTATCATCCTTCTTTTTTGCACCTGGATTCTATTACGATTTATTCTGCACTTCTACATTTGCTTGATAAACTAGTTTTGCATCATCTTGTATCCTTACTGTTGCTAAGTAAACTACTTTTCATGATTTGCTTTCTGACTTTTGGTAATATTGTCCAAATACCTATGACATTGTGTCTCATCTCACCAATGGATCATTGATTTAGGGCTTCAGAACACAACATCTTTAGTTTGTACAGTGCTCCTTGTCTATTTTCAAGACATAGACTGATCTTACAGATTTGATCTCACATTCACAATACATCTTAAACATATTCTTCAAATTCCTATCTTCCATCTTGTTTAATATCTATTATGAAGATTTTTGTTAATCCAAATTGTTATGTAACCCTTTTTATTTCCTCATATTACTTGTTTAGGATTTGAAAATTGGGAGAGTGATTGAAGCTGGTTGTAAGCAAAGATAATCTGAAAGTTGCTCGATCAAATACACCCCAAAACAGTGGTGAAGTGCTCGGTTCGGTTCGGTTTAGTCGGCTTTCACAACCTGAAAACCGACCCGAACTGATGAGCCTTCGGTTTTCAAAAGCTCCAAACCGAACCGACACCGGACCGGGCGGCTCGGTTTCAAAGTCGGTGTGGTTCGGTCGGTTTAGTCGGTTTTGGGTTTTCGTTCCTCACCCCTACCCGTTGTGCAGGCTCTCATTAGCTGACAGGTCCGAAGGCTCGCCTGTGGGGGAGAGGATTGGTTCTTGAAGACTTGGTTCTTGGTTCTTGGAGACTTTTGCACTACCCCGAGCCTGGCTCGGCCCCAGGTAGACCCGCTGCGCAGGCTCTCATTAGCTGGCAGGTCTGAAGGCTCGCATGTGGGGGTAAGGGACCCCGAGCGCGGCTCGGCCCCAGGTAGACCCGCTGCGCAGGCTCTCATTAGCTGGCAGGTCCGAATGATCGCCTGTGGAGGAGAGGATTAGTTCTTGAAGACTTAGTTTTTGGTTCTTGGAGACTTTTGCACTACCCCGAGCCTGGCTCGGCCCCAGGTAGACCCGCTGCGCTGGATCTCATTAGCTGGCAGGTCCTAAGGCTCGCCTGTGGGGGTAAGGGACCCCGGGCGCGCCTCGACCCCAGGTAGACCTGCTGCGCAGGCTCTCATTAGTTGGCAGGTCCGAAGGCTCGCCTGTGGGGGAGAGGATTGGTACTTGGTTCTTGGTTCTTGGATACTTTTGCATTACCCCGAGCGCGGCTCGGCCCCAGGGAGACCCGCTGCGCAGGCTCTCATTAGCTGGCAGGTCCGAAGGCTTGCCTGTGGGGTAAGGGACCCCGAGTGCGGCTCAGCCCCAGGTAGACTAGCTGCGCAGGCTCTCATTAGCTGACAGGTCTGAAAGCTCGCCTGTGGGGTAGAGGATTGGTTCTTGGATACTTGGTTCTTGGTTCTTGGATACTTGGTTCTTGGTTCTTGGATACTTTTGCACTACCCCGAGCGCGGCTCGGCCCCAGGTAGACCCGCTGCGCATGCTCTCATTAGCTGGCAGGTCCGAAGGCTCGCCTATGGGGGAGAGGACTGGTACTTGGTTCTTGGTTCTTGGATACTTTTGCACTACCCAGAGCGTGGCTCGGCCCCAGGTAGACCCGCTGCACAGGCTCTCATTAGCTGACAGGTCCGAAGGCTCGCCTGTGGGGGTAAGGGACCCCGAGCGCGGCTCGGCCCCAGGTAGACCCGCTGCGCAGGCTCTCATTAGCTGGCAGGTCTGAAGGCTCGCCTGTGGGGGAGAGGATTGGTACTTGGTTCTTAATTCTTGGTTCTTGGGAACTTTACACCACCTTGAGCCTGGCTCGGTCCCCGGTAGACCCGTTGCCCAGGCTCTCATCAAGCTGACAGGGCAGTAAACTCACTCAATGGCAGAGTGGTCGGGGAAACCTCCTTAAGGAACATCCCTGCTTAATCTTATGAAAAATAAATTACGGGAGGCAAAGGCTAGAGCAGTGCGAGTGGAGGCACTCCAAGCTGGCGGCCTCGGGGACGGTCTCGCCCATGGCGAGTGGACACTCGCGCGAGAAAGAAGGCTCGGCCTGATAATAGGTGGCGAGTTATATCATTAAAATCCACTCGCGCTACGAGTACCCTGAGGCGAGACGAGAAGGTTATGTCAGTTGGTCTCACACATAACTAAGAGGGGGGAAGTGACGACTCGCGCTCTGAAAAAAGTCAACTCTCCAACAAAGCGGCGGGACAAGGCGTAGCACCGTCTCGCGGGCGTGAGCACATCAGAGGGTAGTCTCGCAGTAAACAAAATAAAGCAAAGAGAAAAGAGTAAAAGCGAGGCAGAGAGACGGGTGGGTAGAGTCGTCCCGCAAACAAAAGTAAACCAATAATTTGTTTCGCAAAATGAAAAACAAAGTAACAAGACAAAAATATGTGCATTTGATCCGTATATGTTCATCACTGTGTCATGAATACATATTCAAAAGGATCACAAAAAGGAGCTCAAAAAAGAAGTTTAAGTTATACAGAAGCAAAAAAAAGGGGGGAGGGAGAAGGATTCTTGATCTCGTAGACAGCATGTTATTTCTCCTCGCTAGAAGTAGAATCTTCGCTCTCCTCGTCATAGAGCTGGGGGACCAGATCGCGAACGGTCACCGTTTCGGAGTCGTCCTTCACGACCCCCAGCTCCTTCATCATTTTTAGAACCAGCTCCGCCACCCAGATGCTGGCGTCTCGGCACTGCTCTTCAACTTCATCAAAATAATAATGAGGCGGAGGGGCCAGGAGGGGTTCGCGGCGAGACAACGGCGAGGGGTTATCCTAGAGACGGGTGATCTGGGCTTTTAAATCCTTATTTTCCTCCTCCAGGGCCTCCATGCACGAATTCATCTGCTCTGCCGTCTCGGCATCCTGCGAGACGCCCAATCATTAGCAAAGAGTGTTTAAAAAGGGAAAGGATAGTCCAATGATTAGGCTAAGGCTTACCACGCCGCTCTGGGCTTTTGCAAGGAGGGTCTCGGCGACGGACAACCTTTTTATGAGGCCATCAGACTTCTATCGCTCCGTCGCCAGGCTCGTCTCAGTGTCCTTCCATTTTTTGTGGGTATAAATAAGGCGGCGCGTGGTGCGGTGCGAGAACTCCAGGGCGCGCAGTTGGACGTGGGAGGCCTTCAGGACGAGATCCCACGAGGACTCGCTCTCGGGGGAGACTGCATCGAGACCACCATAAAGACCGTACCCCACAGTGAAGGCGTGGCTGGTGGGAAGCTCCTGCTCTTTCCAAGATGGAAGGAGGGTGGGGATGGACACACGATTGGCGCCCCGCTCCCACACCAGAACGGGGTCGTCGGCGGCCCTGATTGAAGTTTAGGTGAGAAGAGGGGGCGGGACGACTGGAGGAAGCGGGTTCGCGAGAAGTGGTGGCTGCCGGTTGATTAGAAGCAGAGGCTGGCTGGTCGGGAAGAGCCGTCTCGCGAGTGGGCGAGACGGCCTGACGGGGAGGCGAGCGGGGCGACTGGGACTCCCCTACGGAGATGGGGCTCAAGGACCCCGACATCTCTTTCTTCTCCTTCGGGGCTTTCTTTTTTCCCTTAGACATGACCACAGCTTTTTTCATCTTTTTCTTGGGAGGGCTGGAGCGAGAGGGGCGGTGTCGCCTACAAGCCTCTTCGGAGGGGCAGGAGCCAGGGACTCTCTCGCCACCTCAGCCTCCGCGCTGGCGAGACTGAGGCCCTAGGTTGGTTGAATGTTGCTCTTGTATGGGGGTGGACTGGAACGACTCGCTCCCCTGAGACAAGCAAAAGGGTGATGAGATGACGTGATGAAAAATAACAAAAAATGAGAACCCAAGACAAGGGGCGAGAGTACCTTCGTCGGGGAGCACCGGAGGCAACGAGTCGAGACCCCGCCGCAAGAAGTTGACTTCGAAATTTTTGCCGACGAAGAAGTCGTACATCAACTTGTCTATGTCGCCCACCTGCGGGGACACATAAAAGCTCTCGGGGGTGACAAAGGCGCGAGCGGGACGCCCCCGAAATCCCCTCGAATGAAGACGAACCTGGTGAACCAATGATGATTCTTATTGGGCGTCTCGTACACCTTGAGCCCTTGCCCAGTGAAGTACGAGACGCCGTCAGCATTGGCGTGGTAGATGAAGAGCTTGCGGAAAACCGTCAAGCTAAACTAAATTCGCTCCCGGCGCATGTAGCTGGCGAAAGCGATTAACACTGAAATGGTGTTCGGGTTAAACTGCGTCGGGACAACGACGAAGTACTTGAAGACCTGCTTTACCTCCGGCCAGAGAGGCAATCTCAACCCCGCCTCAAAGTGCGAGACGGGGAAGGAGAGCTCTCCCGGGTAATATGTGTTGATCGCCTCGCCGACCTTGGGGGGACGCGATTCGAGCCCCTCCCTTAGGTACTCGCGAACAAAGCCACGGTAGTCTTCTTAAGAAAACCTGTCGAGCGGGAAGTCGTGGTCAGTAAACCGCTTCCCGCAGCGACTGTGCCCCGCGCCTTCCTCCACTTTCTTCTTCCCCATTCTTGGCAAGACGGATGGAAGCGAGATGGTTGAGGGAGAAAAAGTAGTGAGAAAAAGTAACGACGAGACGGCAATGGAAGGAGGGAACGAGAGGAACAAAGAGCGAGAGGGATTAGCGAGACGGAAGAAGCAAGGGGGCAAGAGCTTGGACGCGGCAGGGGTAAAAGCACAGATATCCTTCTGGTCCAGAGCCGGGGTATTTATAGCAGATATGGACAAAAATAAAATGGGCGGGAAAAAAGGTATGTATGAAAGTGAAGATTCGACCGACGGTTCACTCTCTCTCTCCTAAAACCTCGATTCGCGTGGCCCATCGCAGGCTTCCTCAGCAAGACAGAATAAATAAAAAGAATGAAAGAAATTAAGAAATTAAGAGATCAACAGTTCAGCTAGCAGCAGAAATTTAAATGTATCATCCCGCATAAAGCGGGCACTATGTTCTCAGACCCTAAGTTATTGGCGAAACGAAAGACAGAGCTTATTATTAAATTATTACAGTACTTAGGGGAAAAGAAGAAAAAAGCGACGGAGCTGGAAAAGCGACGGAGCCATTTCCAGCGGCCGCCGCGAGCCCCAGCGCATGGGGGCCTACTGTGCGAGTGGAAGGTGTGAACGGCATCAAGACCACGGCGTGCGAGACGGAGCAGCATGTCGACCTCGCTGATAATGGCCTGAGGGTCGGTCCCATCAACATCTATTTCGGCATCAACCTCGGAAGATAAGCGAGCGCACTCATTCTCCAGCCATTCAATTCGCCTATCAGCCGCATGCTTGTCCTGCGCCAGCGAATGAATGATGTGCGCGTGCTTCCGGAACAACTCGGTCATCTTGCGCTTCATCTCCAGCGGGTCCATAGGGTCGCCCAGGTAGTCTTTAATCCTGTCTATGGGAGGAGGAGGCGAGACGGCGAGTCGCCTAAAGTGCTCCTCAGCAGGCGAGTCGGTCTGGGCGCCTACGCAAGGAATCGAACGACATGGTAAGGGAGGCTCTCGCAGGAGGGTGTGGGAGTACCGAGCGGGACAGAGAAGCGAGAGAGAAGGTTTTTTACCCGGATGACGGGAGGTCCTGGCGGCCTGAGAAGGGTCATCCTTCCTCTCGTTGGGAGGAGTAGATGGAGAAGTAGAAGGCTGTTGTGAGTCAGAATCTTCGCGGTGGACAACGGTGTCATCTCGTGGACTTTCTGGTCGGTGTAGAGGTGTGGAGGCTCCCTGAAGAAGCAAATGTTAAATAAGCAGCTGCGGGTGAAGGGATAATAGAGACAAAAGCGAGAACTCACCTCCTTATCTCTAGGAGACGCGAGAGGAGGAGTGGGGCGGGTTTCCGGGGCTGCGCGAGATGGATCCTCTGCCAAGGAAGGGGGACCACCTGCCTTTACCCTCTTTAGGTGAGACGATGATGACGGTAAAGTGGGTTGGGCGCGAACTAAAGATGAGGTCAGAGCGGCCACGTTGGCTTTGTTCTGTTTGCGCACCATTACAAGGCGCTCGCAAAAACTCTGGCTGTGAGACATGATCAACAGTTCGAGCCATGGAAGGAAGAAGTGTGCAAGGGGGGCATCCTCTCTTTGGAGCAGGAATCCTATATTTATAGGCTTCGATGGAGGGCTTCACCAAAGATTCCCTCATAAATACGCCTCAAATACACTTTAATGACGAGCCTCGGTTGGACTTTCTTTCCGAGCTTAAACTAATCTCAAAAAGAGCGGGGATTGTGTACAACCTCGGGCTCGCGAGAGGCGGCTCAAGAAGCAAACAGGAGAAGCTGGCGAGAGGTACTGGATAGGCGAGTGGGACCATGTGGTCCACTCGCAGGAGGTGGGGCGGGGACTCTCTGCAGTGGGCAAGACGCCCCTTTTGGGACGCGAGCAGGCCCTTAAGGGCGAGGGGACTCCTATATTGTGAGACGATCAGGAGGGCTCATCTCGCCACAAAGTGCTTCCCCACTCGCCGTATAGAAGAAAGGTTGTTTTTACGTTTCTACACCCAGGGGGATTTTACTCTTCTACCCCGGGTAATTTTACCTTTTTTCCCTTGGTGGTCTGCGTATAGCCCTTCAGAACAGCGGAGTTTGGTTGTTCGCAGACCCGACCAAGGGTATTTAGGTAATTTCAGGACGGTTTAGTTTGGTTATTGGCAGTTCAAACTCAGAGACCTATAAATAGACCCATAGGAGTTCTTCAGAAACACTTTTTTACCCCGGGACTTGAAGAAGAGATTCCTGTGCTTTCTGAGGAGCTCTAAGCCCAGCTTTTGGCTTTGGAGGGGAAGCTCTCGGAGATCTTCCGGGTAAGAGGTGAGACCTCCCTGTTGAGGCTTTGGGTCGGTTTCTGTCCTTCACAACCAATCGGAGGCTAGAACTTGTGACGAGTAGATGTTGGCTACACCCCTGATTTCGAACTTTCGTTGAGGACAAATTTTGGCTTCAACAAACTTATGTTGTCGTTGAAAGGGAGTATTGACGCTCTATTGAAGACCTTTCTTTAATCAGAAGTCTGCACCAGTGGAGATCTGAGTGTCTTACTAATTGTTTGTAAGGTTTGGACGAATGGTTTTACTACATCCAGTATGATGGAGATTTTTTCAATAGTTTCTAGGGTGAAGCCCATACTCTCATTCAACTTATTCTCTATTTCATGTTCGATATCATAAATGAACATTTGTAGAAAACATGGTCTAGTACCATATTCGGGTAGTATATAGTCAATTCTATGATATACTGTACAGTGTGCTCTGAAAGTGTAGATACTTTGATTGAATGTTGGCATACTTTCATCAAATGTCACTCTCATTGAGGTGAAGGAGAATACATGGTGTTATGAACGCATATTCTGTCTGAAGTTATGTCTTTTTGTAGTTGTACTGTGAAAAGTTCTAGAAACTTGACTGGTACTGGAATATCAGGTATACCGACCAAGCCTCCTTTACAATATAGTTTAGTATACTCATTGTGAAAAATCAGAGCGTGACAATGATGACAAGTAGTAGGGGATAAAGAGTTACTTGAGACACATTTACTATTGAATAACAGCTTCTTGCACTCAAATGGCGAGTTGATCCTTGAGTAGGAGCATTTCTTGTGTGATAGTAATTAGATTATAGTGAGCCTAACAAGAATTCTTGATCTTACTTGTACGGTTGTTTTAGACGCATTAAGTTAGAGTCTTACTGTGTACTGTGGGTTGTTCATCCTCAAGTTGTATTTCCTCATCATAATCGGTTTTACTTGCAGTGTCATTTTGGAATACGGGTGAGGTAGGATTGCATTGTTGAGCTCGATGATTTTCCCTTTGTTAGGCATTAATTGCTTCACGTCGGTGTTGAGGTGATGTGTATATCGGTGGCCTTTCTCTAGGTCGAGTTTGTCGCGATGCTGTAGAGGTTGTTTCTCGCTCAGCTATTGCATCATGTCGGTTAATATTTGATGTATGTATTGGCGGCCTCCCTTTCCGTTGAGTTGTTATTGGGGGTAAGTAGGTTGCATTATCTACGTTATGGCCATGTTATGTTCATTTTTGGATTTGACAGAGATGTGGGCAACAATGCAATTCTAATTATCTTTCATAAAATTATTGTTTTCATGTTCGAGTATTTTTGAACGATGTAATATTGTATGTAATTGTTGGTGAAATCAGAACGAGGGTTCCGCAACGATAATTTCAATTGGAATTGGTGTTGCATTGTTCTCTGAATATTGATTGATTAGATTAATGGAGTTGGCGTTTGACCATGAAATGAAAGCAGTTAAGTGATGATAGTTGAAACAAAACAGATGATGAATTACTTATTGATTTTTTTGCAGTTTGTTTAATGTAGTTATAAGATTCATTGTATATTACATGATGTGTACACATCGATGCTTTGTAGGAATCTACGATGTTCCCTTCTTCGGGCATTAAATTCCTCAACGCACTCTTGGTTTGATTTGTATGTCGGAGGCCTTCCTCTCCCGCGCCTTGTTTGATTTGTTAAATTGCTTCTAGTTGTCTCGGTTGCCCCATTTTCCACCGTTGGCTCTTGATTTTCGCTAGCGTTGATTACATTGTCTTGATTCGTTGTTGACATGTTGAAGGGTTTTTTGTTGTTAGAAAGAAAGTGATCTGTTGACATGTTTATATTGTTATTTTCAATTAGTTGATTTTTGTTTTGTTATTATTGATCGTTAAATTGAATATCATTTGAGTGCCCAGGTTTAAGACTTAGGTTAGCATACTTTATTAAATAAATCAGAGTAATCGTTTAAACGCCAAAACTTTGGCTAAAAAACACAATTTGTAATGTTTTATGGTGGTCGGGCTTGCCTTCTTGTGGTAATAATAACATTAGTATTTTTTGGTGGAATTACATAAGTCAGGAAAAGAGGAAAATTAAACGCAACAGAAAATCCACAAGAGGAGAAAAAATAATTACACAAGTCAAAAAATAGAAAATATGGAGTAAAAACCTTTAAGTTAGAATAAAAAAATGAGGGTGGCTGAGTAATGTAAACACTTACTTAAAACATCAATCCATTTAATAAAACATTGCATCTGGATGAAATGTTTTAGGACATGGAATACCTGATTTAGGGCAGTAAGAGAAAGAGGACACACAATCAAGATGTAATTGGGGTCTAGTAAGTCTTCAGTTATGCAAACATCAAAACAGAGGATGAATTCATAAACAGTTACTTAAATATACGTACAAAAATTATTACTGGGTAAATAATTGATAGGTAAATAAATTGGGCATGTTGAATTTACTCAAAGTGGTCAGCAAGATAGCCCAAGCCCCAAATTAATTTTCTCGGCACTACCCAATTCACACTTTGATCAAGCGGAAACTCAAGCCCCAAATTAATATTCTCGGCACTACCCAGTTCACACTTTGATCAAGCAGAAACTCAAGGAACAAGGTTAACATCAACAACCAATGTAAGCACAAGCAGATCTTTCATTCATTTACACTTGTTTACAAGTCGAGGTATACGTAGCGAGACATGATTTCGCTAGTATACAAGCTACAACAGAAAGCACAAAAAAACAGGTCGGGCGGACAACATTGGAAACCGCTAAGACCGCCAAGTCGCCAAGTCCGCCGAAGCCGCCCGAGCTGAAGCTGCAACACGCCGAATAAACACGGAGTCTGCCGAAGCCGCGAGGCCGCGCGGACACACCGTTATTCGCCTACTGCTGAAGAACTGAGGAACAGACCGCTTACCTGCCTGCCCCTGGCGGACAGGTTATTGGAACTTGCAAACGTTGAAGAGGAGAACTGACAAGCCGCAGAGCGAACTGCTGAGACCGCAGAGACCGCACACTTCCAAGCACTGACTGAAGTCAAAGCCAAACTCCTGGCTCCTTGAAGCTAACCGCGCGACCTGCACACAGCAAACTGTCAGCTCTACTCAACCCGCGCGGACAGAAAACGCAGACCGCAGCAATTTGCCCAAGCCCCGCTTACTGTTCCCTCTGTTACTGTAGACGTGTCGGGGGGTCCTATTTATAGGTGAGGTAAGGAGTGTGGTCACCGCCCTAGTGGATAGAGACACCACCCCAACCCGCGCGCTAGCAAAAACTCCGTCCGCTGAGTCCACAAGGACTTAGCCGGATTCTAAGGAATAACCCGCCAAGAGCAAGACACCTATGGGCGAACCCTCAACAATCCGCCCAAGCTATGCGGACAAGGCACCAGCCTGCAAAGCCTCCAAACACTGCAGGACATCATCCCCCTTCAGTGACTGTCTGCACAACAAGAGACAGTCCGCATACCACCACAGCAACGCCTCCATCCGCCACAAGCCCACGACCAAAGGCAGTCCGCCCGGTCAACAGCAGACTTGGTGGATACTGCGGACACACTGGACTTGTCACAGAATGTGACCAAGTCCAGCAAAGCACCAAAAAGCCTAACGTGAGTACGGCGGACAAAATCCCGTCCGCCAACCATCAAGCAGGTCGCCACACTCCCCCTGAGTTGAGGCAGAGTCCGCAAGAACCTCGCACAACTGTCCAACGCAATGGCCATCTGCCGGACTCCACACACCAGTCCGCCACAGCAACAACAGTGTTGTACTACCAGAGCTCGGCAAGGCCTCAGCCAAACTCTAAGGTCAGTCCGCAAGAGCGAACACTGCGGACATGTCAGTCCGCAAGCCTCCCGCGGACAGAACCCAGTCCGCCGGATAACACTAGCTTGCAACACGGCCACTGAGCAACGTACACCAGTCCGCGAACCTTTATCCGCTCAGGCCGCTCCTTGGCTAAACCAACAGCCAACGCCTTATCCGCAGATAACAGTCCGCTCAAGCCGCGGACTTAGTCCGCACAAGCTGCTCAGAAGAACAACCAGCTCTCACTAGACCTATCACCAGGCCGCATAACAGCAGTCCACCCAGTCCGCCCAGTCCGCTGGATATGTCCGCTCAGGCCGCCCGGCTTGCCCATCAACCACTTCCACTTCACAAGTTTCAACACTCCCCCTTGAAGTGAAAAGTGGTGATCAAGCCCAGCAAGCTGCGCAACCGCTCAAAAGACCCCTTCGACAGTGGCTTCGTGAAGTTGTCAGCAAGATTGTCTTCACTCCGAACATGCTCAACCAAAAGAGATCCCTCCAACACCTTCTCCCTTATGAAGTTGTGATCGATCTCAATGTGCTTGGTCCTAGCGTGATACACCGGATTGTTTACCAGCTTGAGAGCACTCTCATTGTCACCCCGGAGTAAAGTTGGCCCTTGCACTTCTTCATGCACATCCTCTATACGCCTCCTCAACCAGATGGCTTCCCGAGCAGCCAAGGCCGAAGCCTTATACACTGCCTCCGTAGTTGAGACAGACACCGAGTCTTGCTTCTTGCTACACCATGAGATGCTAGCTGAACCGCAAGTGAACAAATAACCTGAAGTTGACCTCCAATCATCTGAATCACCGCCATAGTCAGCATCCATGTACCCAAGCAAGGCAAAATCTGAGTCCCTTCTATAGAGAAGTCCCATGTCAGAAGTTGACTTGACATACTTCAAGATGTGTTTCGCCGCCACTATATGAGACTTCCTTGGTTCAGCCATAAACCGACTTACTCGACCAACAGCGTAAACAATGTCGGGCCTTGTAATCATCAGGTAGATCAAGCTCCCAACAAGAACCCTGAACACCAAGGGATCATGAAGAACCCTTCCCTCATCTCGTCGAAGCTTTAGCCCATGTTCCAGTGGAGTAGAGCAACTCTTTCCTTCGCCCATACCGAACTGCTTCACAATGCGATCTGCATATCCTCTTTGGCAAATGAGTATACCGCTCTTCTTCCTCTCCATTTCAAGACTGAGAAAGTGATGAAGCTCTCCCAAGTCTTTCATCTCGAAGCGTATAGCAAGCTCACCCCTGAGCTTTGCTACTTCCCCCTCCGAATTTCCTGTGATGATCATGTCATCCACATACAGTAGGACCAAGACTTGCAGCTCCCCCTTCTTCTTGACGAACAAGCTAGAATCTAAGTTGGAGGCAAGATAACCGCAGAACTACAAATACTCTGTTATCTTCTCATACCAAGCTCTTGGAGCTTGCTTCAACCCATAGAGAGCCTTTCTGAGCTTGCAGACATAGTCCGGATGATCTTCAGACACAAATCCAAGTGGCTGATCCATGAAGATGTCCTTATCAATTTCTCCGTAAAGAAAAGCATTCTTCACATCAAGCTGCCACATCATCCATCCCTTGCTAGCAGCTAAGGCGACCACCACTCTGACTGAAGTCATCTTTGCAACCCGACTAAAAGTCTCCGCATAGTCTTCTTCATACTGTAGTGAGAATCCTCGAGCAACCAGGCGAGCTTTGAACCTATCAATGCTCCCATCAGCCTTCTTCTTCAACTTATACAACCACTTGCAAGTCACCGGAGTGATGTCATCAACCTTGGGCACAAGATCCCAGGTTTCATTCTTCTTGAGAGCAGCGATCTCTTCCTTCATGGCATCTTCCCACTCTTTAACTCCAGTGGCCTCGTTGAAGTTTGTAGGCTCTCGCTCATCCAGAGTGTTGAAACCGGAATCCGGTCTCCTGTGGAGTTCGACCCTTGGGGAAGGGGTGACCTCACACCTACTACACTCAAGATAACGTCACGGACCGAAGACTTGGGAAACTAGGAACAGACCCTCGGCTCTAGCGCGGAGGTCCCACCTCACACCCGAAAGGCTACCTGAGCTCTTCCCCTCCCTAGCCAATGCTCGAGCTAGGGTGCCTTGGAGGAGCCCTCTCTACTCTACCAAGGAGGAACTAAGGGAGGAGGAAGCTAAAAAAAGATCCTCTCCAAGGCACCCAAGGGGGTCTATTTATAGTTTTCCAAATCCCTTGGGCCAAAAATGACCAAAATACCCCTGCGGCCAAAAGGCCTCGGACCAATAGAAAGCGGCCACGCCGGGGGGCAGAGAGGTAATCCCCCCCCCCCCCGAGGGCAAGACAGTAAAAGCAAGGGGGCAAGGGCGAGAAGGCTGGGCAAGCTGGCGGCCTGCGAGCTGGGGCGGCCTGTGAGCTAGGGCAAGGCGAGCTGCGGCCTGGCGAGCTGGGCGGCCTGCGAGCTGGGGCGGCCTGCGAGCTGGGGCAAGGCGAGCTGCGGCCTGGCGAGCTGGGCGGCCTGGCGAGCTGGCCTCCTTGGCAAGACGGCGGCCTGGCGAGCTGAGGCAAGGCGAGCTGCGGCCTAGCGAGCTGGGCGGCCTGCGAGCTGGGCGGCCTGCGAGCTGGGGCGGCCTGCGAGCTGGGGCCAAGCGAGCTGGGCGGCCTGCGAGCTGGGCGGCCTGCGAGCTGGGGCAAGGCGAGCTGCGGCCTGGCGAGCTGGGCGGCCTGCGAGCTGGGAGGCCTGCGAGCTGGGGCGGCCTGCGAGCTGGCTGAGGCGGCCTGGGCGGCTTACGGCCTGGCTAAGGCGGCTTGCGGCCTGGTGGCCTGGGCGCTGGCTGAGGCGGCCTGGGCGGCTTGCGGCCTGGCTGAGGCGGCTTGCGGCCTGGCTGAGGCGGCTTGCGGCCTGGCGGCCTGGGCGCTGGCTGAGGCGGCTTGCGGCCTGGCGGCCTGGGCACTGGCTGAGGCGGCTTGCGGCCTGGCGGCCTGGGCGGCTTGCCAAAAGCGCCTTGGGGGGAGAAATATTTTCTCCCCCTACTAGTATGTTCTACATGTTCACCCAAAATTGGCCCCTAGGAGTGCAAAACTCCCAAAAAGCTTAAAAACTTGCTCACCTTGTTTTGGAGCCCACTCGTCGCGAATACGGGGTTGTACACAATCCCCGCTCTTTTCGAGTTTGACACAAGCTCGGAAAGAAACATCCAACCCAACGTATTCGCGGAGTGGCCTTGAACCGAAAAATACTTGGCCCTTCCCATGGGAGTCAACCTGTCAAGCCAGCTAATGGTAGCCTGGGTGACGAGACGGCCTCGGGGTGAAAACACTCAACCTCCCCGAGGGGTCAACCTGTCAAGCCAGCTAATGGGAGCCTGGGTGACGAGACGGCCTCGGGGTGAAAACACTCAACCTCCCCGCGGGGTCAACCTGTCAAGCCAGCTAATGGGAGCCTGGGTGACGAGACGGCCTCAGGGTGAAAACGCTCATCGCACCAAAATGTTGAAATCGGAATCCGGTCTCTTGTGGAGTTCGACCCTTGGGGAAGGGGTGACCTCACACCTACTACACTCAAGATAACGTCACGGACCGAAGACTTGGGAAACTAGGAACAGACCCTCGGCTCTAGCGCGGAGGTCCCACCTCACACCCGGAAGGCTACCTGAGCTCTTCCCCTCCCTAGCCAATGCTCGAGCTAGGGTGCCTTGGAGGAGCCCTCTCTACTCTACCAAGGAGGAACTAAGGGAGGAGGAAGCCAACAAAAGATCCTCTCCAAGGCACCCAAGGGGGTCTATTTATAGTTTTCCAAATCCCTTGTGCCAAAAATGACCAAAATACCCCTGCGGCCAAAAGGCCTCGGACCAATAGAAAGCGACCATGCCGGGGGGCAGATAGGTAATCCCCCCCCCCCCCCGAGGGCAAGATAGTAAAAGCAAGGGGGCAAGGGCGAGAAGGCTGGGCAAGCTGGCGGCCTGCGAGCTGGGGCGGCCTGCGAGATGGGGCAAGGCGAGCTGCGGCCTGGCGAGCTGGGCGGCCTGCGAGCTGGGCGGCCTGCGAGCTGGGGCGGCCTGCGAGCTGGGGCAAGGCGAGCTGCGGCCTGGCGAGCTGGGCGGCCTGGCGAGCTGGCCTCCTTGGCAAGACGGCGGCCTGGCGAGCTGGGGCAAGGCGAGCTGGGCGGCCTGCGAGCTGGGGCGGCCTGCGAGCTGGGGCTAGGCGAGCTGGGCGGCCTGCGAGCTGCGTGGCCTGCGAGCTGGGGCAAGGCGAGCTGCGGCCTGGCGAGCTGGGCGGCCTGCGAGCTGGGCGGCCTGCGAGCTGGGGCGGCCTGCGAGCTGGCTGAGGCGGCCTGGGCGGCTTGCGGCCTGGCTAAGGCGGCTTGCGGCCTGGCGGCCTGGGCGCTGGCTGAGGCGGCCTGGGCGGCTTGCGGCATGGCTGAGGCGGCTTGCGGCCTGGCTGAGGCGGCTTGCGGCCTGGCGGCCTGGGCGCTGGCTGAGGCGGCTTGCGGCCTGGCGGCCTAGGCGCTGGCTGAGGCGGCTTGCGGCCTGGCGGCCTGGGCGGCTTGCCAAAAGCGCCTTGGGGGGAGAAATATTTTCTCCCCCTACTAGTATGTTCTACATGTTCACCCAAAATTGGCCCCTAGGAGTGCAAAACTCCCAAAAAGCTTAAAAACTTGCTCACCTTGTTTTGGAGCCCACTCGTCGCGAATACGGGGTTGTACACAATCCCCGCTCTTTTCGAGATTGACACAAGCTCGAAAAGAAACATCCAACCCAACGTATTCGCGAAGTGGCCTTGAACCGAAAAATACTTGGCCCTTCCCATGGGAGTCAACCTGTCAAGCCAGCTAATGGTAGCCTGGGTGACGAGATGGCCTCGGGGTGAAAACACTCAACCTCCCCGAGGGTCAACCTGTCAAGCCAGCTAATGGGAGCATGGGTGACGAGACGGCCTCGGGGTGAAAACACTTGCTCTACGAGAGGTACCACCGGCCCTGCCAGCTAGTGGGTACCTGGCAGCGGTACCACCCCGGAGCGAAGGGACTTGGGCTTCCACGAGAGGTACGCCTGCCCTGCCAGCTAGTGAGAGCCTGGCAGCAGAATCCATCTCGGAGCTAAGGGGCTGGCGTCCACGAGAGATCAACCTGCCCTGCCAGCTAGTGAGAGCCTGACAGCGGAATCCATCTCAGAGCTGAAGGACTTAGCCTCCACGAGAGATCAACCTGCCCTGCCAGCTAGTGAGAGCCTGGCAGCGGAATCCATCTCAGAGCCGAGGGACTTAGCCTCCACGAGATATCAACCTGCCCTGCCAGCTAGTGAGAGCCTGGCAGCGGAATCCATCTCGGAGCTAAGGGACTGGATTCCACGAGAGATCTACCTGCCCTGCCAGCTAGTGAGAGCCTGGCAGCGGAATCCATCTCGGAGCTGAGGGACTTAGCCTCCACGAGAGATCAACCTGCCCTGCCAGCTAGTGAGAGCCTGGCAGCGGAATCCATCTCGGAGCCGAGGGACTTAGCCTCCATGAGAGATCAACCTGCCCTGCCAGCTAGTGAGAGCCTGGCAGCGGAATCCATCTCGAAGCTAAGGGACTGGATTCCACGAGAGATCTACCTGCCCTGCCAGCTAGTGAGAGCCTGGCAGCAGAATCCATCTCGGAGCTGAGGGACTTAGCCTCCACGAGAGATCAACCTGCCCTGCCAGCTAGTGAGAGCCTGACAGCGGAATCCATCTCGGAGCCGAGGGACTTAGCCTCCATGAGAGATCAACCTGCCCTGCCAGCTAGTGAGAGCCTGGCAGCGGAATCCATCTCGGAGCTAAGGGACTGGCTTCCACGAGAGATCAACCTGCCCTGCCAGCTAGTGAGAGCCTGGCAGTGGAATCCATCTCGGAGCTAAGGGACTGGCTTCTACGAGAGATCAACCTGCCCTGCCAGCTAGTGAGAGCCTAGCAGCGGAATCCATCTCGGAGCTGAGGGACTTAGCCTCCACGAGAGATCAACCTGTCCTGCCAGCTAGTGAGAGCCTGGTAGCGGAATCCATCTCGAGGTGAGACCTTCCCACCCTCCGAGAGATCAACCTGCCCTGCCAGCTAGGTGAGAGCCTGGCAGCGGAATCCATCTCGAGGTGAGACCTTCCCACCCTCCGAGAGATCAACCTGCCCTGCCAGCTAGGCGAGAGCCTGGCGGCGGAATCCATCTCGAGGCGAGACCTTCCCACCCTCCGAGAGATCAACCTGCCCTGCCAGCTAGGTGAGAGCCTGGCAGCGGAATCCATCTCGAGGCGAGACCTTCCCACCCTCCGAGAGATCAACCTGCCCTGCCAGCTAGGTGAGAGCCTGGCAGCGGAATCCATCTCGAGGCGAGACCTTCCCACCCTCTGAGAGATCAACCTTCCCTGCCAGCTAGGTGAGAGCCTGGCAGCGGAATCCATCTCGAGGTGAGACCTTCCCACCCTCCGAGAGATCAACCTGCCCTGCCAGCTAGGTGAGAGCCTGGCAGCGGAATCCATCTCGAGGTGAGACCTTCCCACCCTCCGAGAGATCAACCTGCCCTGCCAGCTAGGTGAGAGCCTGGCAGCGGAATCCATCTCGAGGCGAGACCTTCCCACCCTCCGAGAGATCAACCTGCCCTGCCAGCTAGGTGAGAGCCTGGCAGCGGAATCCATCTCGAGGTGAGACCTTTCGTGGATCATAAATATTTTCGGTGGTTTCTATCATTAATCATGGCTGATACAACGCAAGCTAAGTTCATTACAAATAGATGATTCACTTCTCTCTTACCTCCCTCTTCCCCCGTGAATCATCTGATCCTTCCCCGGGTGCCCACATCAACCCTGTCCTCACATCTCTCCTCTGCTGCCTTGGGTCGGACTTCCTCAATCCGCACCGGGTCTTGCGCTTGTTGAGGCTGATGAGGTTGCGGTGCTGGAGCTCTTGTCCTTCTCAACTCCAGAAATTCGGGGCAAGTAGATGTTGCGTGGCCTTCCTCCTGGTGGAACTCACAGTAGGGTAACTCTACTCTGACTCTTCTCCTTCCCGTTCGGTTCCTCCTCTCCCTTCGATCAATTTCCATCGCTTGCTGTGGTGGGGGTAGGAGTTGCCTAGGGGCTTGCCTCTGGAAGTTATACCTCCCTTGGCCCCCATGATAGTTCCCCCCTCCTTGGATGAGAGCTCTTCCCGGACCTTGAGCAGGTCCTCCCTGCTGCCTCCAGCCTGGTTCCGGACCCTCCTGTCCTTGGAACCCCTGAGCTCTCTGCTCCTCTCTCCTTCTTCCTTCCTGATGCCTTGAGCCACCCTGCTCCCTTGACTCCACCTCCGTCAACTTTTCCAACCTCTTGACAAATGCCGGGTTGGCTGCCTCCATGGCGATCTCCTCTGCCGCCCTTTCCATCAGCTCCTCGAAGGAAAGGGGGGCCTTCCGGGTCAAGCTCATCTTGAAGAAGCCCTCCTTCAGCCCAACGGTGAAGGCCATCTGGAGAGCATACCCTGGCATCTCCTGGACCTCCAAGATCTCCTCTTGGAACCTGTCTACGTAGCGGGCCAGCGACTCCTCGGCCCCCTGCCTTATCAGGAAGATGGACTCGGGGGTCCTCTTCCGCTTCTTGGAGGTGGAGAAGCGAAGCTGGAAGCTCCGGCTCAAGTCCTCGAACCCATAGATTGACCTCGGAGGGAGTTGATGGAACCAGTCCCTTGCCTTCTCCTTCAATGTGATCGCAAAGAGGCGACACTTGAAGGCATCCGTCATCGGCCTGATGGAGACGGCATCCTCGAACCACTGCAGATGTTGGACGGGGTCATCCTTCCCAGTATAGTAAGCCATGTTAGGCTCTCGGAACCCCTCGGGAACGGGAGCTGAGATGATCAGCTCGCTGAAGGGTGACCCCCTAAGGGGTGGTCTTGCCACCTCCACTCGCGCCACCTGCTCGCCTGGGAGGTTGGCACTCGCCGGGCTGGAGAACAGCTCCCGGCCGGTGAGGTTTCGCTCGACCCCATCTCCCATCCTCTCCTTTCCTGGCCTTCTTCCTGGTGCGCTTCCCTCTCCCCCCGCTGGGGTCATCTCGCCTAGACCCCTGGGAGTCGACTCGCCGATGGGGGGAGCTAGCTCCTGGGGGGTCGGGGTGGAGCTCCCACCCCGAGGAGCAATGCTTCGCAGCATCTCCATGATGCCTTGGATGGAGGCCATGAACTCTTGCCTCCCCACAAAGGGTCCTGGAGTGGGGAGCTCGCCGAGATCATCACTACCTCCCTCACCTCCAGTCATGACTCTCTCCCGAGATCTTCTGTGTTGGTCACTCTCCACGCTCACCGCACCAAAATGTTGAAACCGGAATCGGTCTCATGTGGAGTTCGACCCTTGGGGAAGGGGTGACCTCACACCTACTACACTCAAGATAACATCACGGACCAAAGACTTGGGAAACTAGGAACAGACCCTCGGCTCTAGCGCGGAGGTCCCACCTCACACCTGGAAGGCTACCTGAGCTCTTCCCCTCCCTAGCCAATGCTCGGGCTAGGGTGCCTTGGAGGAGCCCTCTCTACTCTACCAAGGAGGAACTAAGGGAGGAGGAAGCCAAAAAAAGATCCTCTCCAAGGCACCCAAGGGGGTCTATTTATAGTTTTCCAAATCCCTTGGGCCAAAAATGACCAAAATACCCCTGCGGCCAAAAGGCCTCGGACCAATAGAAAGCGGCCACGGCGGGGGGCAGAGAGGTAATCCCCCCCCCCCCGAGGGCAAGACAGTAAAAGCAAGTGGGCAAGGGCGAGAAGGCTGGGCAAGCTGGCGGCCTGCGAGCTGGGGCGGCCTGCGAGCTGGGGCAAGGCGAGCTGCGGCCTGGAGAGCTGGGCGGCCTGCGAGCTGGGCGGCCTGCGAGCTGGGGCGGCCTGCGAGCTGGGGCAAGGCGAGCTGCGGCCTGGCGAGCTGGGAGGCCTGGCGAGCTGGCCTCCTTGGCAAGACGGCGGCCTGGCGAGCTGGGGCAAGGCGAGCTGCGGCCTGGCGAGCTGGGCGGCCTGCGAGCTGGGCGGCCTGCGAGCTGGGGCGGCCTGCGAGCTGGGGCGGCCTGCGAGCTGGGGCCAGGCGAGCTGGGTGGCCTGCGAGCTGGGCGGCCTGCGAGCTGGGGCAAGGCGAGCTGCGGCCTGGCGAGCTGGGCGGCCTGCGAGCTGGGCGGCCTGCGAGCTGGGGCGGCCTGCGAGCTAGCTGAGGCGGCCTGGGCGGCTTGCGGCCTGGCTAAGGCGGCTTGCGGCCTGGCGGCCTGGGCGCTGGCTGAGGCGGCCTGGGCGGCTTGCGGCATGGCTGAGGCGGCTTGCGGCCTGGCTGAGGCGGCTTGCGGCCAGGCGGCCTGGGCGCTGGCTGAGGCGGCTTGCGGCCTGGCGGCCTGGGCGCTGGCTGAGGCGGCTTGCGGCCTGGCGGCCTGGCGGCCTGGGCGGCTTGCCAAAAGCGCCTTGGGGGGAGAAATATTTTCTCCCCCTACTAGTATGTTCTACATGTTCACCCAAAATTGGCCCCTAGGAGTGCAAAACTCCCAAAAAGCTTAAAAACTTGCTCACCTTGTTTTGGAGCCCACTCGTCGCGAATACGGGGTTGTACACAGAGGACCTGCAAAGAAGCAGGAGACAAAGCTCACTGCATTCCCATCACAGTACTGAGCTGGTGGATTAATAACCCTCTTCGATCTCCGAATGGTCGGCTCCTTGCTTACTACTTTCGTTGCTTCTTCGGGCTCAACTCCTACTTGGGGCAAGCTTTGAGCAGTGCTCCCCCTGCTTCCTGAGCCAGAAAGCTGAGCCTCGGAGTTAGAAGCAACATGAGCTGCTGGTGAAACTGCAAGCTCCTCTTCCAGGCCTTTAGCAGCCACCATCAGTTTTTCATCAACCTTGCTATCAGACAACTCAACTGAGCCTCCACCATATGACGTCAGTTCGTCAAAGACAACATCTCTTGATACAATAAACTTCTTCGTCGCTGGGTTCATGCATTCCCATCCCTTCTTCCGCTCATCGTAGCCAACAAAGATAAGTTTTCTTGTCTTTGCATCCAGCTTAGTCCGTGAAGCATCCGGGAAATGCACATAGCAGGTTGAACCGAACACCCTTAGGTGTCCCACACTCGGCCTCTCCTTTAGCAACAACTCAAAAGGAGTCTTCATGTTGATCATGCTAAGCGGCATCCTGTTGATGACATAAGAAGCACAAGTCATCCCCTCCGCCCAGAAGGACCTTGGAATGTCTTTCGCATGAAGCCAACATTTGCAAGTCTCCGTCAAATGACGGATCTTCCGCTCCGCTACTCCATTTTCTTGTGGAGTGTGTGCACAAATGAGCTCTCTCTGAATTCCGTACTTCCTGCAGAAGTTAGAAAACTCGGAGGAAACAAACTCACTCATGTTATCAGTTCTAAGCTTCTTGATCCGCAAGCTAAGCCGGCCCTCCACTAGCTCCTTTAACTCCACAAACAACCAGAAGGCTTCAGACTTCTCCTTCAAGAAATAAACCCAAGTACATCTTGAGTAGTCATCAATCAGGACAAGCATGTATCTGCTTCCACCAAGGCTGGCAGTGACCGTTGGTCCCATCAAGTCACCATGAATGCACTCTAATGGTTGCTTGCTCCTTGTTTGTGATTTATCAAATGGAAGGCGATGTGCCTTACCGTATTGATACCCCGCGCAAACATGGTTGTCACCAAAGGAGGATAACTTAGGCAGATCTCTCACCAAACTTCTACTAGCTATAGCCTTCAGCTTGTCCATACCTACATGTCCCAGCCTCTCATGCCAGATAGCAGTGCTATCGTTGGCTCTCATTCAATCAACATAAGAATTGGTTGCAAGAACAAACAAGTTCTTAACCCTCCTTCCTACATGAGCAACATCAGCCTTAACTGCTGATACGTTGCGAAGGAACTTCACGTCTGTTGGCCCAAACAGAACATGATACCCAGCATCTACTGCATTGGTCGCAGAGAATAGGTTCTTCTTCATGCCCGGTACGTGATACACACTCCTTAATGTGAGTGGACCCTGATCACTACCCAAAGACATAACCCCCTCTTTCTCTACTGCATAAACAGTATTATCAGTAGTGATAATAGCTTCATTACCTGAGTATGCTTGCATGGAGGAGAACTTTGACTTGTCTTCGGTGAGGTGATGACCACACCCGGAGTCCACGATCCATTCGCCGTTGAAGTCCTCAGCAGACAAGGCACGTACACAAGTGCCCGTCATGAAAGCTCTGGCCCATTCTGCTTCCTCACTCCTAGAGCAAACTTCCTCCTTTCCTGCAGCATGCCCAGGCTGCAGCTTGACCTTGCAGTCCCGCTTGAAGTGCCCTCGCTGATGACACTTGTAGCACTTCAAGTTCTTCTTCCAGTCCTTAGGAGCATTGCTCCTCTCTGGCTGGTAAGACGTTGAAGGCTCTTTCTCACCAGCGACCTGCTTCTTCTTCCCTTCCCATCTCTTCTTCTTCTTGCCCATGAAGAGTGCTTCACTGCTCTCCTCAGAGACAGTCACTCCAGTCATCTGCCTTGCCAAGCTTTCCATTGAAGCAAGCAGATTCTCAAGCTCCAACAAAGATGGTTGAGTAGCCCAGCCTTGAACTGATGTCACAAAGACAACATACTCCTTCCGCAAGCTGCGGATTACGTGCCTCTTCAACTTAGCCTCTGAGATAGGCTCATCAGGATCAAGAGCTGAAATCTCTGCACACATACTCTTCATCTTCAAGAAGAATTTAGAGATGGACAAGTCTCCTTGAGTTGTCCTGGCCAACTCATTCTCCAGAAACTGAAGTCAAGCCACATTCTTCCTATTGAACAACTCATCAATGGTTGTACAAATATCAGCAGCCGACTCACATCCAATGATGTGATCAAACAGTTCTGGTGAAACGGCTCTTTTGAGAACAAACTCCGCCTTACCATTTGTTTTTCTCCAGATCCTAACCTTCTCAGCAGTAAAAAAAGCAGCAGTCACTTCCTGTCTATCGTCACCACCGACGACCTCCCATAGCTCCTCACCAAGAAGATAACTCTTCATGCACGACTTTCACTTCTTGAAGTTAGTCGGCGTTAAGAGTTCAATGTCAAGACCTCTTGCATAACTCCCTTTCATTGCAACAGCTGTTGGAACCTTTCAGAAGCTTAGAGCACCAACGCAGGGTTGATCACCACTCAAGCACAGAATAACAACACTGGTTGAACACCGCTCAAGCAACTGAACCTCCCTCTGATATCATGTTGAATTTACTCAAAGTGGTCAGCAAGATAGCCCAAGCCCCAAATTAATATTCTCGGCACTACCCAGTTCACACTTTGATCAAGCGGAAACTCAAGGAACAAGGTTAACACCAACAACTAATGGAAGCACAAGCAGATCTTTCATTCATTTACACTTCTTTACAAGGCGAGGTATACGTAGCGAGACATGACTTCACTAGTATACAAGCTACAACAGAAAGCACAAAAAAACAGGTCGGGAGGACAGCACTGGAAACCGCCGAGACCGCCAAGTCGCCAAGTCCGCCGAAGCCGCCCGAGCTGAAGCTGCAACACGCCGAATAGACACAGAGTCTGCCGAAGCCGTGAGGCCGAGCGGACACACCGTTATTCTCCTACTGCTGAAGAACTGAGGAACAGACCGTCTACCCGCCTGCGCCTGGCAGACAGGTTATTGGAACTTGCAAACGTTGAAGCAGAGAACTGACAAGCCGCAGAGTGATCTACTAAGACCGCAGAGACCGCACACTTCCAAGCACTGACTGAAGTCAAAGCCAAACTCCTGGCTCCTTGAAGCTAACCGCGCGACCTGCACACAGCAAACCGTCAGCTCTACTCAACCCGCGCGGACAGAAAACGCAGACCGCAGCAATTTGCCCAAGCCCCGCATATTGTTCCCTCCGTTACTGTAGACGTGCCGGGGGGTCCTATTTATAGGCGAGGTGAGGAGTGTGGTCACCGCCCTAGTGGATAAAGACACCACCCCAGCCTGCGCGCTAGCAAAAACTCCGTCCGCTGAGTCCGCAAGGACTTAGCCGGATTCCAAGGAATAACCCGCCAAGAGCAAGGCACCTATGGGCGAACCCTCAACAGTCTGCCCAAGCTATGCGGACACAGCACCAGCCCGCAAAGCCTCCAAACACTGCAGGACAGCATCCCCCTTCAGTGACTGTCCGCACAATAAGAGGCAGTCCGCATACCACCACAGCAATGCCTCCATCCGCCACAAGCTCACGACCAAAGGCAGTCCACCCGGTCAACAGCGGACTTGGCGGATACTGCATACACACTGGACTTGTCACAGAATATGACCAAGTCCAGTAAAGCACCAAAAAGCCTAACGCGAGTACGGCGGACAAAATCCCATCCGCCAACCATCAAGCAGGTCGCCACACTCCCCCTGAGTTGAGGCAGAGTCCGCAAGAACCTCGCACAACTGTCCAACGCAATGGCCATCTGCCGGACTCCACACACCAGTCCGCCACAGCAACAGCAATGCTGTACTACCAGAGCTCGGCAAGGCCTCAGCCAACCTCTAAGGCCAGTCCGCAACAGCGAACACTGCAGACATGCCAGTCCGCAAGCCTCCCGCGGACAGAACCCAGTCCGCCGGATAACACTAGCTTGCAACACGGCCACTGAGCAACGTACACCAGTCTGCGAACCTTTATCCGCTCAGGCCGCTCCTTGGCTAAACCAACAGCCAACGCCCTATCCGCAGATAACAGTCCGCCCAGGCCGCGGACTTAGTCCGCACAAGCTGCTCAAAAGAACAACCGGCTCTCACTAGACCTATCACCAGGCCGCATAACAGCAGTCCGCCCAGTCCGCTGGATATGTCCGCTCAGGCCGCCCGGCTTGCCCACCAACCACTTCCACTTCACAAATTTCAACAGTGCATGTATTTGCCATGCAGTGCAGTTCTATGATTTCCTGGTTGACCGTTTGAGCAACTTTAATGGGCATCTTGGTTTTTGCATTTTTATTTCTTTTGAGCATTTCTTTCATTTTCTATTTTTCTAAATTTCGTGAACATAGAACACATCATATTAAGGCTCGTCTATTTGAGGCGTTCTAATTGCTCATACATGCAGTAAAGTTAGAGGTTGATATATAACAATTTCTTGGAGGAAGAATGAATATATTAAAGATAGTCATAAAATAAATCTAACAATAGAGCAACGAAATACAAAATTTAGAACAAAATTAAAGTGTAAATCAGTGAACCCAAAATCTAAATTAGGGAGGTATTAATTAAAGTTATGTTTAAATGTTTTAAAATAGCAAATTAGAGATGATAAATTTTAAAGAAAATTTAAATCATAATGAAAGACATGATCATAGACTGCACATTGGACAGAGTCAATCCAAGTGCTCGTAAGAGAAAAATATAAGTTAAGTAACTCAATCCATGTGCTCATAAGTCAGTCATAGAGGATTCTGATCAAAATAGTAAACTAAAACCTATTTTTATATGTAAACAAATTCGGTTGAAAAATTAAACAAAATGAACACAACAATACAAAGCTAACATGAGCATACCCCAGTAGAATTAGCATCATATTATTATGAAGTAACGTAAGTATAATATTGTATATCAAACAAGAAGGCAAGAGTGTTTATGTAGAAAACTTTATCATCTTAGTTGATGCGAATATCATTGAGGTGATTTTGGGTTCTCTAATTGTCTAATGCATATATAACTGCAGGAAAAGATTAAAGAACAACCAAGTATAATTATCGTTCAAAAAAAATGCTTGTTGCATTCATTCAAAAATGATACCTGGACTGATTTCTGGTCTGATTTAATTCAACTATTAAATCAAACAAAATTCAACATTGGACTGTTTTCTGAACTGTAAATAAAAAAAATGCATGGGTTCTTTAATTTCGATAATCTGAAGATATCTGAACGGTTTTAATGAAATCAACAATGAAATCAAAGACGGAAAATAGAAAACGAAATCGTAGACAAAATCAGATCTGGAAAATAGAAAAATGGATCAAAATCAAAATGACAGAACTAAATCCTAGATTTCAATTCAAAACAAAATCAGAAATTTGTAGATCTCTAAAACAAAATCAGAAATTCGTAGATCTCTAAAATAGAATCAACAATGAAATCAAAAATGAAGTGAACAATGAAATCAAATACAAAAAATATTAAACGAAATCGTAGACGATGTCAGAACCGAAAAATAGGAAACTGGATCAAAACCGAAATGACAGATATAAATCCAAAACGATAAATAGAATACGAAATCGTACATGTAGAAATCCATATGGGTCCGTTCGTTTGCAGCGTTTTCACAGCCGGTTTTGGTTTTCAGTTTTCGCAGTCCAAAAACGGGTGTTCGTTTGGCCATGTTTTGCACGGTTTTTGTTTTGAACTGAAAACGCTCAGTTTTCATTCCTTCTAACTTTGCCCAGCCCCAAAACAGAGCTATCGAGGTCTGTTTTGCTCGGTTTTGAAAATAGAAAACAGCCGAAAATTTCTTCACTTCTTCCCCAGCAACTTCTTCGTCCCCCTCCTCCATGGATGCTCAGAAGCCGCTGCAGAAGTTCTCTCTCCCCTCGTCGATGAATCTGGCATGGACGCAAGCTGAAAGCACGCCGATGTAGGTAACCTCATCGGGTCTCACCGACATTGCTAGCATCCTCGTGAACAGATCAAGAGCTTACTCCCCATTGTCGTTGACAGCAAGTCTGGCGGTCATCCCGACAGCCTACAACTCTCGAAAGATTCCCAAAACCTCCTTGAAACGGCTCGCTTTGATGTATCTATCGATCATCGCCGTCCAAGATACGATATCTCGTCCAGGCATTCGATCGAACAGCGATGTCGAGAAACCCTAAACTGATATGTTCTTATTTTATATTAAGGGTATTTATGTAAATGCCTCCAGCTATGACTCTTATAAATAGTGAGGCTTAGTTTAGGGTTACTTATGTTGAATGTATTGTGTTTTGTGGTGTGTTTTAGCGGCTGCACGGGAGAGTCTCCCCTCGCCGGAAGATCAAGCTGTTCAGGGTTGGTGCCCTTAGGTGAGATCGGTTATCTTGTAATCCCTTTCATCAATATTACGATCAGATTTTCTGTGTTTTCTCCTTGAGATCTATTTGGATCGTATCAAAGGTATCAGAGTCATTCCTTCCTCCCGCCTGCAAGTTATTTCTCGTCCACCCATGTCAACATCCACTGCAACGACCACTCCTCTGTCCTCCAGCCACACACCCAGTTAATCACCCCTGCATCTGCTCTGCATCCCTGTTACGATCCCGCCTAACGAGTTACTGTAAGTGGTCGGCGATGCTGCATGGGATAGTACCTGGAGAAACAAGCTGGAGAAGAATGCCCCGGAGGGGCGAAGTAGAGAAAGAGGAACGGGAGAAAGGGGAAAGATGAACAGTAGAAAGGCTTAAAATTATATTACTGCTTGAAAATAACGGTACAGTGGAGGGGCGTACATATAGGCGTAAATATATCTGTTACAGAGTCCGTTACAGATAATAAAAGAAGCAAAATAGATCTGGGCGGTTGATCATATCGAACAGCTGGAAGAGTACTTCAAAAAGACCTGGTCAATGATGATTCCTGATCGTTGGATCGCCTGATGAAGTGTACTGCTGAGGGCTGATAAAATCGCGCCTGCTTTCTTCTTCGTCATTGTCGCCATTCATCGGGAAATCTGAGACCGCCGGAATCCTAACTATCCCCGCACAAGCACCCATCTCACTCACTGGTCGCCATTGTTCCTTACCTCCTCAACGCCGAGCCTTCCCTCTTCTCACTCACCGGTCACACCCTCAAACAGTCGCAACCCTTCAACCACCGCCAAAATCCATTTCCAAACTTCCCCAGCCTTCTTTGCATCTCCGTCCGTCGTTGCATCACGTTCTGTCTCTCTCACCGCTCACCGGCGTTTCTCTGCCTCTTGAACGTCAAGCCCTTCGTTTGTCACCAGCCACTGATCGACCTCACACCGCCCTACATTGCCTTGCTACCACTTACTTTTCCAAGTTACAGTCCGCGAGCCAAACAGCCTGCATACTCCCGCCATTTCATCTGTCTTCCAGGCTGGCATTGTGGCCTGCACCATCTCCTCAAAGCTCGAGCTCCTATCATCTGTCATCTGCCTTTGTTTTTTTCTTTTTTTCTTATCCTTCCCTATTTCCTCGACCTCCTATCATCTCCCTCTTATTTTATTTTTTTATGACAGACACACTCTCTCATCCCACCTCCTCTTTTGATCTTTTATCTCCCTCTCTGTCAATTCTGTTGAAATTTGTGAAGTGGAAGTGGGTGATGGGCAGGCCGGGCGGTCTGAGAGGCCTGGGCGGACTGCTGTCTGCGGTCTGGGTGGTGACTGTCTTGGTGGCTCGCTGATTGAGCAGCCTGTTTTGTTTGTTTTGCTTGGCTATAAATCGGCCCCTTGTAATTCATTTTAAAGGTTGTTGTGAATAGAAGTTTCCTTCCTCCTTCATATTTCGGTTTTAGAGAGAGAGAGGAGCGCTGCAGAGCTGGAGTGGTTCTAGTCTGGGCGGTTTGTCAACCAAGTCGCGCGACTTGTACTCGCGGGATTGATCTCGCCTGCAAGGGCGGTCTCGCGGTCTAGGAGAGGTTCTCGCCTGCGCCAGCTTGCGGTTTGTTGTGTTGGTCTCGCGTCCAGGACGTCTTGCAGGTGGAGTTCTCGCAGCAGCCCGGACACCTCGCAGTGGAGCTCGCGCGGTTTGTGGCGATCTCGTGAGAAGTGTGTGCAACTCGGAGTAGGGAGACCGCGCGAGTAGGCGGCTTGTTGAGGCGGTCTCAGAAGTTTGGTTATTTTGGGAAAGACGGTTTTGGTGCAGGGGACCATACACGTTTCCAACAGGGCTTGCCTTCTTGTGGTAGTAATAACATTAGTATTTTTGGTGGAATTACATAAGTCAGGAAAAGAGGAAAATTAAACGCAACAGAAAATCCAAAAGAGGAGAAAAAATAATTACACAAGTCAAAAAATAGAAAATATGGAGTAAAAACCTTTAAGTTAGAATAAAAAAATGATGGTGGCTGAGTAATGTAAACACTTACTTACAACATCAATGCATTTAATAAAACATTGCATCTGGATGATATGTTTTAGGACATGGAATACCTGATTTAGGGAAGTAAGAGAAAGAGGACACACAATCAAGATGTAATTGGGGTCTAGTAAGTCTTCAGTTATGCAAACATCAAAACAGAGGATGAATTCATAAACAGTTACTTAAATATACGTACAAAAATTATTACTGGGTAAATAATTGATAGGTAAATAAATTGGGCATGTTGAATTTACTCAAAGTGGTCAGCAAGATAGCCCAAGCCCCAAATTAATATTCTCGGCACTACCCAGTTCACACTTTGATCAAGCGGAAACCCAAGCCCCAAATTAATATTCTCGCCACTACCCAGTTCACACTTTGATCAAGCGGAAACCCAAGGAACAAGGTTAACATCAACAACCAATGGAAGCACAAGCAGATCTTTCATTCATTTACACTTGTTTACAAGCCGAGGTATACGTAGCGAGACATGATTTCGCTAGTATACAAGCTACAACAGAAAGCACAAAAAAACAGGTCGGGCGGACAACATTGGAAACCGCCGAGACCGCCAAGTCGCCAAGTCCGCCGAAGTCGCCCGAGCTGAAGCTGCAACACGCCGAATAAACACGGAGTCTGCCGAAGCCGCGAGGCCGCGCGGACACACCGTTATTCGCCTACTGCTGAAGAACTGAGGAACAGACCGCTTACCTGCCTGCCCCTGGCGGACAGGTTATTGGAACTTGCAAACGTTGAAGCAGAGAACTGACAAGCCGCAGAGCGACCTGCTGAGACCGTAGAGACCGCACACTTCCAAGCACTGACTGAAGTCAAAGCCAAACTCCTGGCTCCTTGAAGCTAACCGCGCGACCTGCACACAGCAAACCGTCAGCTCTACTCAACCCGCGCGAACAGAAAACGCAGACCGCAGCAATTTGCCCAAGCCCCGCTTACTGTTCCCTCTGTTACTGTAGACGTGTATGGGGGTCCTATTTATAGGTGAGGTAAGGAGTGTGGTCACCGCCCTAGTGGATAGAGACACCACCCCAGCCCGCGCGCTAGCAAAAACTCCGTCCGCTGAGTCCGCAAGGACTTAGCCGGATTCCAAGGAATAACCCGCCAAGAGCAAGACACCTATGGGAGAACCCTCAACAGTCCGCCCAAGCTATGCGGACAAGGCACCAGTCCGCAAAGCCTCCAAACACTGCAGGACATCATCCCCCTTCAGTGACTGTCTGCACAACAAGAGACAGTTCGCATACCACCACAGCAATGCCTCCATCCGCCACAAGCCCACGACCAAAGGCAGTCCGCCCGGTCAACAGCGGACTTAGTGGATACTGCGGACACACTGGACTTGTCACAGAATGTGACCAAGTCCAGTAAAGCACCAAAAATCCTAACGTGAGTACGGCGGACAAAAAATCCCGTCCGCCAACCATCAAGCAGGTCGCCACACTCCCCCTGAGTTGAGGCAGAGTCCGCAAGAACCTCGCACAACTGTCCAACGCAATGGCCATCTGCCGGACTCCACACACCAGTACGCCACAGCAACAACAGTGTTGTACTTCCAGAGCTCGGCAAGGCCTCAGCCAAACTCTAAGGTCAGTCCGCAACAGCGAACACTGCGGACACGCCAGTCCCCAAGCCTCCCGCGGACAGAACCCAGTCCGCCGGATAACACTAGCTTGCAACACGGCCACTGAGCAACGTACACCAGTCCGCGAACCTTTATCCGCTCAGGCCGCTCCTTGGCTAAACCAACAACCAACGCCCTATCCGCAGATAACAGTCCGCTCAAGCCGCGGACTTAGTCCGCACAAGCTGCTCAGAAGAACAACCAGCTCTCACTAGACCTATCACCAGGCCGCATAACAGCAGTCCACCCAGTCCACCCAGTCCGCTGGATATGTCCGCTCAGGCCGCCCGGCTTGCCCATCAACCACTTCCACTTCACAAGTTTCAACACTCCCCCTTGAAGTGAAAAGTGGTGATCAAGCCCAGCAAGCTGCGCAACCGCTCAAAAGGCCCCTTCGACAGTGGCTTCGTGAAGATGTCAGCAAGATTGTCTTCACTCCGAACATGCTCAACCAAAAGAGATCCCTCTAACACCTTCTCCCTTATGAAGTGGTGATCGATCTCAATGTATTTGGTCCTAGCGTGACACACTGGATTGTTTACCAACTTGAGAGCACTCTCATTGTCACCCCAGAGTAAAGTTGGCCCTTGCACTTCTTCATGCACATCCTCTATAAGCCTCCTCAACCAGATGGCTTCCCGAGCAGCCAAGGCCGAAGCCTTATACTCTGCCTCCGTAGTTGAGACAGACACTGAGTCTTGCTTCTTGCTACACCATGAGATGCTAGCTGAACCGCAAGTGAACACATAACCTGAAGTTGACCTCCAATCATCCGAATCACCGCCATAGTCAGCATCCATGTACCCAAGCAAGGCAAAATCCGAGTCGCTTTTATAGAGAAGTCCCATGTCAGAAGTTGACTTGACATACTTCAAGATGTGCTTCGCCGCCACTAGATGATACTTCCTTGGTTCAGCCATAAACCGACTTACTCGACCAACAGCGTAAACAATGTCGGGCCTTGTAATCATCAGGTAGATCAAGCTCCCAACAATAGCCCTGAACACCAAGGGATCATGAAGAACCCTTCCCTCATCTCGTCGAAGCTTTAGCCCATGTTCCAGTGGAGTAGAGCAACTCTTTCCTTCGCCCATACCGAACCGCTTCACAATGCGATCTGCATATCCTCTTTGGCAAATGAGTATACCGCTCTTCTTCCTCTCCATTTCAAGACTGAGAAAGTGATGAAGCTCTTCCAAGTCTTTCATCTCGAAGCATATAGCAAGCTCAGCCCTGAGCTTTGCTACTTCCCCCTCCGAATTTCCTGTGATGATCATGTCATCCACATACAGTAGGACCAAGACTTGCAGCTCCCCCTTCTTCTTGACGAACAAGCTAGAATCTAAGTTGGAGGCAAGATAACCGCAGAACTACAAATACTCTGTTATCTTCCCATACCAAGCTCTTGGAGCTTGCTTCAACCCATAGAGAGCCTTTCTGAGCTTGCAGACATAATCCGGATGATCTTCAGACACAAATCCAAGTGGCTGATCCATGAAGATGTCCTTATCAATTTCTCCGTAAAGAAAAGCATTCTTCACATCAAGATGCCACATCATCCATCCCTTGCTAGCAACTAAGGCGACCACCACTCTGACTGAAGTCATCTTTGCAACCGGACTAAAAGTCTCCTCATAGTCTTCTTCATACTGTAGTGAGAATCCTCGAGCAACCAGGCGAGATTTGAACCTATCAATGCTCCCATCAGCCTTCTTCTTCAACTTATACAACCACTTGCAAGTCACCGGAGTGATGTCATCAACCTTGGGCACAAAATCCCAGGTTTCATTCTTCTTGAGAGCAGCGATCTCTTCCTTCATGGCATCTTCCCACTCTTTAACTCCAGTGGCCTCGTTGAAGTTTGCAGGCTCTCGCTCATCCAGAGGACCTGCAAAGAAGCAGGAGACAAAGCTCACTGCATTCTCATCACAGTACCGAGCTGGTGGATTAATAACCCTCTTCGATCTCCGAAGGGTCGACTCCTTGCTTACTACTTTTGTTGCTTCTTCGGGCTCAACTCCTACTTGGGGCAAGCTTTGAGCAGTGCTCCCCCTGCTTCCTGAGCCAGAAAGCTCAGCCTCGGAGTTAGAAGCAACATGAGCTGCTGGTGAAACAGCAAGCTCCTCTTCCAGGCCTTTAGCAGCCACCATCAGTTTTTCATCAACCTTGCTATCAGACAGCTCAACTGAGCCTCCACCATACGACGTCAGTTCGTCAAAGACAACATCTCTTGATACAACAAACTTCTTTGTCGCTGGGTTCATTCATTTCCACCCCTTCTTCCGCTCATCGTAGGCAACAAAGATAAGTTTTCTTGTCTTTGCATCCAGCTTAGTCCATGAAGCATCCGGGAAATGCACATAGCAGGTTGAACCGAACACCCTTAGGTGTCCCACACTCGGCCTCTCCTTTAGCAACAACTCAAAAGGAGTCTTCATGTTGATCTTGTTAAGCGGTATCCTGTTGATGACATAAGAAGCACAAGTCATCCCCTCCGCCCAGAAGGACCTTGGAATGTCTTTCGCATGAAGACAGCATTTGCAAGTCTCCGTCAAATGACGGATCTTCCGCTCCGCTACTCCATTTTGTTGTGGAGTGTGTGCACAAATGAGCTCTCTCTGAATTCCGTACTTCCTGCAGAAGTTAGAAAACTCGGAGGAAACAAACTCACCCCTGTTATCAGTTCTAAGCTTCTTGATCCGCAAGCTAAGCCGACCCTCCACTAGCTCCTTGAACTCCACAAACAACCAGAAGGCTTCAGACTTCTCCTTCAAGAAATAAACCCAAGTATATCTTGAGTAGTCATCAATCAGGACAAGCATGTATCTGCTTCCACCAAGGCTGGCAGTGACCGTTGGTCCCATCAAGTCACCATGAATGCACTCCAATGGTTGCTTGCTCCTTGTTTGTGATTTATCAAATGGAAGGCGATGTGCCTTACCGTATTGATACCCCGCGCAAACATGGTCGTCACCAAAGGAGGATAACTTAGACAGATCTCTCACCAAACTTCTACTAGCTATAGCCTTCAGCTTGTCCATACCTACATGCCCCAGCCTCTCATGCCAGATAGCAGTGCTATCGTTGGCTCTCATTCAATCAACATAAGAATTGGTTGCAAGAACAAACAAGTTCTTAACCCTCCTTCCTACATGAGCAACATCAGCCTTAACTGCTGATACGTTGCGAAGGAACTTCACGTCTGTTGGCCCAAATAGAACATGATACCCAGCATCTACTGCATTGGTCGCAGAGAATAGGTTCTTCTTCATGCCCGGTACGTGATACACATTACTTAATGTGAGTGGACCCTGATCACTACCCAAAGACACAACTCCCTCTTTCTATACTGCATAAACAGTATTATCAGTAGTGATAATAGCTTCATTACCTGAGTATGCTTGCATGGAGGAGAACTTCGACTTGTCTCCGGTGAGGTGATGACCACACCCGGAGTCCACGATCCATTCGCCGTTGAAGTCCTCAGCAGACAAGGCACGTACATAAGTGCCCGTCATGAAAGCTCTGGCCCATTCTGCTTCCTCACTCCTAGAGCAAACTTCCTCCTTTCCTGCAGCATGCCCAGGCTGCAACTTGACCTTGCAGTCCCGCTTGAAGTGCCCTCGCTGATGACACCTGTAGCACTTCAAGTTCTTCTTCCAGTCCTTAGGAGCATTGCTCCTCTCTGGCTGGTAAGACGTTGAAGGCTCTTTCTCACCAGCGACCTGCTTCTTCTTCCCTTCCCATCTCTTCTTCTTCTTGCCCATGAAGAGTGCTTCACTGCTCTCCTCAGAGACAGTCACTCCAGTCATCTGCCTTGCCAAGCTTTCCTATGAAGCAAGCAGATTCTCAAGCTCCAACAAAGATGGTTGAGTAGCCCAGCCTTGAACTGATGTCACAAAGACAACATACTCCTTCTGCAAGCCGCGGATTACGTGCATCTTCAACTTAGCCTCTGAGATAGGCTCATTAGGATCAAGAGCTGAAATCTCTGCACACAGACTCTTCATCTTCAAGAAGAATTTAGAGATGGACAAGTCTCCTTGAGTTGTCCTGGCCAACTCATTCTCCAGAAACTGAAGTCAAGCCACATTCTTCCTATTGAACAACTCATCAATGGTTGTCCGAATATCAGCAGCCGACTCACATCCAATGATGTGATCAAACAGTTCTGGTGAAACGGCTCTTTTGAGAACAAACTCCGCCTTACCATTTGTTTTTTCTCCAGATCCTAACCTGCTCAGCAGTACTAAAAGCAGCAGTCACTTCCTGTCTATCGTCACCACCGACGACCTCCCATAGCTCCTCACCAAGAAGATAACTCTTCATGCACGACTTTCACTTCTTGAAGTTAGTCGGCGTTAAGAGTTCAATGTCAAGACCTCTTGCATAACTCCCTTTCATTGCAACAGCTGTTGGAACCTTTCAGAAGCTTAGAGCACCAACGCAGGGTTGATCACCACTCAAGCACAGAGTAACAACACTGGTTGAACACCGCTCAAGCAACTGAACCTCCCTCTGATACCATGTTGAATTTACTCAAAGTGGTCAGCAAGATAGCCCAAGCCCCAAATTAATATTCTCGGCACTACCCAGTTCACACTTTGATCAAGCGGAAACTCAAGGAACAAGGTTAACACCAACAACTAATGGAAGCACAAGCAGATCTTTCATTCATTTACACTTCTTTACAAGGCGAGGTATACGTAGCGAGACATGACTTCACTAGTATACAAGCTACAACAGAAAGCACAAAAAAACAGGTCGGGAGGACAGCACTGGAAACCGCCGAGACAGCCAAGTTGCCAAGTCCGCCGAAGCCGCCCGAGCTGAAGCTGCAACACGCCGAATAGACACAGAGTCCGCTGAAGCCGCGAGGCCGCGCGGACACACCGTTATTTTCCTACTGCTAAAGAACTGAGGAACAGACCGCCTACCCGCCTGCGCCTGGCGGACAGGTTATTGGAACTTGCAAACGTTGAAGCAGAGAACTGACAAGCCGCAGAGCGACCTGCTGAGACCGCAGAGACCGCACACTTCCAAGCACTGACTGAAGTCAAAGCCAAACTCCTGGCTCCTTGAAGCTAACCGCGCGACCTGCACACAGCAAACCGTCAGCTCTACTCAACCCGTGCGGACAGAAAACGCAGACCGCAGCAATTTGTCCAAGCCCCGCATACTGTTCCCTCCGTTACTGTAGACGTGACGGGGGGTCCTATTTATAGGCAAGGTGAGGAGTGTGGTCACCGCCCTAGTGGATAAAGACACCACCCCAGCCCGCGCGCTAGCAAAAACTCCGTCCGCTGAGTCCGCAAGGACTTAGCCGGATTCCAAGGAATAACCCGCCAAGAGCAAGGCACCTATGGGCGAACCCTCAACAGTCTGCCCAAGCTATGCGGACACAGCACCAGCCCGCAAAGCCTCCAAACACTGCAGGACAGCATCCCCCTTCAGTGACTGTCCGCACAATAAGAGGCAGTCCGCATACCACCACAGCAATGCCTCCATCCGCCACAAGCTCACGACCAAAGGCAGTCCACCCGGTCAACAGCGGACTTGGCGGATACTGCAGACACACTGGACTTGTCACAGAATGTGACCAAGTCCAGTAAAGCACCAAAAAGCTTAACGCGAGTACGGCGGACAAAATCCCATCCGCCAACCATCAAGCAGGTCGCCACACTCCCCCTGAGTTGAGGCAGAGTCCGCAAGAACCTCGCACAACTGTCCAACGCAATGGCCATCTGCCGGACTCCACACACCAGTCCGCCACAGCAACAGCAGTGCTGTACTACCAGAGCTCGGCAAGGCCTCAACCAAACTCTAAGGCCAGTCCGCAACAGCGAACACTGCAGACACGCCAGTCCGCAAGCCTCCCGCGGACAGAACCCAGTCCGCCGGATAACACTAGCTTGCAACACGGCCACTGAACAACGTACACCAGTCCGCGAACCTTTATCCGCTCAGGCCGCTCCTTGGCTAAACCAACAGCCAACGCCCTATCCGCAGATAACAGTCCGCCCAGGCCGCGGACTTAGTCCGCACAAGCTGATCAAAAGAACAACCATCTCTCACTAGACCTATCACCAGGCCGCATAACAGCAGTCCGCCCAGTCCGCTGGATATGTCCGCTCAGGCCGCCCGGCTTGCCCACCAACCACTTCCACTTCACAAATTTCAACAGTGCATGTATTTGCCATGCAGTGCAGTTCTATGATTTCCTGGTTGACCGTTTGAGCAACTTTAATGGGCATCTTGGTTTTTGCATTTTTATTTCTTTTGAGCATTTCTTTCATTTTCTATTTTTCTAAATTTCGTGAACATAGAACACATCATATTAAGGCTCATCTATTTGAGGCGTTCTAATTGCTCATACATGCAGTAAAGTTAGAGGTTGATATATAACAATTTCTTGGAGGAATGAATATATTAAAGATAGTCATAAAATAAATCTAACAATAGCGCAAAGAAATACAAAATTTAGAACAAAATTAAAGTGTAAATCAGTGAACCCAAAATCTAAATTAGGGAGGTATTAATTAAAGTTATGTTTAAATGTTTTAAAATAGCAAATTAGAGATGATAAATTTTAAAGAAAATTTAAATCATAATGAAAGACATGATCATAGACTGCACATTGGACAGAGTCAATCCAAGTGCTCATAAGAGAAAAATATAAGTTAAGTAACTCAATCCATGTGCTCATAAGTCAGTCATAGAGGATTCTGATCAAAATAGTAAACTAAAACCTATTTTTATATGTAAACAAATTCTGTTGAAAAATTAAACAAAATGAACACAACAATACAGAGCTAACATGAGCATACCCCAGTAGAATTAGCATCATATTATTATGAAGTAACTTAAGTAGAATATTGTATATCAAACAAGAAGGCAAGAGTGTTTATGTAGAAAACTTTATCATCTTAGTTGATGCGAATATCATTGAGGTGATTTTGGGTTCTCTAATTGTCTAATGCATATATAACTGCAGGAAAAGATTAAAGAACAACCAAGTATAATTATCGTTCAAAAAAATGCTTGTTGCATTCATTCAAAAATGATACCTGGACTGATTTCTGGTCTGATTTAATTCAACTATTAAATCAAACAAAATTCAACATTGGACTGTTTTCTGGACTGTAAATAAAAAAAATGCATGGGTTCTTTAATTTCGATAATCTGAAGATATCTGAACTGTTTTAATGAAATCAACAATGAAATCAAAGACGGAAAATAGAAAACGAAATCGTAGACAAAATCAGATCTGGAAAATAGAAAAATGGATCAAAATCAAAATGACAGAACTAAATCCTAGATTTCAATTCAAAACAAAATCAGAAATTTGTAGATCTCTAAAACAAAATCAGAAATTCGTAGATCTTTAAAATAGAATCAACAATGAAATCAAAAATGAAGTGAACAATGAAATCAAATACAAAAAATATTAAACGAAATCGTAGACGATGTCAGAACCGAAAAATAGGAAACTGGATCAAAACCGAAATGACAGATATAAATCCAAAACGATAAATAGAATACGAAATCGTACATGTAGAAATCCATATGGGTCCGTTCGTTTGCAGCGTTTTCACAGCCGGTTTTGGTTTTCAGTTTTCGCAGTCCAAAAACGGGTGTTCGTTTGGCCATGTTTTGCACGGTTTTTGTTTTGAACTGAAAACGCTCAGTTTTCATTCCTTCTAACTTTGCCCAGCCCCAAAACAGACCTATCGAGGTCTGTTTTGCACGGTTTTGAAAATAGAAAACAGTCGAAAATTTCTTCACTTCTTCCCCAGTAACTTCTTCGTCCCCCTCCTCCATGGATGCTCAGAAGCCGCTGCAGAAGTTCTCTCTCCCCTCGTCGATGAATCCGGCATGGACGCAAGCTGAAAGCACGCCGATGTAGGTAACCTCATCGGGTCTCACCGACATTGCTAGCATCCTCGTGAACAGATCAAGAGCTTACTCCCCATTGTCGTTGACAGCAAGTCTGGCGGTCATCCCGACAGCCTACAACTCTCGAAAGATTCCCAAAACCTCCTTGAAACGGCTCGCTTTGATGTATCTATCGATCATCGCCGTCCAAGATACGATATCTCGTCCAGGCATTCGATCGAACAACGATGTCGAGAAACCCTAAACTGATATGTTCTTATTTTATATTAAGGGTATTTATGTAATTGCCTCCAGCTATGACTCTTATAAATAGTGAGGCTTAGTTTAGGGTTACTTATGTTGAATGTATTGTGTTTTGTGGTGTGTTTTAGCGGCTGCACGGGAGAGTCTCCCCTCGCCGGAAGATCAAGCTGTTCAGGGTTGGTGCCCTTAGGTGAGATCGGTTATCTTGTAATCCCTTTCATCAATATTACGATCAGATTTTCTGTGTTTTCTCCTTGAGATCTATTTGGATCGTATCAAAGGTATCAGAGTCATTCCTTCCTCCCGCCTGCAAGTTATTTCTCGTCCACCCATGTCAACATCCACTGCAACGACCACTCCTCTGTCCTCCAGCCACACACCCAGTTAACCACCCATGCATCTGCTCTGCATCCCTGTTACGATCCCGCCTAACGAGTTACTGTAAGTGGTCGGCGATGCTGCGTGGGATAGTACCTGGAGATACAAGCTGGAGAAGAATGCCCCGGAGGGGCGGAGTAGAGAAAGAGGAACGGGAGAAAGGGGAAAGATGAACAGTAGAAAGGCTTAAAATTATATTACTGCTTGAAAATAACGGTACAGTGGAGGGGCGTACATATAGGCGTAAATATATCTGTTACAGAGTCCGTTACAGATAATAAAAGAAGCAAAATAGATCTGGGCGGTTGATCATATCGAACAGCTGGAAGAGTACTTCAAAAAGACCTGGTCAATGATGATTCCTGATCGTTGGATCGCCTGATGAAGTGTACTGCTGAGGGCTGATAAAATCGCGCCTGCTTTCTTCTTCGTCATTGCCGCCATTCATCGGGAAATCTGAGACCGCCGGAATCCTAACAATCCCCGCACAAGCACCCATCTCACGCACTGGTCGCCATTGTTCCTTACCTCCTCAACGCCGAGCCTTCCCTCTTCTCACTCACCGGTCACACCCTCAAACAGTCGCAACCCTTCAACCACCGCCAAAATCCATTTCCAAACTTCCCCAGCCTTCTTTGCATCTCCGTCCGTCATTGCATCACGTTCCGTCTCTCTCATCGCTCACCGACGTTTCTCTGCCTCTTGAACGTCAAGCCCTTCGTTTGTCACCAGCCACTGACCGACATCACACCGCCCTACATTGCCTTGCTACCACTTACTTTTCCAAGTTACAGTCTGCGAGCCAAACAGCCTGCATACTCCCGCCATTTCATCTGTCTTCCAGGCTGGCATTGTGGGCTGCACCATCTCCTCAAAGCTCGAGCTCCTATCATCTGTCATCTGCCTTTGTTTTTTCTTTTTTTTCTTATTCTTCCCTATTTCCTCGACCTCCTATCATCTCCCTCTTATTTTTTTTTTTTTGAGAGACACACTCTCTCATCTCACCTCCTCTTTTGATCTTTTATCTCTCTCTCTGTCAATTCTGTTGAAATTTGTGAAGTGGAAGTGGGTGATGGGCAGGCCGGGCGGTCTGAGAGGCCTGGGCGGACTGCTGTCTGCGGCCTGGGTGGTGACTGTCTTGGTGGCTCGCTGATTGAGCAGCCTGTTTTGTTTGTTTTGCTTGGCTATAAATCGGCACCTTGTAATTCATTTTAAAGGTTGTTGTGAATAGAAGTTTCCTTCATCCTTCATATTTCGGTTTTAGAGAGAGAGAGAGGAGCGCTGCAGCGCTGGAGTGGTTCTAGTCCGGGCGGTTTGTCAACCAAGTCGCGCGACTTGTACTCGCGGTTTGGGCGTTGAGCTCGCCTGTGTAAGCTCGCAGGAAGTGGTGCAGCTCGCGAGAAGCGGGAGCTCGCGGCTCGTGTGCTCGCGGGAAGAGGAGCGCAGCTCGCGAGAAGGGGTAGTAGCTCGCTGGTTTACTCGCGGTTTGAGTGCCCGCGTGTGGTGGTCTCGCGGGATTGATCTCGCCTGCAAGGGCGGTCTCGCGGTCTAGGAGAGGTTCTCGCCTGCGCCAGCTTGCGGTTTGTTGTGTTGGTCTCGCGTCCAGGACGTCTTGCAGGTGGAGTTCTCGCAGCAGCCCGGACACCTCGCAGTGGAGCTCGCGCGATTTGTGGCGATCTCGTGAGAAGTGTGTGCAACTCGGAGTAGGGAGACCGCGCGAGTAGGCGGCTTGTTGAGGCGGTCTCAGAAGTTTGGTTATTTTGGGAAAGACGGTTTTGGTGCATGGGACCATACACGTTTCCAAGAGGGCTTGCCTTCTTGTGGTAGTAATAACATTAGTATTTTTGGTGGAATTACATAAGTCAGGAAAAGAGGAAAATTAAACGCAACAGTAAATCCAAAAGAGGAGAAAAAATAATTACACAAGTCAAAAAATAGAAAATATGGAGTAAAAACCTTTAAGTTAGAATAAAAAAATGATGGTGGCTGAGTAATGTAAACACTTACTTACAACATCAATGCATTTAATAAAACATTGCATCTGGATGATATGTTTTAGGACATGGAATACCTGATTTAGGGAAGTAAGAGAAAGAGGACACACAATCAAGATGTAATTGGGGTCTAGTAAGTCTTCAGTTATGCAAACATCAAAACAGAGGATGAATTCATAAACAGTTACTTAAATATACGTACAAAAATTATTACTGGGTAAATAATTGATAGGTAAATAAATTGGGCATGTATTTGCCATGCAGTGCAGTTCTATGATTTCCTGGTTGACCGTTTGAGCAACTTTAATGGGTATCTTGGTTTTTGCATTTTTATTTCTTTTGAGCATTTCTTTCATTTTCTATTTTTCTAAATTTCGTGAACATAGAACACATCATATTAAGGCTCATCTATTTGAGGCGTTCTAATTGCTCATACATGCAGTAAAGTTAGAGGTTGATATATAACAATTTCTTGGAGGAGGAATGAATATATTAAAGGTAGTCATAAAATAAATCTAACAATAGAGCAACGAAATACAAAATTTAGAACAAAATTAAAGTGTAAATCAGTGAACCCAAAATCTAAATTAGGGAGGTATTAATTAAAGTTATGTTTAAATGTTTTTAAATAGCAAATTAGAGATGATAAATTTTAAATCCAATTTAAATCATAATGAAAGACATGATCATAGACTGCACATTGGACAGAGTCAATCCAAGTGCTCATAAGAGAAAAATATAAGTTAAGTAACTCAATCCATGTGCTCATAAGTCAGTCATAGAGGATTCTGATCAAAATAGTAAACTAAAACCTATTTTTATATGTAAACAAATTCTCTTGAAAAATTAAACAAAATGAACATGTTAAAATTTGTGAAGTGGAAGTGGTTGACGGGACAGGCCGGGCGGCCTGGGCGGACAGCGTTGGCGGACTAGGCGGACTGGGCGGACTGTTGTGTGCGGCCTGTTGGAAAGTCTAGTGGAAGCCGGCTGTTCTTCTGAGCAGGTTGTACGGGTGAAGTCCGCGGACTATGCGGCCTGTTATCTGCAGATATGACGTTGGCTGATTGGTTTAGCCAAGGAGCGGCCTGAGCGAATAGGGGCGTGCGGACTGGTGCATTACTCAGTGGTCGTGGTGCAAGATTGTGCCGATTGGCGGTTTGGCTCATGTCCGCGGGAAGCGTGCGGACTAGTGTGTCCGCGGTATGGGCTGTTGCGGACTGAGCTTAGAGCTTGGCTGAGGCCTTGTCGAGCTCTGGTGATACAGCAGGTGCTTGTTGTGGAGGTCGTTGGCGGACTGGTTTGTGGAGTCCGGGAGATGGCTGCTGCGTTGGGCAGGTGTGCGAGTAGCTTGCGGACTGCTGGCGGTCATTGTGCTGGGGTGTTTGGCGGACGAGAGTTTATGTCCGTCATGCTCGCATTGGCCCTTGATGGTTTTGGACTTGGTCACACTCTGTGCCAAGACCATGATGTCCGCAGTATCCGCCAAGTCCGCTGTTGACCGGGCGGACTGTTTCTATCTGCCTTTGGTCGTGGACTTATGGCGGATTGAGGCTTGAGTCTTGCGGACTGCCTCGGGTTTGTGCGGACAGCCATTGAAGGGGGTTGCTATCCTGCAGTGGTGATAGGCTTTGCGGGCTGATGCCTTGTTCGCATAGCTTAGGCGGACTGAAGTGGGTTCGCCAATGTTGCCTTGCTCCTGGCGGTTTATTCCTTGGTTTCCGGCTAAGTCCTTGCGGACTCGACGGACGGTGTTTTGCTATCGCGCGGGCTAGGGCGGTGTCGCTATCTCTTGGGCGGTGACCACACTCCTCACCTCGCCTATAAATAGGACCCCCCTGGCAGGTCTATAGTAACTGAGTGAACAGTAAGTTGGGTTCGGCGAGGTGCTGCGGTCTCAGTTTTTCTGTCCGCACGGATTGATTCAGAGTTAACTGTGTGCTGTGTGCAGGTCGCGCGGGTAGCTTCAAGGAGCCAGGAGTTTGGCTATGACCGGTCAAGTACTTGGAAGTTGTGCGGTCTCTGCGGATTCAGCAGGAGGTCGCTCTGCGGCTTGTCAGCTCTGTTTCAACTTTGCCAGCTTCAATAACCTGTCCGCCGTTCACAGGCGGGTAGGCGGTCTGTTCCTCAGTTCATCAGCAGGAGGCGAATAACGGTGTGTCCGCGCGGCCTCGCGGCTTCGGCGGACTCCGTGGCTATTCGGCGGATTGCAGTTTAAGTTCGGGCGATCTCAGCGGACTCGGCGACCTCGGCGACCTCGGCGGTCTCGGCGGACTTCGGTGCTGTCCGCCCGGCTTGTTTTTTGGTGCTTTCTGTTTACAGCTGTTTATACTAGCGAAATCATGTCTCGCTATGTATACCTCGCTTTGTAAAGAAGTGTAATGAATATAAGATCTGCTTGTTCTTCCATGTGCTTGGTGTGTTGAGCCTGCTCCCTGGGTTTCCGCTGGTTCAAGGTGTGAACTGGGTAGTTCCGAATATATTAATTTGGTGTTTGGGCTATCTTGCTGACCACCTTGAGAAAATTTAATATGGTATCAGACGGAGGTTCAGTTGCTTGAGCGATCTTCAACCTGTATTGTGCTCTGTGTTTGAGTGGTGATCAACCTGTGTTGGTGCTCTGTGCTTCTGAAGGCTTATCCAAGCAGGTGTTACAATGGAAGAGAGCTTTGCAAGGGGTCTTGGCATTGAACTCTTAACACCGACTAACTTCAAGAAGTGGAAGTCGTGCATGAAGAGTTATCTTCTTGGCGAGGAGCTGTGGGAAGTCGTCAGTGGTGACGACAGACAGGAATTGACTGCTGCGTTCGGTACTGCTGAGCAGGTTAGGCTCTGGAGGAAAACAAATGCTAAGGCGGAGCTTATCCTCAAGAGGGCCGTATCACCAGAACTGTTTGATCACATCATTGGATGTGAGTCGGCTGCTGATATTTGGACAACCATTGATGAGTTGATCAATAGGAAGAATGTGGCGCAGCTTCAGTTTCTGCAGAATGAGTTGGCTAGATCAACTCAGGGAGACCTTTCCATCTCAAAGTACTTCTTAAAGATGAAGAGTTTGTGTGCTGAGCTGTCGGCATTGGATCCTGATGAGCCTATCTCTGAGGCTAAGATGAAAAGGCACATTATCCGCGACTTACGGAAGGAGTATGTGGCCTTTGTGTCATCTGTTCAAGGGTGGGCTACTCAGCCGTCTTTGCTGGAGCTGGAGAATCTGCTTGCATCGCAGGAGAGCTTGGCAAGGCAGATGACTGGAGTTAATCTTAATCAGGAAGGCAGCGAAGCTCTCTTCTCAGGTAAGAAGAAAGGATGGGAAGGGAAGAAGAAGAAGGTGCCGGTCGCTGGTGAGAAGGAGAATTCAACTTCATATCAGCCGGAGAGGAGCAATGCTCCTAAGGACTGGAAGAAGAATTTGAAGTGCTACCGGTGTCATCAGCGAGGGCACTTCAAGCGGGACTGCAAGGTGAAACTGCAGCCTAGGCATGCTGAGGGAAAGGAGGAAGCTTGCTCGAGAAGTGAAGAAGCAGAATGGGGCGGAGCTTACATGACGGGCACTTGTGTCTGTGCCTTGTCTGCTGAGGACTTCAACGGCGAGTGGATCGTGGACTCCGGGTGTGGTCATCACCTCACCGGAGACAAGTCAAAGTTTACCTCCATGCAAGCATACTCAGGTAACGAAGCCATTATCACTGTTGATAATACTGTTTATGCAGTAGAGAAAGTGGGGGTCGTGTCTTTGGGTAGTGATCAGGGGCCACTCACGTTAAGGAGTGTGTATCACGTGTCAGGCATGAAGAAGAACCTCTTCTCGGTGACCAATACGGTGGACGCTGGTTATCATGTTCTATTTGGGCTAACAGACGTGAGGTTCCTTCGCAACGTATCAGCAGTGAAGGCTGATGTTGCTCATGTTGGAAGGAGGGTGAAGAACTTGTTTGTTCTTGCCACAAATTCTTATGTTGATAGGATGAGGGCCAACGATAGCACTGCTATCTGGCATGAGAGGCTGGGGCATTTAGGCATGGACAAGCTGAAGGCGATGGCTAGTAGAAGTTTGGTGAGGGGTTTGCCTAAGTTGTCCTCCTTTGGTGACGATCATGTTTGCGCGGGATGTCAATACAGTAAGGCACATCGCCTTCCGTTTGATAAATCACAAATAAGGAGCAAGCTACCATTGGAGTGCATACATGGCGACTTGATGGGACCGACGGTTACTGCCAGCCTTGGTGGAAGCAGATACATGCTTGTCTTGATTGATGACTACTCAAGGTATACTTGGGTGTACTTCTTAAAGGAGAAGTCAAAAGCCTTCCGTTTTTTTGGGGAGTTCAAGGAGTTGGTAGAAGGTCGGCTTGGCTTGCGGATCAAGAAGCTTAGAACTGATAACGGGGGTGAGTTTATTTCCTCCGAGTTTTCTAACTTCTGCAGGAAGCACGGGATCCAACGGGAGCTTACTTGTGCTCACACTCCACAAAAAATGGAGTAGCGGAGCGGAAGATCCGTCATTTGACGGAGACTTGCAAATGATGGCTTCATGCAAAAGATATCCCAAGGTCCTTTTGGGCGGAGGGGATGTCTTGTGCTGCTTATGTCATCAACAGGATGCCACTCAGCCCTATCAACATGAAGACTCCTTATGAGTTGTTGCTGAAGGAGAAGCCGAGTGTGGGACACCTTAGGGTGTTCGGTTCGACTTGCTACGTGCATGTCCCGGATGCTTCACGGACTAAGCTGGATGCAAAGACAAGGAAGCTTGTCTTTGTTAGCTACGATGAGCAGAAGAAGGGATGGAAATGCATGGACCCTGTGACGAAGAAGTTCGTGGTGTCAAGAGACGTTGTCTTTGACGAGCTGACGTCATATGGAGGTGGCTCGGTTGATCTAACCGGAAGTAGCAAGGTTGATGAAGCACCGGTGGTGGCTGCTGAAGGCTTGGAAGAGGAGCTTATTGTTTCACCAGCGGCTCCTATTGCTTCTAACTCCGAGGCTGAGCCTTCTGGCTCAGGAAGCAGGGGAGCACTGCTCAATGCTTGCCCCAAGTAGGAGTTGAGCCCGAAGAAGCAACGGAAGCAGCGACAAGGAGCCGACCCTTCGGAGATCGAAGATGGTTGTTAAGCCACCGGCTCGGTACTGTGATGGGAATGCAGTGAGCTTTGTCTCCTGCTTCTTTGCAGGTCCTCTGGATGAGCGAGAGCCTGCAACCTTCAACGAGGCCACTGGAGTGAAGGAGTGGGAAGGCGCCATGAAAGAAGAGATTGATGCTCTGAAGAAAAATGAAACCTGGGACCTTGTGCCCAAGGTTGATGGCATTACTCTGGTTACTTGCAAGTGGGTGTATAAGTTGAAGAAGAAGGCTGATGGGAGCATTGATAGGTTCAAGGCTCGCCTGGTCACTAGAGGATTCTCACAGCAGTATGGAGAAGACTATGAGGAGACGTTTTGTCCGGTTGCGAAGATGACTTCAGTTAGAGTGGTGATCGCCTTGGATGCTAGCAAGGGATGGAGTTTGTGGCAACTCGATGTGAAGAATGTCTTTCTTTACGTAGAGATTGACAAGGACATCTTCATGGATCAGCCGCTTGGTTTTGTCTCTGAAAAGCATCCAGACTATATCTGCAAACTCAGGAAGGCTCTCTACGGGTTGAAGCAAGCTCCTAGAGCGTGGTATGGGAAGATTGCAGAGTACTTGCAATTCTATGGATACCTTGCTTCCAACTCGGATTCAAGCTTGTTCGTCAAGAAGAAGGGGGAGCTACAAGTCTTGGTCCTGCTGTATGTGGATGACATGATCATCACAGGGAATTCGGAGGGGGAAGTAGCAAGGCTCAGGGTTGAGCTTGCTATACGCTTCGAGATGAAAGACTTGGGAGAGCTTCATCACTTTCTTGGTCTTGAAGTGGAGAGGAAGGAGTGCGGGATTCTCATTTGCCAGAAAGGGTATGTGAAAGATATGGTACCTAAACACCTAGAGGGGGGGTGAATAAGTGACCTAATCCTTTTCTAACTTTATTGGCAGCAATCAGTTATATCACAGCAATCTAACTAGTTTATCACAGCAAACACAACATACACAGCAACAATTTCAGCACAGTACAACACACAGTGATTTATAATGGTTCCCCAAGATATGGGTACATCCACTTTCCCCCTTCGCCTATCTAGCAGTGTACTAGATTCGGCCAAACTCCTGCACTGTCTCAGAACCCAAATTGGTTCCTACACCTCAGGCCCAAAGCCTTACAACTCAGCTTTATCCCAAAGCCTACACTCAGCCAATCAAGGCCTACACTCAGCCAACCAAGGCCTACACTCAGCCAACAAGGCCTACACTCAGAGATCTCTATCTCCTACACTCAGGCAAACAAGCCCTACCCTCAGCCTTTATAAATATAGGCTTACAATCACTCAGATCCAATGGATCCTACAAGTTAAAAATGTAATACAAGTAATAACTCTACAACTCAGAATTAAAGGAGGGGAGTTAATAGATTCTTGATGAGTTCTTGGAAGAACTCAGCTGGATTCACCCTGACTTAGCTTTCTTCAAAGCTTCTTGAGTAGAACTGAATAAGGCTGAATCCTCTGCAGTTGTTCCTTGACCTCTGCCACTTAAGATCCAGAATTGAATCTGAATCCTTCTTCTCAGCCTAGTTCCAGAGGCTGATTTCTTGGATGGAGCCCTCTCTCTCAAACTTCTTAGATCTGCACTTGAATTGCAAGATCTTCTTGTGTTGATCCTCTTTGTAACACTATAATTACTTCAATAATCTGATCAACAACTTTGAACTTCTTTCAACAACTTTTCACCCTAGTTTCTGTAAACTGTAGGTGCCTATTTATAGGCTTTCTTCATGGTAACCGGCTGGACCGGTTCATAACTGACTTCTGACAACTCTGACAGTTGCTGTAGACCGGCTGGAACGGCAACTGTCAAGTCATCCAGTCACTTCTTGAAAATCTCTAACTGTCTGTAAGTGTCGAGACTTTTTGTCTTTAAGTGTCGACACTTATAGTCCAAGTGTCGACACATGTTGTGTAAGTGTCGACACAAGTCTACAAGGTGTCGACACAACTCCTTGTATGTCTCGACACAGATTCTTCTGCATGTGTCGACACTGAAATTGAGTGTCGACACAAGTACTTGTTCTTCTAGCTTTTGCTGAATTCTTCTATGTGTCGACACATCTCCTTTGTGTCGACACATCTTCTTGTGTTGAATCTGTCAAGTGTCGACACTACTTCTTGGTGTCGACACATAGTCTTCCATGTTGAATCTTGTTGAGTGTCGACACAGCTTCTTGTGTCGACACACCTTCTTGTCGTTGAGACTTCAGCTGAGTGTCGACACATTCCCATAGTGTCGACACTTGTACTTAGAATAATTTGTTGTTCTTTCTGTTCTTTGCTAAGTGTCGACACAGCTCCATGTGTCGACACTTTCTTCCAGTGTTGAGTCTTCAGCTGTGTGTCGACACATTGTTCTGGGTGTCGACACATACTTCAAATGCTGACTCTTCTGTTGAGTGTCGACACATTGTGTTGAGTGTCGACACTTACTTCAAGTGCTGACTCTTCTGCATAGTGTCGACACATTGTGTTGAGTGTCGACACTTGTACTTAGACTCTGCAGACTTTTGCTGAGTGTCGACACAGCTCCAAGTGTCGACACTTTCTGGTGTAGACACAGCTTCACTGAGTGTCGACACACCTCCTTGTGTCGACACTTTCTGTCTGCACTTTTCTTCACTGAGTGTCGACACAGCTCCAAGTGTCGACACTTTCTGTCTGGTGTCGACTCTGCATCCCAGGTGTCGACACAATGACTCCAAGTGTCGACACAGCTTGTCTGGGTGTCGACACAAGCTTTCTTAAGTGTCGACACTTTCCCTCTGGGTGTCGACACATGGACTTAGAAACTTTTTGCTTCAGTCCAGTGATTTCTTAACCTGCACAAGTAACTCAAACATACATCAAATACATTATGATGTATATCATTGAGTTGGGTGAGGCTTCTTCAAATCAGGTACATTTGACCAATGTACCCAACAATCTCCCCCTATTTGGAGAAGTCATAACCCTTAGTCAATGATATACACCATTCATAATTAAAAATTACAGAATGATGTAAAGCAGTTATAAACAGCAGGGTAAACATAAACATGTAATATTTCACACATGTATACACATTCAACATTTCAGAACAAACAAGAAATAGACAAAATCTCAGAACAATCATGAAATAGATTTATCATTTATTGTTCTAACATTTTTCTAATATATCTTCAATAGTTTACAAAAATGTATTTCATTCAAAAGATTACAACAATCTTCAAGTCAATTCCTAATCTATTTCTGGTCTGGTTCTTTGATAACAATGCCTTTGCCAGATTAGACTTGAGCTTTGACAGTGGCTTCAGCAGTTGCAGCATCAGCAGGCTTCTTGCCTTTTAAGTCCTTCTTCTTCAGCTCTTCTGCTTTGATTTTCTGCCTTTCAAAATAGTGGTATGGCTTGGGGAAGTACTTGCTAGGCTCCACTGCAGTAGGGGGTAGCTTTCCCATCTTTGCCTTTCTTCTATATTGAACAATGGCCTCCTGTCTTATTTCATGTTTCCTCCATTCTGCTTCAGAGAACCACTTGTTCCTTTCATGAGCATTGTCCTTGGCAGCTTTCCAGGCAGTTAAAATTATATTTCTAGAGGTATGGCTCCACTGTTCAAAATCTGGCCTTTGTTCTGCTTGTTCCCTAAACCTCTTCTTTGACAACCTTGCTTCTTCTTCTTTCTCTAATGCCTCTTGCATAGCTGCAGAAATAGGCTGAACCACTTTATCCAGAATAACATTAGGCTTCCCTTCAGTTGGGCTATACATTGTCTGACATCTGCTTGAACCATGTCAAAATCTGGAGGTGGATAAATCACTTGAGCTACCTCTGGTTGCTCACCTCCAAGATATGCAGTTTGAATCCCTGATTCAGCAACATTATCATCATAACAGAGTGGAGGATAGCCCAGTGTAGCTCTGATGGAGTTAGATATCCATTTGGCATGGTCAGAGCTAGCTTTGACTAATACTCTCTCCCCCTTTATGACTTCTCTGGCCATATGGTCTCTGACATCATCCTTTTGAAATCTTATTTGACTATCCAAATACCTGATTCCCTCTTTAAAGAATGGTTTCAGCTTTGTGAGTTGTTCAGAGATGACTTTTTGGGAAGCTTGAATAGCAGACTTAACAGCAGTAATCTCAGCTTGAAATACTTTATCAAAGTCAGCCTTAACTGCAGCAGCAGATGTAGAAGGTTGATCAGCCTTGTTCTTCAATTCTGTGAGTAGAGCATTATGTGACTCAGTCAGATTGTCATTCATTCTGATTTGGTTTTCCAGCACATATCCTTGCTTTAAGGCTATATCATCTACCTGAGCCTTTATCTTCTCTTGGTGTGTTGCCAGATACACCACAGCATTTCCACCCTTGTGGAAGCATTCATTCATCTCCTTCTTATTAAGGTTCATCTCAAACCTTATAGACTTTATTTCTTGAGCCAGGTCAAACTGTAAAGTCTTCTTCCCTTCATCAACATAAGCCTCTATAGCCTTTCTTTGTTCATCCATTTTGATCTGCAGTGCAATCAGTAAAGCACTATAATCAACAGTTGGGGCTTGTTGAATTATAGGCTGTGGGGCTACAGATTGCAGAGCTTTTTTGTAACTCTGGCTTCTTCTTTTAAAAACATATAATTTCTTCCTTTTAGCCTTTGCAGCCTCATCTTTTTCAGATTCTGAAGTGCTGGCTATTTCAACCCTTTCCTTAGGGCTTTGAGGCTTCTCAGTTTGCACATCAGGTGCTTGCTCAGTTTCTAGCCTAATAGGCTCTTCCAGAACTGTCAGTTGCTCCCCCTCAGCAGCAGCATTCTTATCTTCAGCAGCAGCATCCTTGTCCATATCAAAATCTTCTTGATCTAGATTTAGGAATAGATCTTCCATTGTAAACTCTTGAGGTGAAGAAGCTGGAGAAGTTCTTGGTTCTTCAACTACTTGATCAGGAACCACTTCTAGTACAACAGATGTGTCTTGGATAACAACATCTGGTTCTTGACTGTCTAGCTGAGTTTGCTGATGTACATCAGACAAATCAGAATCTACTATAGAAAAATTCAATGTATTTAGATCAATAAGTACCTCTTGGATGATGTTAGTGGCTTGCTCACTGTCCAGAGTAGAGGGTTCTTCTACTATTGGAAGCTCCCCCTGGCTGTGATCCCTATGGATGGGGCTAGCTTGAGGCAGCTCCCCCTGGATCTCAGCTACATCTTGAGCAGCAGGGGTCTTCTCTGCAGCCACTTCCTCTTGAGCATCAGGAGTGAAAACAACTTGTTCTTCACTCCCTGAACTGCTGGAGGACTCCTGTGTCACAGCAGCTGTCTTCCTTTTCTTCCTTGGAGGAGTCTCCTTCTCAGTAACTGGCTTCTCTGGGGTTGCCACTTCCTTGGACAACACCCTGTCCCATCTGGAAAATATCCTTTGATTCATCTTCCTCATGTGGTTGATCTTACTTCCAGCAGCATTGCTCATTACCTCTGGTATTGTACCAGCTAGGTAGAGACTTATAATTCTGCCCAGATTGGGCTTCTTCAAGCTCTCCTTGATCTTGTCAAAAACCACTATTGACCAGTCTGTTTTCAGAGTGAATATGATTCTAGTCATAATTCCAAACATAGAGGCAGACACCCTGTCATGCCCTCCAGGCTTACTGAGAATAACCTTGCCCACAATCTCAGACATGAATTTTCCTTGACTGTTCATGCCTTTCCTGTTAAAGACAGATCCTATCTTCATCTTTGGATCAAGTCCACACCAGGTAAGGGCTTCCATGGTCTTGGATGCAGTTACTTCTTCTTCATCTTGTGTTTTAGGTAGCTGGAGTACCTTCCTCAGACTTTTTGGTGAAATCTTGACTTAGGTCCATGAACTCTGGATTTGATTCTATATCCAGAGTCATCTACAGCAGCTCCATTAAGGAATTCAAGAACTTCCTTCTTCCAAATCTTTGTTGGTTCTGAAACCAAGTATTCTAGTCCAGAATTGGCGACTAGGGTTACCACTGACTTGATTTCTTGATCAGCTTCATCGAACGCGCCTCGCACTAGCTCATAGCCCTCGTTAACATTCTCCTCAAGCTTAGGAGCCATTAGGGTTTGGAGAATTAGTCTTTAGAAAAGAGAAGTGTCGACACAATAGTTTTGGTCTCGAAACTTTGAAAGCGTGTCGACAAACAAAGACAGAACCCTATTTATACCTTTCTGATTTTGAAGATGAACAGGCGGGACAGCTAGCTTAACATGTGTCGACACTGGCAATAAGTGTCGACACTGACTTATAATGTCTCGACACATATGTGTCGACACAAGTTTAGTCAACAGAGTTTATGTGTCGACACTTGGTTATGTGTCGACACAACATAACTCGACACATTGTCGAGACTTTACTTAGAAAAATTCTGAGTAAAACTTAAGTGTCGACACCATATTGAATGTGTCGACACCTACTTGACATGTGTCGACACTAACATTCTGAAGTGTCGACACCACATTCCTAGATGTGTCGACACCTTTTTCCTGAAGTGTCGACATCACTATTCTGTGTCGACATAGACTTGTCTATGTGTCGACACCTTTTTACTTAGCCAATTTTCTATTCTGTAAACTTAGTCTAAGTTTATCATTCCTAGTTCAATTTTGAATCTATTGAACTTAGCTTCTTCTAGGGGCTTAGTAAACATATCAGCTACTTGTTCATCTGTTTTAACATATTCAAGTGAAATATCTTCTCTTTCTACATGTTCTCTAAGAAAGTGATATTTAATCTCAATATGTTTTGTTCTACTATGAGATACAGGGTTATTAGCTATTGAAATAGCACTTGTAGAATCACAGTAAAGTGGAGTTCTACTTACCTGAAATCCATAGTCCTCTAGCTGATGTTGAATCCACAGAAGTTGAGCACAACAACTTCCTGCAGCCACATACTCTGACTCAGCTGTGGAGATAGCCACACTGGTTTGCTTTTTGCTGCTCCATGAAATTAGTCTTCCCCCTAGGAATTGACAGGTTCCAGTAGTGCTCCTTCTATCCTCTTTGCATCCTGCAAAGTCTGCATCTGAATAACTTGTTAGATCAAAGACTCCATTCCTAGGGTACCAGAGGCCTAGATAGGGAGTGCCCTTTAGATATCTCAAAATTCTCTTGACTGCAGTCAAGTGAGACTCTTTAGGGCAGGCTTGATACCTTGCACAAACACATGTAGCATACATGATGTCTGGTCTACTAGCAGTCAAGTATAATAGGGAGCCAACTATCCCTCTATACAAGGTTTCATCTACTGGTTTCCCTGCATCATCCTTGCTAAGAGACATACTTGACCCCATAGGAGTCTTCATGGTACTGGATGAATCCATACCATACTTCTTTATGAGTTCTAGGGTGAACTTTGACTGACATATGGATAAACCATTTTCAGTCTGTTTAACTTGGAGACCCAAGAAAAACTTCAGCTCTCTCATAGTACTCATTTAAAACTGACCTTGCATAAGTTTTGCAAACTTTTTGCAAAGGCTGTTTTCAGTAGACCCAAATATAATGTCATCTACATATATTTGGACTAGTATGACTTTGCCTCTAGATTCCCTAAGGAATAGAGTCTTATCTATTTTCCCCCTTGAGAATTTGTTCTCAATGAGGAAACTAGATAGGGTTTCATACCAAGCCCTAGGGGCTTGCTTTAACCCATATAAAGCTTTCCTAAGTCTATAGACATAATGATGTAGAGTTGGATCAACAAAACCTGAAGGCTGCTCCACATAGACTTCTTCTTTCAAATTACCATTTAGGAATGCTGACTTGACATCCATTTGGTATACCTTGAATCCTTGATAGGTTGCATAGGCCAAGAACATTCTTATGGCTTCCAGTCTGGCTACTGGAGCAAAGGTTTGATCAAAGTCAATACCTTCTTCTTGCTATATCCTTTAGCAACCAGTCTAGCTTTATTCTTAATGATGACACCTTGTTCATCCATCTTATTCATGTAGATCCACTTAACTCCTATTACATTGTGGTCTTTAGGTTTAGGAACCAATTCCCAGACCTTGCACCTCTTGAACTGATTAAGCTCTTCTTGCATTGCTTCAGTCCATTGTGGATCCATTATTGCTTCTTCAAATCTTTTAGGTTCAACTTGAGACAAAAAGCTGGAATAGATTGCAGCATTCATGTTTCTACTCCTGGTTTGTACTCCTTGTCTTGGATCTCCAATAATCAGCTCTACTGGATGATCTCTAAGATGCCTGTGGGCTGAAGGCATCCTCACTTCAGGTTGAACCACTTCAGCATCTGCATCATGCTGTATTCCTTGGATTTCTTCAGTAATTGGCACATGTAGTTCTCCCCCTGGATAGCAGCTACTCTCCTCTCCTTGCTGTCTTGCAGCAGGCACCTCTTCTATAGTAAGCTTGTCCATTGTCTTTGTCAAACCTATGGGGCTGCATACATTGCTAGACAACTCATTATTAATAAGTTTATACTCATCAAAAACTATATGCACTGATTCTTCTACAACTTGTGTAGTCAAGTTGTAGACTCTATAAGCTTTACTATTATTGCTGTACCCAAGAAAAATTCCCTCTTGGGACTTGGCAGCAAACTTAGTTAAGTAAGACTTCTCATTGTTAAGTATGAAGCATTTGCAACCAAAGATCCTGAAGTAGGATAGGTTTGGTTTCCTGCCTTTCACAACTTCATAGGGGGTCTTGTTTAGCCCTTTAGTGATGGTAGCCCTATTTATAACATGGCATGCAGTGTTAACTGCTTCAGCCCAGAAATACTCTGGCAGTGATGTATCACTCAATAGGGTTCTACCAGCCTCTATCAAGGTCCTATTTTTTCTCTCAGCAATGCCATTTTGCTGAGGTGTTCTAGGTGAAGAGAATTCTTGAAATATCTCAAAGTCTTCACATAGTTTTGTCATGCTTTCAGATTGAAACTCAGTACCATGGTCACTTCTAATTTTGACCACAGCACTATTTAGTTCATTCTGAATTTGCTTGACAAAGCTGTAGAAGACACTAGGTGTTTCAGATTTCTGTTTTAAGAAGAACACTCAGGAAAACCTTGAGTAGTCATCTACAACTACAAGGGTATAGACCTTCCTACCTAAGCTGTGAACTGGCATTGGACCAAAGAGATCCAAATGCAAGAGGTACAAACACCTCACAACATCTTTGTTTTCTATGCTTTTAAAGATGGATTTAGTCTGCTTGCCCTTTTGACAAGCTGAGCAAATGTCATCTTTAACACACTTAACTTGAGGACCATTCCTCACTAACTCTTTGCTAAAGAGTTTGCTAATAGTCTTGTAGTTAAGATGGGCTAGCCTCTTGTGCCATTTGACACAATGAGAGACTGTCTCATCAGCTACAAGACAAACTGGAGAACCATTGTTCTCAATCATAATGTCTAGGCAGTAGACATTCCTCTTCCTATAACCTGTCAAAATGATCTCTTGATCACTTGACCTCTTGATATGACAACCATTTTTAACAAATGAGATGTCATACCCTACATCACTTAATTGACTTATACTTATTAGGTTGTGTTTCAACCCTTTAACATAAGCCACTTGAGTAATGGTAACTAAGTTTGAAGAAATGTTACCAAACCCTTTGATGATTCCTTTTTCAGAACCACCAAAGGTCACTTTAGGACCATTTTTGATTGGAATGTAGTCCTTCAGTAGTCCCCTAGTTCCAGACATATGTCTGGAACATCCACTGTCCAAGTACCATGTAGGGGTATGACCACTTGGACTCACCTGCAAAACAAATTAATGAACCTTAGAACCCAAAGTATTCTTGGGTCCTTGGTGATTGTTAGTTTGCAATTTGACAAACCTACCTACTGGCTTTCCAACAGGTAGTTTGGAACTCACTTTGGCACTCACACTGTGCCAACAGTCTACTGCAGAATGGCCAACTTTGCCACAGCACCAACATTCAAATTTATTGTACCTTTGCTTAGGTACTGCCTTGGCTGTCTTGACTACAGCAGGCTTGTTGAATGTTGGGGCTTTGCCCTTGGACTTATACTTGGACTGCTTAGTCCTTGCAGGTCTAACAAAGCCCAGTCCAGCTTTACCCTTGTGATGAACAAATTCATCAATTATGGGTAACACTGACTTAGGTTTAGAAAACCTAGCAACCAAGTCCTTCTCCTTCTGAAGATTGTTCTCCAGACACTTAATTTGATCATTCTTAAAAGTGATAGTTCCCATCTGAATCACAGTAATGTGTTTCAGCCTGTCTACCTCATTCAGTTTTTGATCAAATTGCTTCTCAAAATCTGTTACAGCAGCTTTAAGATCAGCAATTTCCTTTGCCTGACTTTTGACTAGGGTCTTGCTTTTCTTGTAGGCTTGCAACAGTACCTTATATTCATCTATAAGCTGATGAATATCTTCCTCAGACTCAGATACATTCTCATCACTTGATGAAGAAGAATCTGAATCTGAACTAGAACAAGAAACTGAACTTGAACATGAACCTTGTACCTGACTGGGTCCTGGCTGCTCCAGGATTTTGGCACTGTCTGTCAAAGCCATTAGCCCTTGGCAATGACTGTCTTCTTGTTCATAAATTGACTCCAAGATCTGCATGAATTCTTCCTCTTCTTCTTCAGCAAACATCCCTATATAGGCTTCAGCCTCAGACTCAGTTTCTGAAGAAGAGATATCTGATAGAGTCTTCTCCTTCTTAGCAACAAAAGACTTTTCTTTCTTCCCTTTGAAGTGAGTCTTTTTCCTGTCACCAGATTCCTTTCTCTTCTCTGGACAATCTGCAATAACATGGCCCTGTCTATTGCAGCAATAGCAAACAATCTTTGAACCAGTTGTCTTGCTTGATTTTGTCCTTTTCTTGTCATTCTTTGAAGACCTCTTTTTCTGATAAGAGTCTTCCTTTCCTTGTGATGTAGAAGGCCTTGACCTCCACTGTTTCTTTTTCAAAAACTTCTGAAAGTGTCTAGTGAAAGCAGCAAAGTCTTCATCACTTTCACTGCTCTTAGACTTTGTGCCGACAGACTCATCAGACTCTGATTCAACTACCTCTGGAGGTGGAGTTGAAGACTTATTCCTGCACTTTCTGGGAATTTCTGTCTTGAAAGCAACAGTTCTTTCTTTGTGCTCAGTCCTTGTTGATTTCTCCTCCTCTTTTCTCACTATTAACTGCATTTCATAAGACAATAGCTTGCCAAACAGTGTGGGAGGAGGAATTTCCCCCAACTAAGCCATTTCTCTTATGGCACAGATCTTGGTGTCCCAATCTTTGGTTAGGGACCTTAAGAACTTGTCATTTAGTTCATAGTTACTGAACTCTCTTCCATAAGACATGAGTTCATTAACTATTCTGTAAAATTTCTTATAGCACTCAGTGATGCTATCACCCTTTCCTTGCCTAAAGCTTTCATACTCCTGATTTAGCAAGGACTTCCTATCTTGCCTAACTTCTTCAGAACCTTCCATATAGACAATGAGAGTATCCCACATCTCTTTTGCTGTTCTACAGTGAATTAAGTTCTGAAAAGTTGCATCATCAATGGCACTCACTATTATGTTTTGTGCCCTCTTGTCCATGGTGGCCAGGACAATTTCATCCTTAGTCATCTCAGAGAAATCCTTTGGAGTTCTCTGGTTTGCATCCAATACTGAAATCTTCATTGGCACATAAGGCCCTTCCTTAACTGTGATGTAGATTCTAGGGTCAGAGGCTTTCATAAATAGTCTTACCCTTTCTTTCCAGATCCCAAAGATCTCCTTTCTGCATATGGGTAATTTCATGGAACACAATTCCTTGTGATTCTCATAAGAACCCATGTTTCTTGATTTTCTTGAAACTGTGTAATGCCTTACACTGAATATGCCAAACAGGATCTCCTCAGACTGTTAGTCCTTGTTTTGAGGAACCTCCCTATGATACCACTTGAAAGATATGGTACCTAAACACCTAGAGGGGGGGTGAATAGGTGACCTAATCCTTTTCTAACTTTATTGGCAGTAATCAGTTATATCACAGCAATCTAACTAGTTTATCACAGCAAACACAGCATACACAGCAACAATTTCAGCACAGTACAGCACACAGTGATTTATAGTGGTTCCCCAAGATATGAGTACATCCACTTTCCCCCTTCGCCTATCTAGCAGTGTACTAGATTCGGCCAAACTCCTGCACTGTCTCAGAACCCAAATTGGTTCCTACACCTCAGGCCCAAAGCCTTACAACTCAGCTTTATCCCAAAGCCTACACTCAGCCAATCAAGGCCTACACTCAGCCAACCAAGGCCTACACTCAGCCAACCAAGGCCTACACTCAGCCAACAAGGCCTACACTCAGAGATCTCTATCTCATACACTCAGGCAAACAAGCCCTACCCTCAGCCTTTATAAATATAGGCTTACAATCACTCAGATCCAATGGATCCTACAAGTTAAAAATGTAATACAAGTAATAACTCTACAACTCAGAATTAAAGGAGGGGAGTTGAGAGATTCTTGATGAGTTCTTGAAAGAACTCAGCTGGATTCACCCTGACTTAGCTTTCTTCAAAGCTTCTTGAGTAGAACTGAATAAGGCTGAATCCTCTGCAGTTGTTCCTTGACCTCTGCCACTTAAGATCCAGAATTGAATCTGAATCCTTCTTCTCAGCCTAGTTCCAGAGGCTGATTTCTTGGATGGAGCCCTCTCTCTCAAACTTCTTAGATCTGCACTTGAACTGCAAGATCTTCTTGTGTTGATCCTCTTTGTAACACTATAATTACTTCAATAATCTGATCAACAACTTTGAACTTCTTTCAACAACTTTTCACCCTAGTTTCTGTAAACTGTAGGTGCCTATTTATAGGCTTTCTTCATGGTAACCGGCTGGACCGGTTCATAACTGACTTCTGACAACTCTGACAGTTGCTGTAGACCGGCTGGAACGGCAGCTGTCAAGTCATCCAGTCACTTCTTGAAAATCTCTAACTGTCTGTAAGTGTCGAGACTTTCTGTCTTTAAGTGTCGACACTTATAGTCCAAGTGTCGACACATGTTGTGTAAGTGTCGACACAAGTCTACAAGGTGTCGACACAATTCCTTGTATGTCTCGACACAGATTCTTCTGCATGTGTCGACACTGAAATTGAGTGTCGACACAAGTACTTGTTCTTCTAGCTTTTGCTGAATTCTTCTATGTGTCGACACATCTCCTTTGTGTCGACACATCTTCTTGTGTTGAATCTGTCAAGTGTCGACACTGCTTCTTGGTGTCGACACATAGTCTTCTATGTTGAATCTTGTTGAGTGTCGACACAGCTCCTTGTGTCGACACACCTTCTTGTCGTTGAGACTTCAGCTGAGTGTCGACACATTCCCATAGTGTCGACACTTGTACTTAGAATAATTTGTTGTTCTTTCTGTTCTTTGCTAAGTGTCGACACAGCTCCATGTGTCGACACTTTCTTCCAGTGTTGAGTCTTCAGCTGTGTGTCGACACATTGTTCTGGGTGTCGACACATACTTCAAATGCTGACTCTTCTGTTGAGTGTCGACACATTGTGTTGAGTGTCGACACTTACTTCAAGTGCTGACTCTTCTGCATAGTGTCGACACATTGTGTTGAGTGTCGACACTTGTACTTAGACTCTGTAGACTTTTGCTGAGTGTCGACACAGCTCCAAGTGTCGACACTTTCTGGTGTAGACACAGCTTCACTGAGTGTCGACACACCTCCTTGTGTCGACACTTTCTGTCTGCACTTTTCTTCACTGAGTGTCGACACAGCTCCAAGTGTCGACACTTTCTGTCTGGTGTCGACTCTGCATCCCAGGTGTCGACACAATGACTCCAAATGTCGACACAGCTTGTCTGGGTGTCGACACAAGCTTTCTTAAGTGTCGACACTTTCCCTCTGGGTGTCGACACATGGACTTAGAAACTTTTTGCTTCAGTCCAGTGATTTCTTAACCTGCACAAGTAACTCAAACATACATCAAATACATTATGATGTATATCATTGAGTTGGGTGAGGCTTTTTCAAATCAGGTACATTTGACCAATGTACCCAACAGTATGCAGATCGCATTGTGAAGTGGTTCGGCATGGGCGAAGGGAAGAAGTGCTCTACTCCACTAGAACCTGGGCTGAAACTTTGACAAGATGAGGGAAGGGTTCTTTATGATCCCTTGGTGTTCAGGGCTCTTGTTGGGAGCTTGATTTACCTGACGATTACAAGGCCGGACATTGCTTATGCTGTTGGCCGAGTAAGTCGGTTTATGGCCGAACCAAGGAAATCTCATCTAGTGGCAGCGAAGGGTATTCTAAAGTATGTCAAGGTGACTTCTGACATGGGACTCCTCTATGGAAGGGACTCAAAGTTTGCATTGTTTGGGTACACGGATGCTGACTATGGTGGTGATTCGGATGATCAGAGGTCTACTTCAGGTTATGTGTTCACTTGCGGTTTAGCTAGCATCTCGTGGTGTAGCAAGAAGCAGGACTCGGTGTCTGTCTCAACTACGGAGGCAGAGCATAAGGCTTCGGCCTAGGCTGCTCGGGAAGCCATCTGGTTGAGGAGGCTTATAGAGGATGTTCATGAAGAAGTGCAAAGGCCAACTTTACTCCGGGGTGACAATGAGAGTGCTCTCAAGCTGGTAAACAATCCAGTGTGTCACGCCAGGACCAAGCATATAGAGATTGATCACCATTTCATCAGGGAGAAGGTGTTGGAAGGATCTCTGCTGGTCGGGCATGTTCGGAGTGAAGATAATCTTGCTGACATCTTCATAAAGCCACTGTCGAAGGGGCCTTTTGAGCGCTTGCGCAGCTTTCTGGGCTTGGTCACCACTTCCCACTTCAAGGGGGAGTGTTGAAATTTGTGTAGTGGAAGTGGTTGATGGGACAGGCCGGGCGGCCTGGGCGGACAGCGTTGGCGGACTAGGCGGACTGGGCGGACTGTTGTGTGCGGCCTGGTGGAAAGTCTAGTGGAAGCCGGCTGTTCTTCTGAGCAGGTTGTACGGGTGAAGTTCGCGGACTATGCGGCCTGTTATCTGCGGATATGGCGTTGGCTGATTGGTTTAGGCAAGGTGCGGCATGAGCGGATAGGGGTGTGCGGACTGGTGCATTGCTCAGTGGCCGTGGTGCAAGCTTGTGCTGATTGGCGGTTTAGCTCATGTCCGCGGGAAGCGTGCGGACTAGTGTGTCCGCGGTATGGGCTGTTGCGGACTGGGCTTAGAGCTTGGTTGAGGCCTTGTCGAGCTCTGGTGATACAGCAAGTGCTTGCTGTGGAGCTCGTTGGCGGACTGGTTTGTGGAGTCCGAGAGATGGCTGCTGCGTTGGGCAGGTGTGTGAGTAGCTTGCGGACTGCTGGCGGTCTGTGTGCTAGGGTGTTTGGCGGACGGGAGTTTATGTCCGCCATGCTTGCATTGGCCTTTGATGGTTTTGAACTTGGTCACACTCTGTGCCAAGACCATGGTGTCCGCAGTATCCGCCAAGTCCGCTGTTGACCAGGCGGACTGTTGCTATTTGCCTCTAGTCGTGGACTTATGGCGGATTGAGGCTTGAGTCTTGCGGACTGCCTCGAGTTTGTGCGGACAGCCATTGAAGGGGGTTGTTGTCCTGTAGTGGTGGTAGGCTTTGCGGGCTGATGTCTTGTCTACATAGCTTAAGCGGACTGAAGTGGGTTCGTCAATGTTGCCTTGCTCCTGGCGGTTTATTCCTTGGTTTCCGGCTAAGACCTTGCAGACTCGGCGGACGGTGTTTTGCTATCGCGCGAGCTGGGGCGGTGTCGCTATCTCTTGGGCGGTGACCACACTCCTCACCTCGCCTATAAATAGGACCCCCCTGGCAGGTCTATAGTAACTGAGTGAACGGTAAGTTGGGTTCGGCGAGGTGCTGCGGTCTCAGTTTTTCTGTCCGCGAGGATTGATTCAGAGTTAACTGTGTGCTGTGTGCAGATCGCGCGGGTAGCTTCAAGGAGCCAGGAGTTTGGCTGTGACCGGTCAAGTACTTGGAAGTTGTGCGGTCTCTGCGGATTCAGCAGGAGGTCGCTCTGCGGCTTGTCAGCTCTGTGTCAACTTTGCCAGCTTCAATAACCTGTCCGCCGGTCACAGGCGGGTAGGCGGTCTGTTCCTCAGTTCATCAGCAGGAGGCGAATAACGGTGTGTCCGCGTGCCTCGCGGCTTCGGCGGACTCCGTGGCTATTCGGCGGATTGCAGTTTAAGTTCGGACGATCTCAGCGGACTCGGCGTCCTCGGCGACCTCGGCGGACTCCGGTGTTGTCCGCCCGGCTTATTTTTTGGTGCTTTCTGTTTACAACTGTTTATACTAGCGAAATCATGTCTCGCTATGTATACCTCGCTTTGTAAAGAAGTGTAATGAATATAAGATCTGATTGTTCTTCCATGTGCTTGGTGTGTTGAGCATGCTCCCTGGGTTTCCGCTGGTTCAAGGTGTGAACTGGATAGTTCTGAAGATATTAATTTGGCGTTTGGGCTATCTTGCTGACCACCTTGAGAAAATTTAACAGAACACAACAATACAGAGCTAACATGAGCATACCCCAGTAGAATTAGCATCATATTATTATGAAGTAACGTAAGTAGAATATTGTATATCAAACAAGAAGGCAAGAGTGTTTATGTAGAAAACTTTATCATCTTAGTTGCTGCGAATATCATTGAGGTGATTTTGGGTTCTCTAATTGTCTAATGCATATATAACTGCAGAAAAAGATTAAAGAACAACCAAGTATAATTATCGTTCAAAAAAATGCTTGTTGCATTCATTCAAAAATGATACCTAGACTGATTTCTGGTCTGATTTAATTCAACTATTAAATCAAACAAAATTCAACATTGGACTGTTTTCTGGACTTCAATAAAAAAAATGCATGGGTTCTTTAATTTTGGTAATCTGAAGATATCTGAACTATTTTAATTCATCCATTAAATCCAAAAAAAATTCAACATTGATATCTAGAACGAAATCACTTAATGGATCAAAGACGAAAAATAGAAAACAAAATCGTAGACAAAATCAGACCTGGAAAACAGAAAAATGGATCAAAATCAATATGACAGAACTAAATCCTAGATTTCAATTCAAAACAAAATCAGAAATTTGTAAATCTCTAAAACAAAATCAGAAATTCGTAGATCTCTAAAATAGAATCAACAATGAAATCAAAAATGAAGTGAACAATAAAATCAAATACAAAAAATATTAAACGAAATCGTAGACGATGTCAGAACCGAAAAATAGGAAACTGGATCAAAACCGAAATGACATATAAATCCAAAACGATAAATAGAATATGAAATCGTACATGTAGAAATCCATATGGGTCCGTTCGTTTGCACCGTTTTCACAGCCGGTTTTGGTTTTCAGTTTTCGCAGTCCAAAAACTGGTGTTCGTTTGGCCATGTTTTGCACGGTTTTTGTTTTGAACTGAAAACGCTCAGTTTTCATTCCTTCTAACTTTGCCCAGCCCCAAAACAGACCTATCGAGGTCTGTTTTGCTCGGTTTTGAAAATAGAAAACAGCCGAAAATTTCTTCACTTCTTCCCCAGCAACTTCTTCGTCCCCCTCCTCCATGAATGCTCAGAAGCCGCTGCAGAAGATCTCTCTCCCCTCGTCGATGAATCCGTCATGGACGCAAGCTGAAAGCACGCCGATGTAGGTAACCTCATCGGGTCTCACCGACATTGCTAGCATCCTCATGAACAGATCAAGAGCTTTCTCCCCATTGCCATTGACGGCAAGTCCGGCGGTCATCCCGGCAGCCTGCAACTCTCGAAAGATTCCCAAAACCTCCTTGAAACGGCTCGCTTTGATGTATCTATCGATCATCGCCGTCCAATATACGATATCTCGTTCAGGCATTCGATCGAACAGCGATGTCGAGAAACCCTAAACTGATATGTTCTTATTTTATATTAAGGGTATTTATGTAATTGCCTCGAGCTATGATTCTTATAAATAGCGAGGCTTAGTTTAGGGTTACTTATGTTGAATGTATTGTGTTTTGTGGTGTGTTTTAGCGGCTGCACGGGAGAGTCTCCCCTCGCCGGAAGATCAAGCTGTTCAGGGTTGGTGCCCTTAGGTGAGATCGGTTATCTTGTAATCCCTTTCATCAATATTACGATCAGATTCTCTGCGTTTTCTCCTTGAGATCTATTTGGATCGTATCAAAGGTATCAGAGTCATTCCTTCCTCCCGCCTGCAAGTTATTTCTCGTCCACCCATGTCAACATCCACTGCAACGACCACTCCTCTGTCCTCCAGCCACACACCCAGTTAATCACCCCTGCATCTGCTCTGCATCCTTGTTACGATCTAGCCTAACGAGTTGTTGTAGGTGGTCGGCGATGCTGCGTGGGATAGCACCTGGAGATACAAGCCGGAGAAGAATGCCCAGGAGGGGCGGGGTAGAGAAAGAGGAACGGGAGAAAGGGGAAAGATGAACAGTAGAAAGGCTTAAAATTATATAACTGCTTGAAAATAACGGTACAGTGGAGGGGGGTACATATAGGCGGAAATATATCCGTTACAGAGTCCGTTACAGATAATAAAAGAAGCAAAATAGATCTGGGCGGTTGATCATATCGAACAGCTGGAAGAGTACTTCAAAAAGACCTGGTTAATGATGATTCTTGATCGTTGGATTGCCTGATGAAGTGTACTGCTGAGGGCTGATAAAATCGCGGTTGCTTTCTCCTTCGTCATTGCTGCCATTCATCGGTAAATCTGAGACAGCCGGAATCCTAACATCACCTTCTCCTTCAAGAACGTTGTCCTCAGCGTTTTGTCTGGTGCTCTCTTCGTTGGTGGGTAGCGGTGGTGCAGACGGCGTTCGGGCCATTGGGATTGTCGGCGACGGATGATGGTGCAGATGCAGAGGGTCCACTGTTACCCCTGCCTTAATGACAGCCGAAATTTCTGAGATTGCAGAGGTGATGTCGAGGACGGATGACCAGTGACTGTGCGGGCTGTAACTCGCAATTTTGGCTGGACAATTGAGGTGGGGAGGTAACGTTTTCTCCTCTGTGTTTTGGATTTGCGGGGTATGTTGTTCTACTGGTTTTCCGCTGAGTTGTAGAAGGTGTTTTTGATGGTATCAGGGTGTTTTGTTCTTCTTTCGAGTCCATGTTGTTTGTAGTGGAGGTTGATGCTGGTTCGAGTATTCGATCTGATGTGTTTGTGCGCTGCGTTTCCCTTTTTCTCCCCATCTCATGTTGTCGGTAACTGGTAGTAGTTCCTGTAGCTATTGTGCTAGAGCTGTGTGTAATAGGGGGTTGTCTTGAAGGGCTGTAATATCCTCTCATGTGCTGTCGGAGGGGGAAAGTACCTGCCATTGTGTTAATGCCCGATGCACCTCTTGATTCTGCCGCATGATTTTGCGAGTGTCAATGATCGCCATAGGTTGGTGCATAGGGCTATTTTCCCAGCTTAGCTCTGGTAGGTCCGTGATCTGAATGTTGGAGTCCCCAACATAGGGTTTCAGCAAGAAAACGTGGAACACCGTGTGTATTCGGGATGATGGTGGGAGGAGCAGTCGATATGATGTATCCCCGATGACCTCGGTTACTTGATATGTCCCGTAAAACTTTAGTCTCAACTTCTTTCCTTGGTGCCTCATAATGGTGAGTTGTCGGTATGGGTGTAGTTTGAGCAATACCCAATCTCCTATATTCAATTTGAGTTCCTTCTGTTTCTTGTCCGCTTGGGCCTTCATGCGTTGTTGGGACTTAGCTAGGTTCTCCTTAAGAACGTGAAGTAGTTGTTCCCGTGTTTGCAATGTCTCCTCGACGGCTTCATTCCCGGTATTTCCTGCACATACATTAAGCAAACCAGGAGGTGGTCGACCGAACATGAACTCGAAAGGGGTCATATTGGTCGAGGAGTTATACGAGGTATTGTAGTGGTATTCAGCAAGGTTGAGAAAAAGTGACCATTTTTTGGAATTTCGTGTGAAAACATTCGCAGGTACTGTCCTAGGCAACGATTTACGCGTTCAGTTAGCCCGTCGGTTTGTGGGTGGTAGGTTGAACTATATTTTAAAAGCGTGTCTTGTAGTCGGAAAAGTTCGACCCAAAAGTTACTCAAGAATATTGTGTCCCTGTCTGATATTATGGTCTTGGGAATCCCATGTAGTTTGCCTACACAGTTCCAAAATTCGGCCGCTACCGTAGGCCCTGTCATGGGGTGTTTAAGGGGCGCAAAGTGGGAGGCTTTTGACAAGCGATCTACCACAACTAAAATGATGGTAAACCCATTTGAATTAGGTAAATGGGTGATTAAGTCCATGGTGAGATCGGCCCACAATCGTTGAGGAGTGGGTAATGGTTGGAGGAGCCCATGTGGTAGGTGATTTACCGCTTTTGCCTTTTGGCACAGGTCGCACTTACTGATAAATGTAGTTACTTCTTCCCTCCTGTTATACCAAAAAAATTGATTTTTGAGTCGATGTAATGTGCCTTTGATCCCGGAATGCCCCCCTATTAAGCTGGAATGGGCCTTGGATATGAGTTTGTGCTTAATGTTGGACCCGCTTGGGATATAGATCTTTGATTTGTATGTTACATATGTTCCCTGTTTTTTCCAGTCGGGGTGCGCCTGTGCTTCCTGTAGAAATTTGTGGATCCATGGATCATTGGGGTAGTCCTGTTCCAACCTATCTAACATGGTGGAGATAGGTGTGGTGATTGTTATGAGGCTTAGTAGGGTTGTTTTCTCGGGTGTATCCGGTAATTGTGAAAGGGTATCAGCGAGTATGGGCGGTTGCTCGGGTATGTCAGGTAATCGGGAAAGGGTGTCGGCGACCTGATTGTTTTTTCCCGCACGATACTGTATGACGAAGTCATATCCCAGTAATTTTGACAAGAAAATTTGTTGCTCTGGGGTCTGAATTTGTTGGGTGAGTAGGTGGTGTAAACTTTGATGATCCGTAAGGATGATGAATTGATAACCTAGCAAGTATTGGCGCCATTTCGCAACTGCTGCGGTGACAGCGTATAATTCGCGTATGTATGTTAACTTTCTTTGCATAAGGGGTGAGAGCTTTTTACTAGTATGCGATGGTGCCCGTGATTTGCTTAAGTACCGCTCCAATTCCGGTGTCGGAAGCATCCGTTTCTAACATAAATGGTTGTTTAAAATCTGGCAAGGTGAGTATGGGGGAGGAAATCAAATTGTCTCGTAATTGACTAAAGGCCTCTTAGGTGGTATTGTTCCAACGGAATGAATCTTTTTTAACAGTTCAGTTAACGGGAATGCAATCTTGGCGTAGTCCCGGATGAATTTTCGATAATACCCCGCCAATCCTAAAAATGCGCGGATGTGTTTTTGGTTAGACGGTGTGGGAAACTGTTTAATTGATTCGATGTTACTTTCATTGGGGGTAACCCTACCATTGTGACTGATATGCCCGAGGAATTCGTCTTTGGTGGTAAGAAACGTGCATTTAGAGAGTTTGACAAATAACGCGTTATTCTCGAGTGTTTCTAAAGTGATTCGGAGATGATCGAGATGTTCCTCCTCGGTGGTACTATATGCGAGTATATCGTCAAAAAATACCACGAGGAATTTCCATAGGAAGGGTTGGAAAATGGTGTTCATGAGTGCTTGGAATGTGGAGGGAGCGTTCGTTAGCCCAAAAGGCATAACGAGAAACTCATAGTGCCCTTGGTGGGTTCGGAAGGTGGTTTTGTGAATGTCTTGTTTGTCCATCCGAATTTGATGGTAACCGGAGCGGAGGTCTAATTTGGAAAAGAAACGAGCGGAGCATAACTCGTCTAAGAGTTCATCGATGGTGGGGATGAGGAATTTGTCTTTTATTGTAATTCTATTGAGGGCCCGGTAGTCAACACAGAACATCCACGTGTCATTCTTTTTTTTACTAAGAGGACAGGTGAGCTGAATACGGAAGTACTAGGTCTGATGTGCCCGTGGGTGAGCATCTCGGAAATTAATCTCTCTATTTCGTTTTTATGGTGGCATGGATATCGGAAAGGGCGCAGATTTGGTGCTATTGCAACCTTGGTTAGAGTAATCCTATGGTCAACATCACGTGGGGGTGGAAGCGTGACAGGTTCTTGAAACAAGGACGTAAATGATGTGAGTAACTTCTTAAAGGGCGGCGGCACCTGTTTTTCTATGTTGCTTAGTGTTTGTGGGTGTGAACTTGTTGAATTTGCCTTGGCAAGCAAGAGACACATCTGGGATGGTTTGATTGCAATCATTTGCATCAATTGCGATGATGAGACCTGACTGGGTGGCGAGGCGTTGCGATGACCCACCAGGGTCACTTGGCTGTATGTGACGGAATAAGATAAGGTAAACTTATTATAGTCCATCGTGATCGGTCCAAGTGTCCGGAGCCAGCTTTGCCCCAAGATGAGATCCGTGCCTTCGATATCGAGGACGTACAAGTGGACTGTAAAGTGAGCGGTTTGAATGAGCAATTGTGTGTCCTTGCACTTGCCTTGGCAGGATTCAGTGGATCCATTACCCATAAACACTGGGAACTTCTTAACCGTTAGGATTGGAAGTTTGAGGAAATGCGTCATTCGAGGGGATATAAAATTGTGGGTACTACCGCTATCAATAAATAACTGTAGCAGGTTGTTGTTTATGTAGCCGGTCATGCACATCCCGTGATCAGGAAGGGCACCGATCAACATTTGTAGACAGATCATCGGGGGTGGGAATTCATCATCGGGTGGACGGTCGCCATGATTGATTTCGTCTAAGTCCTCGGGTTCCTCTGTGCCAACTAGGTAAAGCAAAGCCCCTTGCCCCTTACATCTATGCCCCGCATGAAACCGTTTGTCACAATTATAACATAGTGCTTTGTCATGCCTAGCTTGTAGTTCAGCTGACGTGATGCGTTTGATAGGGGGGTACTTGGGTTTGAAGGTGTTTGGTGGCCGATTGAGGTCCCTTGTGAAGGGGGCACGATTGTGAAATGTGGGAGTGCGGTTTTTATAATTTAAGTTATGTTGGTCCTCATACATACGTGTGATGGCGTAAGCGTCATGAATCTCGACTGGTCGTGCAATTTGGACCGGTCCACGAATGTGTTCTTTAAGTCCCGAGACCCACATATCGGAGATGAATTCTGGGTGTAGTCCCGGAACTTTTGTCATTAGTTCTTCAAATTCAGTTTTGTAGTTAAGGACCGTGGTGGTTTGGTGTAGTTTGGTTAGTAGGCTGGGTGGTTTAACATAAAGGGATGGTCCAAATCGTCTTTTTAGTGCGTCGACAAATAAAGGAAAAGTTAACGCGGGATGATCTTTAAGTGTCGCTTCATATCATTTTGAGGCCGGCTTGTCTAACTGGAAGGAGGCGATTAATAAATAGTCTTGAGTGTGTGTACCATTATATTCAAAATACTGGCGCAAATCATACAACCAATCCGTGGAATCACAATCAGAAAATTGGGGGCAAAGAATCTCATAATTACCGGGTCGTTCAGAAACTACCTGAGTTTTGTTGCCGAAGGGGGGGGGGGGGGTGATCCCAGAATGCCATTTGAAGATTGTGCGGGGTAACTTTCTGGAGCAAATCCCCGTGGGTTCCTGTCCGGCTATGGCCGATCAATGGGATTTTCGTCCAGGCTGGGTCCCTTGCCAATAGCTTTCTGAAGGTTCGTGAATTGTTGTAGCAGATCTTGCTTCAGCGTGGTTATCTGGGTGGCGAGTTGGTCGGCCGCCTCTTCCTTCGAAGCCAGGATCTGGCGGGCTAGGAGGTTTTCTTTTGACTGAAATTCTGTGGTAAATTGTTGTTGTAGCTGCTGCGTGTGTTGGGCCAATTCCGCGATCAATCGCTGGTGCATGTCTTCCATCTAGGTTGCACGAGTGGTTTGTTCGGCCAGTATGGCCGCTTTGACGTCGGAGATGGAGCGTAGTCTGTCGCCCATCGCAAAAGCGGGATCAATATGATCTCAACGAGAGCACCAAATGTTACGATCTCGCCTAACGAGTTGTTGCAGGTGGTCGGCGATGCTGCGTGGGATAGTACCTAGAGATACAAGCCGGAGAAGAATGCCCAGGAGGGGCGGGGTAGAGAAAGAGGAATGGGAGAAAGGGGAAAGATGAATAGTAGAAAGGCTTAAAATTATATTACTACTTGAAAATAACGGTACAGTGGAGGCGGGTACATATAGGCAGAAATATATCCGTTACAGAGTCCGTTACAGATAATAAAAGAAGCAAAATAGATCTTGGTGGTTGATCATATCGAACGGTTGGAAGAGTACTTCAAAAAGACCTGGTCAATGATGATTCCTGATCGTTGGATCGCCTGATTAAGTGTACTGCTGAGGGCTGATAAAATCGCGGCTGCTTTCTTCTTCGTCATTGTCGTCATTCATTGGGAAATCTGAGACCGCCGGAATCCTAACAATCCCCGCACAAGCACCCATCTCACTCACTGGTCTCCACTGTTCCTTACCTCCTCAACGCTGAGCCTTCCCTCTTCTCACTCACCGGACACACCCTCAAACAACTGCAACCCTTCAAACACCGCCAAAATCCATTTCCAAACTTCCCCAGCCTGCTTTGCATCTCTGTCCGTCATTGCATCACGTTTCGTCTCTCTCACCGCTCACCGGGGTTTCTCTGCCTCTTGAACGTCAAGCCCTTCGTTTGTCACCAGCCACTGACCGACCTCACACCGCCCTCCATTGCCTTGCTACCACCTCCTTTTCCAAGTTATAGTCCGCGAGCCAAACAGCCTGCATACTCCCGCCATTTCATCTGTCTTCCAGGCTGGCATTGTGGCCTGCACCATCTCCTCAAAGCTCGAGCTCCTATCATCTGTCATCTACCTTTGTTCTTTCTTTTTGTCTTATCCTTCCCTATTTCCTCGACCTCCTATCATCTCCCTCTTATTTTTTTTGACAGACACACTCTCTCATCCCACCTCTTCTTTTGATCTTTTATCTCTCTCTCTGTCAATTCTGTTGAAATTTGTGAAGTGTAAGTGGGTGATGGGCAGGCCGGGCGGTCTGAGCGGCCTGGGCGGACTACTGTCTGAGGCCTGGGTGGTGACTGTCTTGGTGGCTCGCTGATTGAGCAGCCTGTGGTCTGAGAGGCCTATGCGGACTAAGTCCGCGGCCTGGGCGGACTGCTGTCTGCGGACATGGTGTTGGTTGTCTTGGTGGCTTGGCTGATTGAGGAGCGGCCTGAGCGGACAGAGTCTTGCGGGCTGTAGGCTGTGCTCTGTTCACCGGCCTTGCATGTTGCAAGCTTGTGCTAACCAGCGGGTTGTGTGCCTTATCCGCGGGAGGCTTGCGGACTGACGAGTCCACTGTGTCCGTTGTTGTGGACTGGCCTTGGTGTTTGGCTGTGGCCCTTGCCAAGCTCTATTGGTACAACAGGTGATGCTCTGATGTGGAGGACTACACGGACTGGTGTTGGAGTCTGGCAGGTGACCTTTGTGGAGAGCTGTTCGGGTAGAGCTTGCGTACTCTGCCCTTTTCTGTGCTTTTGCGTCCACAGAGTCCGCATCTGTGTGTACAGTGCCTTGCTTCTTGCCGAGCTATCCATGATGAAGTGGATGTTATCCATCCTGGGGCGGACTGTCCTGATGGTTGGCAATCTGGAGCTTTTTTGTCCACAATGCTCGCGCTAGTGCTTGGTGGGCTACTGACTTGGTCATTTGCTATGACAAGTTCTCTGTGTCCGCAGTGTCCGTAGAGTCCGTTATTGACTGGGCGGACTGCCCGTCTGTCCTGGACTCGACGGGGTGGCATTGCTTGCCGAGCTCTGCGGATGGTCTCCTTAGTCCGCGTAGTATGGTATTGCGGGCTGTTTCAGCTTATGTTGCGGGGGTGTCTGCGTGCTGTATTGGGTGGCGGTCTAGCTCTGGTTGCCTTGGGCGGACTGGCTTTGTGCCAGTGATATGCAGGTCGGCAGCATGTGAGTCTGCATAAAGGCGGACTGGCCTTTTTTCTGTTCTGGCTCCTGGAGGTCTGGTCAAGTCCATGCGGACTTGGCAAACTGGGTTGTGTTAGTGCGCAGGATGGGGAGGTGATTCTATTCACTAGGGTGGTGACCACACTCCTCACCTCGCCTATAAATAGAATCCCCCAGCAGGTCTACATGAACGGAGTGAACAGTAAGTTGGGCTTGGGCAAGTGTTGCGGTCTGCGGTTTTCTGTCAGCGCGGGTTAAGTAGTGCTGACGGTGTGCTGTGTGCAGGTCACGCGGCTAGCTTCAAGGAGCCAAGAGTTGGGCATTGAAGTGTGCGGTCTCAGCTGGTCGCTTCGGCGGCTTGTCAGTTTTTCTGCTTCAGCTTGATCAAGTTCCAATAACTTGTTCGCCGGTTTCAGGCAGGTAGGCGGTCTGTTCCTCTGTTCTTCAGCAGGCAGCGAATAACGGTGTGTCTGCTTGACCTCGCGGTCTCGGCGTACTCCGTGTGCTATTCGGCTTGTAGCAGTTGTAGCTTGGGCGGCTTGGGCGACCTTGGCGGACGAGGCAGTCTCGGCGGTCTCCAGAGCTGTCCGCCCGGCTTGTTTTGTTCTTTATGTTTGTAGCCTGTGTACTAAAGAAATCATATCTCGCTACGTATACCTTGCCTTATAAAGAAGTGTAAATGAATATAAGACATGCTTGTTCTTCCAATTGTTGTTGGTGTTAAACTTGCTCCTTGGGCTTCCGCATGATCAAAGTGTGAACTGGGTAGTTATGAGAATATTAATTGGGCTTTAGGCTACCTTGCTGACCGCTTTGAGAAAATTTAACATGATATCAGAGGGAGGTTCAGTTTCTTGAGCGGTGTTCAACCAGTGTTGTTGTTCTGTGCTTGAGTGCTGATCAACCTGTGTTGGTGCTCTGTGCTTCTGCAAGTTTGCTTAACCAACGGTTGTTGCAATGGAAGTGAGCTACGCAGGACGTTTTGGCATTGAACTCTTAACGCCGACTAACTTCAAGAAGTGGAAGTCGTGCATGAAGAGTTACCTTCTTGGTGAGGAGCTATGGGAGGTCGTCGGTGGTGACGACAGACAGGAAGTGACTGCTGCTTTCGGAACTGCTGAGCAAGTGAGGCTCTGGAGAAAAACAAATGCTAAGGCGGAGTTTGTTCTCAAGAGAGCTGTTTCACCGGAGTTGTTTGATCACATCATTAGATGTGAATCAGCTGATGATATTTGGACAACCATTGATGAGTTGTTCAATATGAAGAATGTAGCAAGGCTACAATTCTTGGAAAATGAGTTGGCCAGGACAACTCAAGGAGACCTGACTATCTCTAAATACTTCTTGAAGATGAAGAGTCTGTGTGCAGAGATATCAGCGCTTGATCCTGATGAGCCTATCTCTGAGGCCAAGTTGAAAAGGCACATAATCCGCGGCTTGCGGAAGGAGTATGTTGCTTTTGTGACATCAGTTCAAGGCTGTGCTACTCAACCATCTTTCTGGAGCTTGAGAATCTGCTTGCTTCACAGGAAAGCTTGGCAAGGCAGATGACTGAAGTCACTGTCTCTGAGGAGAGCAGTGAAGCACTCTTCACGGGCAAGAAGAAAAAGAGATGGGAAGGGAAGAAGAAGCAAGTCGCTGCTGAGAATGAGCCTTCAACTTCTTATCAGGCAGAGAGGAGCAGCGCTCCTAAGAAGGACTAGAAGAAGAACCTAAAGTGCTACATGTGTCATCAGCGAGGACACTTCAAGCGTGACTGCAAGGTCAAACTGCAACCTGAGCATGTTGCTGGCAAAAGAAGAAGCTTGCTCTAAGAGTGAGGAAGCTGAATGAGGCGGAGCTTTCATGACGGGCACTTGTGTACGTGCCCTGTCCGCTGTCGACTTCAACGATGATTGGATCGTGGAATCCGGGTGTGGTCATCACCTCACCGGAGACAAGTCGAAGTTCTCTTCTCTGCAAGCCTACTCAGGGAATGAAGCTATTATAACTACTTATAATATTGTTTATGCAGTAGAGAAGGAGGGAGTTGTGTCTTTGGGTAGTGATAAGGGGCCACTCATGTTAAGGAGTGTGTATCACGTACCGGGCATGAATAAGAACCTCTTCTCGGTGACCAATGCGGTAGACGCGTGTTATCACGTTCTGTTTGTGCCAACAGAAGTGAAGTTCCTTCGCAACGTATCAGCGGTTAAGGCTGATGTTGCTCATGTTGGGAGGAGAGTGAAGAACTTGATTGTTATTGCTACTAACTCTTATGTTGATCGGATGAGAGCAAACGATAGCGCTGCTATTTAGCATGAAAGGCTGGGGCATGTAGGAATGGAGAAATTGAAAGCTATGGTAAACAAAAGTCTTGTAAGAGCCTTGCCTAAGCTTTCTTCATTTGGTGACGGTCACGTTTGCGCGGGATGTCAGTACGGCAAGGCTCATCACTTTCTGTTTGATAAATCACAAACGAATAGAAAGAGACCATTGGAGTGCATCCATGGAGACTTGATGAGACCAACTGTCACTGCAAGCCTTGGCGGGAGCAGATACATGCTTGTGCTGGTAGATGACTACTCAAGATACACTTGGGTATATTTCTTGAAGGAGAAGTCTGAAGCTTTTTGTTTGTTTGTGGAGTTCGAGGAGTTGGTGGAGGGCCGACTTGGCTTGCAAATCAAGAAGCTTAGAACAGACAACTGTGGTGAGTTTATCTCCTCTTTTTTCTAACTTCTACAGGAAGCACGGGATCCAACGAGAGCTCACTTGTGCTCACACTCCACAATAAAATGGAGTAGCGGAGCGGAAGATCCGTCATCTGATGGAGACTTGCAAATGCTGGCTTCATGCGAAATACATTTCAAGGTCCTTTTGAGCGGATGGGATGTCTTGTGCTTCTTATGTCATCAACCAGATGCCGCTTAGCCCGATCAACATGAAAACTCCTTTTGATCTGTTGTTGAAGGAGAAGCCTAGTGTGGAACACCTTCGGGTGTTCGGTTCAACTTGCTATGTGCATGTCTCGGATGCTTCAAGGACTAAGCTGGATGCAAAGGCAAGGAAGCTTGTCTTTGTTGGCTATGATGAACAGAAGAAGGGATGGAAATGCATGGATCCTGCGACGAAGAAGTTCGTTGTGTCAAGAGATGTTGTCTTTGACGAGCTGACGTCGTATGGAGGTGGCTCGATTGAGCTAACTGGAAGCAATATTGATAAAGAACCAATGGTGGCTGCTGAAGGCCTGGAAGAGGAGCTTTCTGTTTCACCAGCAGCTCATGTTGCTTCAAATTCTGGTGCTGAGGCTTCTGACTCAGGAAGTAGGGGGATCATTACTAAAAGCTTGCCTGAAGGTGGTGCTGAGCCTGAAGGAGCAACAGAGGTAGTAAGCAAGGAGCAGACCCTTCGAAAATCAAAGAGGGTTATTAAGCCACCGTCTCGGTATTGTGATGAGAAGGTAGTGAGTTTTATCTCCTGCTTCTTTGCAGGTCCTCTGGATGAGCGAGAGCCTGCAAACTTCAATGAGGCCACTAGAGTCAAGGAGTGGGATGATGTCATGAAGGAAGAAATTGCTGCTCTCAAGAAGAATGAAACTTGGGACCTTGTGCCCAAGGTTGATGACATTACTCCTGTGACTTGCAAGTGAGTGTATAAGTTGAAGAAGAAGGCTGATGAGAGCATTGATAGATACAAAGCTCGCCTGGTTGCTCGAGGATTCTCACAGCAGTATGGAGAAGACTATGAGGAGACTTTTAGTCCGGTTGCAAAAATGACTTCAGTTAGAGTGGTGATCGCCTTGGCTGCTTGCAAGGGATGGAGAATGTGGCAGCTTGATGTGAAGAATGCATTTATTTACGGAGAGATTGACAAGGACATCTTCATGGATCAGCCTCTTGGATTTATTTCTAAAGTTTATCCAGACTATGTCTGCAAGCTCATGAAGGCTCTCTACGGGTTGAAGCAAGCTCCTAGAGCTTGGTATGGGAAGATAGCAGAGTATTTGCAATTCTGCGGGTATCTTGCTTCCAACTCGGATTCTAGCTTGTTTGTCAAGAAGAAGGGGGAGCTTCAAGTCTTGGTCCTGCTGTATGTGGATGATATGATCATCACAGGGAATTCGGAGGAGGAAGTAGCAAGGCTCAGGGCTGAGCTTGCTATACGCTTCGAGATGAAAGACTTGAGAGAGCTTCATCACTTTCTCGGTCTTGAAGTGAAGAGGAAGGAGTGCGGGATTTTCATTTGCCAGAAGGGTTATGCGAATTGCATTGTAAGTCGATTTGGCATGGGCAAAGGGAAGTGTTGTTCTACTCCTCTGGAACATGGGCTGAAGCTTCGACGAGATGAAGGAAGGATTCTTCCTGATCCCTTGGTGTTCAGGGCTCTTGTAGGGAGTTTGATCTACCTGACGATTACAAGGCCAGACATTGCTTATGTTGTTGGCCGAGTAAGTCGGTTTATGGCTGAAGCAAGGAAGTTTCATCTGGTAGCGACAAAGCACATCTTGAAGTATGTCAAGTCAACTTCTGATATGAGACTCCTCTATAGTAGGGATGCAGACTTTGCTTTGCTTGGATACACGGACGCTGACTATGGTGGTGACTCGGATGATTGGAGATCAACTTCGGGTTATGTTTTCGCTTGTGGTTCAGCTGGTATTTCGTGGTGTAGCAAGAAGCAGGATTCTGTGTCCGTATCTACTACGGAAGCTAAGTATAAGGCTTTGGCCTTGGCTGCTCGGGAAGTCATCTGGTTGCGAAGGCAGCTTGGGCTGCCACCAATGCTTCTGCAAGCATGCGACAGAAATCGGCCGCAGTTACCCCCATGCCCAACCAACCTGGAGCAGTAACACTGCTCGCCGAAGGCTCTTCTCGTGGCCTCGACGTCCCCGCCTCGTTGCTTGCACCCTTCACAAAAGCAAAGTAGGACAAAAATCAACTTCTAGTCGCACAACTAGATACAAGGGCACTCACAGTCCCGCGACACTCCTATGTGGATAACTTCGTAATGCAATTCGTTTAGGACATTTGTCCACGAAAACATACTTTGGACATTAACCTCGCTTTGATACCAAATTATAACACCTTCCCTGTAATGACCGTATAATATGAGTCCGGTCGGGGCCCCACAACATACAGACGACACAACTTAAGCATTATAAGATGATATAAACTACCTAACTCAAAACTCAGACTAAAAACAACAGAAACAACAGAGCAAATCCAGAAGTTATCCACTAACACAAAAGTATCAACACGGCCTTATGGCCTTACAACATTTTAGAGTCCAAAATCCAACCATAACCTTAAGTGTCAATGTGCATAAGGACTCCTAGGATATCTCGACGTGCAAGCCGAAAAATATAGTACAAAAAGCATTGCAATCCACAAAACAGAGCTATAACACTTCATGAGGCTTAGGCCTTTTTGGCCGGCGAGCTTGCTCCCGCTTGCGATCCTTGCCCTGTAAAAATTTGGTTGTAACGCGAGTCAGCAAAAACTGACCTCAACTGTGTAACCAACACATCTCCTCCCGGCCGTCGCTAGTGGACCCCGGGGCATGTCATCACCCTGCAGGTCAGCACTTCGTATGTAAACTACATAACATATAAAGCTATAAAACAGGTTTGGATGTCTCATACAACAAACACGTTTCTATGTTGAGCATATAATAAAAGGGGTCTACAATGCAGCATGAATGCAATCCTGAGTTTCACCCAAGGTACTATAAAGCGAATGCTTCTAATACATCATCACATCGGGTACTTCCAATTTCCCCATCGCCGGGCGGTAATCCTCCAGCGCTCCACGACCAGATTTTCGATCGACACTCGACGAACCACTATCTCCGAGCGGTACCTAGCTAACGCCGCTCGCTAGCACTCAACGCTCTCATCTCCTGGCCACTCAATGCTCTTAGCGCCTGACGACTCAACGCTCTCAGCGCCTTGCCACTCAATGCTACGCTACCGCAGGGAGGTAACTACTACCGTCGGGCGATAGCTTCTAGAGACTCAAGTCTGAACTGGGGTGTTACAATATTAGCAGACCTTGATATTTTTTTATTAATATATGAGGGCCCGACACGGGCTCCGCCCCTGCGGCCAAGCGCGACAGTACTCGACCGGCGACGGCGGGCTTCGCCCTCACCCCCTCCGGCGGGCTTCGCCGCCCCCGTTAAAACAATATACTTTTAAATTAATTATTCAAATAATATAATTTAATTTAGCCGTGTGTATAATAATCTAAAATATTAGATGGGTCAGACTAATGTAATTAAATCAAGTGTTAGCTAACAATTTAATTAATAAACTCGGAATGTCATAAATAAAATATGCGCCGAATGTCTAACGCAAATGCTCTCGCGGTGTAAGAGTTAAAGCGAGTTCCTTTGAACATGAGGTTGACAGTTCGATTCTAAGCGTCACACACGTGTTTTATTGAAAAAAGGGCAAAAACGTAATTTCATATGAGTTTAGGACACCCTAGTAGTAGGTTTAGCAGACTTAGTAAAATGTGGAGAGAGAGGGTACGATTTGATTGAGCTCGATCGGACGACAACAGAATTATCAAATCATGATCGGACCGCTATTCACACCACTATATATATATATATACACACTACTATAAAGAAAGTATAAACTCATGAGTTTGAAATTAGAATAGCGGTCCGGTCATGATTTGATAATTCTGTTGTAGTCCGATCGAGCTCAATCAAATCGTACACTCTCTTCACATTTTACTAGGTCTACTAAACATACTACTAGTGTAACCTAAACTCATATGAAATTACATTTTTGCCCTTTCAATTCTAAAAAATTATTTATTACTATTCTAAAAAGATATATGGTGGTCTGCCAATAACGTGAGTTCGAAAATAGGGGGAAAATAGATAGCCGTCAGATTTGACCGTTTTAATCCAGAACCGTTGGATCAGGGGCTGCAAATAACATATTTGGTTTGCCAATAACAAAATACCCAAAAAACCTTCAGTTTTTCTCTCTCCTGTTTCTCGATCCCACCTTTCGCGTCCTCCCCCCCATTCTCACGGCCACCCCCACCGGCGGCGGCTCCCTGACCGGCGGCCCCCAGCAGGTTCGCCGGGAGCAGGCGAGCCTGCCGGCGGTCGTCCGGTGGCGCTCCGGCGGGGCCGGCGGTGGCCCTGACCGTGAGGCCCAGATCTGGCCTCACGGTCAGGGCCACCGCCGGCGGTGGCCCCGCCGGAGCGCCACCGGACCACCGCCGGCAGGCTCGCCTTCGCCAGGCGAACCTGCTGGTGGCCGCCGGTCAGGCCGGCGGCGGCTCCGCCGCCGGCGGTGGGGGTGGCCGTGAATTCGCGGGGGGGGGGGGGGGGGGGGGGGAGCGGTTTTATTTTTATATAAAAATTTAAATATTAAAGTATAAAATATATTAAAATTATAAAAATGTTATTAATATATAAAATATTTTATAAAATAAATTTTTTTATAAAAGTTATTAATATATAAAATATATTTTATATTAATATATAAAATATTTTTTAAATATAAATTAAAATTAATATAAAAATTAAAATTATAAAAAAGTTATCCCGTCGTCACAGGGGGCGGGCGGAGCCCGCCGGGGGGTGCGGGCGGAGCCTGCCGGGGGTGGTGGGGCGGGCGAAGCCCGCCGTCGGCGGACAGGTACTGTGGCGCGTAGCCATCGGGCCGGAGGCCCGTGCCTGCGACTCGTGTATATATATATATATATATATATATATATATATATATATATATATATATATATATATATATATATATATATATATATATATACATACACGAGTCGACAGGCACGGGCCTTCAGCCCTGGGGGCATTCAGCGGGGTGCGACATTCGGCGGGGTGCGACATTCAGCGGGGTGCGACATTCGCCGAGGTGCGATATTCGCCGGTGGTGCGACAATTGTCGTGGGCGGCACATTGGTCATGTGTGGAACATTGATCGTGGGTGAGACATTGGTCGTGAACGACGACATTTTTCTGTGGGCTGCTACAATGGTCCTGAGTGACGACATTTATTGTGGGCGGCGACGTTGGTCGAAGGTGGCGGGAGATCAATTATTTTGGCGGGATTGAGTAAATTACATATGTGGGTATTCAATTTTGAATTTTTTTGAAATGAATAAAAAAATAATAATCATTAAATTAAAAATGAGGGGTAAAATGAGTATTAAAAATGTTGCAGCAAAACATATTTTTTCTTTATAGAATAATATAGATATATATATAAACTAATTAGTGGACATGATTATTTATTAATTAATGATGAAAATTCGTTATTCATTAAATAGTTATTAAAGTACATGATGCATTGAATTTATTTTTATGACTAAGTAAAACAATTTAATTGTAAAGATACACAAATAAGTTATAGAAAAATGTAGATTTCAAATGATTTATAATAATAGAATTTTTTTGAGATATAATTTTAATCAAGGATATGTTGATTTTCATTAAATGTAAAATTAATGTTGCTGATATTCTAAGGTCATTTTAATAATAGAAATTTATATTATATTAATTAGCAAAAATTATAATTCTTAATTTTAGTTAAAATAATAAATATATTCCTTTGAAAATAAAATCATTATGCATGAATCTGAATTATCTGCTCACTTTGGTAGCAAAGGGAAGCAACCGACATACGACCGGGACCAAGGATCTAGAAAATAACTTGAATTTATCTCCAAGATAATAATAATAAAATAAACATCAATCCTTGGCGCATTAATCTGTCTTCCCCCATTCGTCTTTCATCTGTAGGAGCCATGAACGCGGGCCGGTCGTCCAAGCTTGGATTTCTCTACGAACGGGCTCGAATCCGTAAGACCCCAATCCCTTCGTCTCCTTGCTGCTGTAAATGTTGTTGTTGTTGTTGTTGTTGATGCTGCTGCTGTTCTCTAATTTCGTTGCCCCCTAAAGAAACCCTAATCAATCCGTTTCTTGTCCAGGTTCTCCCTCCAAAATATTCGAAGATTAGGGCTTTTTTTTAGATTGGTATGTTTTGCGCGTCTTCTTGCTTCAGATTACGGATTTTGTGATTCCATTGGCACTTTGGAAGAAGAAACGACATCGGAACGAGAATTTATTTGGCCGTCTTGGTTCCGATTGCTTCAACTCATAGAGCTACTGGATAATGTGTATACTCTGCGTCGTCCAGAGGTGGTCTCGGCGGGTCGCGACCATGCTACCGTGGCTTGTGATTCCACTTATCATTCTCTGGGCTCTCTCACAGCTCCTCCCTCCTGCGCTCCGCTTCGAGATCACCTCTCCCCGGCTTGCCTGCGTGCTCGTCCTCCTCGCTACGCTGTTCTGGTACGAGATCCTCATGCCCCATCTCTCGAGTTGGCGGGCTCGCCGTTCTGCCCGTCTCCGGGAGCGCCGCCGTACAGAGGCTCTCGAGCTGCAGAAACTTAGGAAGACTGCAACTCGCCGCTGCCGGAACTGCAACATGCCTTACCGTGACCAGAACCCTGGTGGCGGGCGGTTCATGTGCTCCTACTGTGGCCACATCTCGAGGAGACCCGCGCTTGATCTGCCCGATCAGATTGAAAGTGCTGGTATGTTTCCCGATGTTGTTGGGAAGAATGGGTGGCTGTGTTATGCTGATGGACATGGTAATTGGGTAGGTTCCAGTCCAAAGCACTGGAATGGGGGTGATCACCTGTGCCCAGCAGAGAGATCTGATTCTGGGTTGAATTTGTTTGCATGCAAGCTGCTCTTTTATTTTGTGTCGAGCGCGAGGTGGCTTCATGGCAAGTTTTTGAGATTTGGTTCTGCGAGGGAGGATGTATCTTCTGATTCAGATCACAGGGGATTGTCTGGGAAAGGAGAGGATGGTGTGAATTTCCATGAGAGTAGAGGGGAGAAGGCTAGAAGGAAGGCAGAGGAGAAGCGGCAGGCTCGGTTGGAGAAGGAGATACTCGAGGAGGAAGAGAGGAAGCAGAGGGAAGAGGTTGCAAGACTTGTAGAGGAGAGGAGGAGAGTTCGGGATGAGATGTTGGCAGCCGAGATAGAGCGGTCAAAGGGCTCAGCCGCTAATGGGGATAGAAATGGAAGGAAGGAGATAAATAGGAGGAAGAAGGATAAAAGGAAGGACAAGGATAAAGCTTCCAGCAAGAGCAATTCTGATGGTGAGGAGATTGATAAGAGGGCCAGTAGAGAAATCGAGAGGAAGCGGGAGTTGGAGAAGAAGGCTGAGAATGAATGGCGAGATTTGCCTAAGGGTGTGCTGAGTAGTAATAAGTCACAAGCTTTGGCTGGTGTTTATGGAAGTAAGGTTGGGGGGAATAATTCCAAATATTTTGATCGTGTGAAAGGCTCCTTTTTATATACTTCTAAAGGTTTTGGTGGTCCTTTTTTTGGAAGAAACATACAGAACACTGCTAATGTTACCAAGTCAGTTAAACTTGCTTCTGGATACATTGATCATAGTCAAAATTTAGCAAACAGAAGGGATGCTCATTTTGTAGTTCACACTGTTGGTAACCCAGCTTCTGGTGCAGGTAGTAAGGCATCTGAGGCAAACTTAAATCGACGTGTGAGTTCTTATTCATGCAATTATTCTTTCTTATGTAATATATGCATGCCTGTTTATTATTGATGTTAAAGGTTACTAGACTGGCTTTATATATGTTTTGTATTTGTTATCCTTTCTTTACCAGGCAGCCACAAATGTTCATCCAAAAGAGACCAATGTTAAAAAATCATGGCAACAATTATTTATTCGCTCTTCAGTAGTTTCTCCAGATCCTGATGCTAATTCTACAAACCAGGGGAATCGAGCTGAACATTTAGCATATCAAGGTGATCAACCATTCAACAAAAACTTCCTACCAAGTTATTCTACCATTGATAACCAAGTTGATTATATGAAATCATTGCCCAACACAACCTACCCTCCGGCAAACAATTTAATTTTTCACAATTTACCAGATACACCATTCTCTCCTCTTGAAGAAACATCAAGAAGTTCAGTATCAGAAGATGCAGACCTATTTGAGGATCCATGCTATGTTCCTGATCCCATCTCCTTGTTAGGGCCTGTGTCAGAGTCACTTGACAATTTTCCATCGAATACAGAAACTGGATGTTCTGCAAGGAGCAAGTGTGAAGGATCTTCATATTTGATGAATGTTTTGACTTCTGCGGATGTGAATAAACCTTCCCCTATTGAACCCCCATTGCCAAAATCGCATTTTCCCGAAGGAAAGCAATTTACATTTTCTACTCCTAATTCGGATGTTTCAAGCAATATATCGGGACAAAGTACATGGCAAATGTGGGGCAGTCCATTGTCTCAGGAAGGATTAGGTTTGATTGGTCGCCCCTCCAATTGGTTTTCACCCCTTGTACAATGCAATTCTCAACAACAAGATATATTGCATTCTTTGCCCCACAAGCCTATAGGTCAACCCATCTCAAAGAATAACACTGCACTTCCGGGATTATCTACTCAGCATACTCATATTGGTAAACATGAACAAACTTGTGGGACATATAGTCCTCTTGGTCCTGGTTTTGTTGACAATGGAATATGGCAGCAGAAGCCCCCATTCCAGTCTCCACCACGAGTGGATGGGGACGATCATTTATTACCTCTCGATCTTATGGACAATATCTCTCAAAATGAAGCCCCTTATACCAGTCCCATGAAATCAACAACTGTGCATCCTTTCGCCACGCAGCCAGCTAATGGTTGGTCAAGGTGAGTATTTGTTTTTCTTCCCAGAAAGTTCCGTTTTGGTTGTCTTATTTTTTAACTACCATAAAGCTGAAAAGAATCGTCTTAAATACATCCACTATATACACTTGACAAAAGTGCAATTAGAGCCCCCTTGTTTTTGAAATTTGGTTGCTTATCAGGTGGTGTTGCACACTTCATGGTTCATTTAAAGATCATTATTATAATTTGTATTTCAAACTTCTAGCCAGCAATTTAATTAAGAAATAATTGGTTATGAAGTCAGAGTAGCATGATTTCATCATGAGCCTCTTAGGTGACATTTGGTTGGGCTGTTGGGGTGCGGTGCGGTGAAAACGCACCGGCGTTTTGAGAGTGAGCTGTGTTTGGCGCTGCTTATTTTGAAAAATCCGTTTTCACGGGTCCGCTGTTTTTAATATATCCCGATCCGCTGGTTTTTGTTGCGTTCAACCGCAGAAGCAGGACCCGCGCGCTTCTTCGCTCCCGTAAACCCTCGTCGCTCCCGTAACCCTTCTTCTCTCCCGTAACCCTACCCATCAGGACTGCTCCCAATCTCCCCTTCGCGATTTCCGGCGACCGATCCCGCGCGCGGCTCTCGTTTGATCGCTGGTGACGCTCCAGATCTGCGCCTTCCCCGACATTTCCGGCGAAAAAAGCCCGCAAATGCAGGAGCTCCCACTGCGCCACATCCACGACTCCACGATGCCTACTCACTACGCCGCATCTGCAACCTCCAGGCCACACCCTCCTCATTCCTGCCTGTTGGTTCCGCCTGTCGTGGTAGAAGAAGAGCTCTGTAGTTAGCTTTATTTTTTTAAACCCAGTATAAAAGGGCTGCTAGTGTTTTAATTTTGGAGTAGTTGATGGATATTGGATTATCGTTGTTCCATGTGAGAGTTGTAATGGAGAGAGTTGTAATGGAGATTGATTATTCCTGTTCAGAGAAGGAAAATTGTGATGTTTGCTGTCGTCAATTATTAAGAAAATGAATAGTGATTATTTATGTTGTTATATGTTTGTATGTGTGTGTGTTTTATATGTGTTATATAAATATATGTGTGTGTGTGTTTTATGTGTTATATATATGTGTGTGTGTACATGTGTGATTTTCCTGATAATAGATTAGATGATTGCGTTACGTAATATTATTGCGAATCAGCTGTATAAAGCAAGAGCGTAGAGTGTAAAAAATTATATGTAATATTATTTTGTGTTATGAATGAATCTTTGTTTAGTGTTGTGTTATGTTACTTTCATATTTGAAAAAAAAAATTGGCTAAAAACTCCATTTTGAATTCAAACAACTTTTTGAAAACTCCGTTTTGTAAACTCTGTTTCACCCAAACAGTTTTTTTAACAAAACTCTGTTTTCCAGAATCAGCACTTTTTCAATCAGCAACAATTTATCAGCAGCTTTCCATCAACAACAGCCCAACCAAACAGAGCCTTAATGTCTTCTTCAATGACTTAAATCATTGACACAAAAGCTGGAAGTAAAGGCTAATTTTTGGGCATAGAAATTAGTAATGTCCCTTATTTTTGGGAGTTATTTTTTAAAATCATCGTATAATTTTTAAAAATTATTTTATGATTTTGTATGATATGTGAATTTTCTAGCTGAAATAAGATTTCATCAGAATAATTGATTATGACCCATGTTTTCAATGTGTAAAATGAATTATATGTGCGAGGGTTATGTTTTAGCTTCATCTGCATAGCTCAAGGTGAAGCAGCAGTTCTATACACTTATGGTTCAGGATATATACATACATATATATATATTCATACATACATATACATACATACATACATACATATATATATGTACGTATATGTATGTATGTATATATATATGTATATATACATACATACATATATATATATATACATACGCACATATATATATATATATATATATATATATATATATATATATATATACATACATACATAAAATACATACATACATACATACATACATACATACATACATATATCTATGTATGTATGTATATATATATGTAATATACATACATACATACATACATATAAATGTTGAAACCGAGAATTCAGTCTTTGTGGAGTTCATCCTTAGGGAAGGGGTGATCGCGCACCTACTTCTCTCCTGCAAGACAAATAACAAAGGAAAAGAGAAGAGAATTGACCAAAGGGCTCGGCGTGGAGGTCCCACCACACATCCAGAAGATCTTAAAGCGCTTCCCCTGCTTAGCAAAAAGCCGAGTTAAGGCAACCTCAGAAAGCGCTCGAAGACTGAGGAACAAGTCAGCATGCCTTTTGAGGTACCCCCTTGGGTCTATTTATAGATTTCTGAAAACGGCCTGCAAATAGCCAACCTCCGTTGTTCTGAATGACTATGTGCAGTGCAGGTTGGCCTGCCAACAGCGTAACTCCGATATTCTAAAATGCTATGGGCAGGCCAGCGGGGGCAAAATGGTAAAAAAAATCATAAATGACTGGGCGAGTTGACCGATCAGTCCAGCTCGCTTGGCCTAGCTCGTCAACCCCAGCTCGACTTCTGGGACTTATCCCATCACATGCCGAGCTGAACCTAAAAGACAGTATATTCAAATAGCAAACTTTGAAATTTAAAAAATATTCTAAGTTATGACAGATCAGGGGAAGAATATAGTTCAAAGAAATCAAATGCATAGGAAGAAAACGAAACAAGTTCGATATGCGCGAGCTGAGGGGGCAAGAGGCGAGTGCCAGTAGGCTCAGTAATGGAGCCGTTTCTATCTACCCCAGCCTCGCGTCCCCTTTCCCGCAGGTTGCCGCGAGTTGTGGAGCTCGCGAATTCGCCCCAAGTTCCTCTGGGCGGTCTGGAGGCTCTCATCGATCTCGTCCAAGAGCCGGGAAGGGGACATCACCTCGCTTGCCGGGTTGCCCCTCACCTCGTCAACAAGCCTAACATAGTCGCCCTGCAGCGCCTCGTTGTCCTCCTGCACCTTGCGCAGCCCGCGCATCAGCTTCTTGAAGAGCCCGATTCTCCGCCTCGTCAGCTCGCTGTTCTCCACCTCGGAGCCCAGGAAGGAGTCAAACGAGCTTGGAGAAGGGAGGGGCGAGTAGCGGGTCGACTCCGAAGAACCGGTAGCCTCAGACTGGTTGGGAAGAGCTGCAAAAGCATTTAAGTTAAATTTCAGCATGAAAGACGAGTACCCCAGAAAAATCCCGAGATAAGAGCCTCTGAAGGTCAGCTTATCTGACGAGCTCGGCGCCCCCAAGAAAGTGCGGGGAGGGGGCAGACTCAGATTCTTGTCGCGGCCCGGACGGTGTATTTTTGGCGGGAGGAGGTTGAAGCCCGACACGGGGATGGTTTCAGCGCCTCCACCCGCAGTTCCAGCAGGAAGTTGTTGATGGGAGGGGGTGCGAGCTGGCGAATTCGGCCTCTGCGAGTCCAACCCCAGGGTCCCGAAGGGGGAGATGGGTCTCGCGGGCGATTCTCCGGAGTTTTAAGCCGCGAGTCGCCGAGGGGGGTCTTGACTCGCGCCGCGGAGGCCTCGCCGTCATCCCGTTGGCTGTCCGGGTCGGCGCAAAGGTCGACAATGTTTTTCTCCTTCTCAGGGGCGGGCAGGGTATAGGAGCCGGCCCTGTGCTCTAGGGTAGATTTCAAGTCATGAAAGATAGGCTCGGCCGCTTGGGGAAATGGTTTTGCTCTCTTAGCAGGATTGGATTCAGCCGAACCGCTCCGCGGGATGCTATGAGGAACCGTGGTCAAGTTGGCAACGCGAGCAGAGGAAACCTCGCGAGCTCAGGCAAGCCTTTTTTTGGATCTCTTTGGGAATAATCATCTCGGCATGTTCGAAGCCAAGGGAATGACAAAAGTCACCCAGGTACGCAGACGTATATATAGCCGCAGGTGGACCCCACCCAAAGATTCTCTCTGGTTCCTGCCGCACTCGCCGAACACTTGGGGTTGGATGATTCTTTCCGAGCTTTGCCAAACTCAAAAATAGCGGGGATTGTGTACAACCCCGTATCCGGCAAGTGAGGTTGTTCGGAGCCCGAACGGCCGGCTCGCTTTTTCCCAAGTCACAGGCGAGCACCCAGGGGGCCAGAGCTCGGCAGCCCCCGGCTCGCCTAGGCGAGGTGGAATTACTAGGGGGCGAGTGCAGTCGGAGGGCCCGCACTCGCCCAGGCGAGCCCGATAAGTGACAGGCGAGTAGGGCCAGCCGGGCCCGCACTCGCCAAGGGCCAGGAAGAGGCGACGAGTGCCAGCTCTATCGACCACTCGTCGCGCAGGGCGAGTGGAGTTTTTCAAGGAGCACTCGCCAGGCCAATCACTCAACGCCGTTCTGCCTTAGCGTTGAATGAAGACCGGACACTCAACGCCGTTCTGCCTTAGCGTTGAGTGAAGTCCAGACACTCAACGTCGTTCTGCCTTAGCGTTGAGTGAAGGCCAAACACTCAACGCCGTTCTGCCTTATCGTTGAGTGAAGGTCAGTCACTCAACGTCGTTCTGCCTTATCGTTAAGTGAAGGCCAGACACTCAACGCTATTCTGCCTTAGCGTTGAGTGAAGGCCAGACACTCAACGCCGCTCTGCCTTAACATTGAGTGAAGGCCAGACACTCAACGCCTTTTACCTCGGCGCTGAGTGATGCCCGCCCAGCCGACGCCCTTTGTTCCCAGGCATCAAGTAAAAGTGGATCCGTGGTGGAATTATCGGAGGGCTCGCACTCGCCCCAGGCGAGCTCGACAAGCAGCAAGCGAGTAGGGCCAGCCGGGCCCGTACTCGCCAAGGCTCAGGAGGAGGCGGCGAGGTCTAGCTTTATCGAACACTCGCCGCCCAGGGCGAGTAGAGATCATCAGGGGACTACTCGCCTTGTCATTTATGATGTTTTTACCATTTTGCCCCCACTGGTCTGCCCATAGCATTTTAGAACAACGAAGTTATGCTGTTGGCAGACCAACCTGGCTTGCACATAGCCGTTCAGAATAACGGAGGTTGACTATTTGCATGCCGTTTTCAGAAATCTATAAATAGACCCAATGGGGTACCTCAGAAGGCATGCTGACTTGTTCCCTAATCTTCTAGTGCTTTCTGAGGTTGCCTTAGCTCAGCTTTTGGCTAAGGAGGGGAAGCGCTCTAAAATCTTCCGGGTATGTGGTGAGACCTCCACGCCAAGCCCTTATGTCAGTTTCCTTCTTTTTTCCTTTGTTATTTGGCTTGTAGAAGAGAAGTAAGTGCGCGATCACCCCTTCCACAAGGGTGAACTCCACAGAGACCGAATTCTCGGTTTCAACATATATATATATATATATATATATATATATATATATATATATATATATATATATATATATATATATATATACGAGTGACAGACACGGGGCTCTGCCCCTATGGCCCTGCGCGACAGTACCCGGCCTACGACGGCAGGCCCCTCGTGACCCGCGCGACAATACTCGGGCTGCAACACGGGGCGGAGCCCCTACAACCAACCGCGACAGTACCCTGATCATGACTAATAAAAATTTGAACAAAATACATGTGGAAGTATAAATTTCTTAAAATTTAAAAGAAGTAATGTATTTAACCAATAATTTGCATGTTTTAGAGTAGCATAGGTTAGAATTTCGTAAAGCACTTCAACATATTATGTAAAGAAGTAGATACATTTTTAGTTCCTCTATGTCTAGATCTGTCTGTTCTCTTTTTTTAGTTAAAAATAGAGAAATGAGTAAGTCAGACCCGTGATAATTTCACGTCATGGTTCAAATCAAAATGAAATTCCAATTAAAAAAGTGCAAGAAGAAGTTTGAAAATTAGTCATGATCTCTTAAATCTTCTCCTCAAATAAACTTTTGCATCTTTCACTCCATCACAGTAATAAAATGCATTGGCAACAACAAACTTACCCAATCTGCAAATTTGTTCGGGGGAAATTTCCCCGAACAGTAATGACATTTTATCAAACAACTTATGAGCATTGTATACAAAAAAGAATGAAGATGAAGTAATGAAGATGTAAAAATAAGAAAATCAAACTAATAAGCGGAGAGGATGAAGGCGATTACCTTGATTCTTGCTCTCGGTAATATAAGCACTTAGAGTTCCAATCAAATAGTAAGATGAACCTGAGAAAAGTTGAGTAAAAATTGGAATTAGTTAGCTTATAAGCGGAATAAAATGATTGCACAGATGGTCGAGATCATTTGAAAATGATTAAATTAATTATTACCTAAGGGAAGATCTAAACTTCAATAAAAAGAAGTAGAGAAGCTTCTTCTGATTCTTCTAATAGCATGCCACTGCTTCCACTTTTCTCATCTTTGTGAGACAGTGGATGTAGCTTCCACCTTCTGCCTCCTAGGTAAATGAATTCCTGGCGTTTCATGTGGAGAAGAGAAGACGCCCTGACATTGAAGGTGTTTCGACATAGGTTTTCTACAAAGGAGATGACACTGTGTCCTACGATCTGAACCCTAGCAATGACCTTTCCATCGCCGATCCAGGTGGGTTCGTCCAAGAAGTAACTGCGGTAAGGAAAGGAACTCGAGCGATGCCATAACAAAGATCTGTGGGTTCAAGAATCCAACCTGTAGCTTTTACAATGCAGAGAAGATGATCGCAGCAAGTCTCCTCATTGATGGCAGAATCTCTTCCGCTAACAATGCACAACAAGCAAGAAGAATGGAGATCGGTAGGAATGATGAGTGACGACTACGAAGGAGGAACGAACAGTGAGATTGAAGAAGTAAGGCATGCTGGAGAAGAAATGTAAACACACAAACAGAGGTAAGTTGCGCAGAGGAGGAGCCGCTGTTTGCTTGAGATCGAAATCAGGGAGGAGAGGGTTGTGAAGAGTAGGGTTTGCGTGATATTGAAATGACGTGAGGAAGCTCTCTATTAATAAAAACCGTTGATCATTGGAATAAAGGGCTAGGATTAGTTTAATGGATTTTAAATTCATGTCTTTAAAAAGCCAACTCATATTTCTTTTTATAATAGTGTGTGTATATATATATATATATATATATATATATATATATATACGAGCATCTTCGCACGGGCTACGCCCGTGCTCGATGCTCTCTCGGGAAGCCTTCAGCCGCATCTAGCCGGGCTTCGCCCGCCTGCGCACGGGCTTCGCCCGCGCTTGATTCTCGACCACCCGGAGCATCGAGCACGGGCGTAGCCCGTGCGAAGATGCTCAATGCGTTTGCGGGCTGCGCCCACATCAAGGCGGATTGTGTCCGCAGCATGTACATATGAGTACTCAAAATGATCGTAAAAAAATACATTAATATTACAATATGTATATTGTAAAAAAATTTATTATTTGATATAAAAATATTATTTTTGCTCCCTCTCTCTCTCTTCCTATCCCTCCATCTCTGCCGCACACCTTCCCCCTCTCCTCTCTCTTTCTCTATGGATATATATAATAATAATATATAATAAGATATATAATATATAACCCGCTCCCTCTCTCCCTCTCCCTCTCTCTGCTCTCTCTTTCTCTCTCTCTCCCTCTTCTCTCTCTCCCAACTCTCTCCCCCTCCCCACTCTCTCTCTCTCATGATCCAACTGTTGGTTTTTGATCTGTGGCGTGCCTTCAAATACTTATATTGCCTTTATATAATAATATATATATATATATAAGTACAGTATGTGTATCGTATGTCATTTTGTTTTACTAAATTAGGTACAAGTTTATGCAGATATAAGGTTTGTCATTTCTCTATTTCTTTTCTAGATTTTCATTAACTCACGCATTTGCCAAGAACTGATAGAATTGAAACTCGGATGTCCTTTATGGGTTGGGAGAGCTAATTGGTAGAAACTAACGAGCCGTAACATTGCAATTAGTTAATCCATGATCTATACTCTATACCTTACATAAAAGAGCTTCAAATCCATATTCATTTAAAAAGTGGCATATGCAGATGTTATTATAAAACGTGGATACTCCAAGAAATGAGCTTTACTAATAATAGAAACAGCAAAAAAAACCTTTCATTGTATTCCCTCTTTCATTAATGTACTTTTTATTTCTTTGTTATCTCCCTTTGTAGAATTTCTTCTTCAAATCATTCTCTTCTTCTATTGATTCATGATTATCATCACTAATAGCCTTATCCAAATTATTTTGGGTTAGATTTATCATTTATGAATCCTCATTTTTTTTCATTTGTCATGTCTAATATTGTCTGAGGTGTTAAATCTAAACCACTCAAATCATATTGAAAACTTCCATCCATACCTTGGTTTATCCCTTTTCCTCTCTAATCATTTGCACCAACTATATCTGCTAGTCTAATTGGTGCATTTTTAAACTTTGTTATCTATGCTCATGAACCACATAAGTCTATTTTCTATCATTTTATATTTGATAGATGTCGCTTCTTATGTTTCATTTATGTAATCGTTCCTTAATCTATTTCCTATGGTTTGCTACACATCCATTTTACTGTGTATTTTTTGTTGTACCCAACTTATATAAAAATAATTTTAACATCTCAACACTCAAAATTCTTACATCTTTGGCATAATATAAGCTTTTATAAAATTTATCTTTAACTCTCAGTGGTATCCTCTTAATATGTAGTACTTTACGAGCATTTCTCCATTTAAACAACTCTGCGTGGACTCTAGATGTTATATTCTCATCTATATTCCTATCTTCTGAATATTTGATCCAAGATGCTTAAATATATCACACCTAGGTATTTCATATATGCTTTAATGAGATAGATTGATAATTGTTAGTACCACCTCCACTAAAATTGCATATAATGTACTTTTTCTCTGTTCTACTAAGTCGAAGAACTTCACCTTCCAAAACAATATCTCAATTGCTTCAATTGAGATATATAAGTTCATACATCTTTGGCATAATATAAGTTTTTATAAAATTTATATTTAACTCTCAGTGGTATCCTTTTAATATGTAGTACTTTCCGAGCATTTCTCCATTTAAACAACTCTATGTGGACTCTAAATGTTATATTCTCATCTATATTCCTATCTTCTGAATATTTGATCCAAGATGCTTAAATATATCACACCTAGGTATTTCATATATGCTTTAATGAGATAGATTGATAATTGTTAGTACCACCTCCACTAAAATTGCATATAATGTACTTTTTCTTTGTTCTACTAATTCGAAGCCCCTCACCTTCCAAAACAATATCTCAATTTCTCCAATTGAGATATATAAGTTCATACATCTTTGGCATAATATATGTTTTTATAAAATTCATCTTTAACTCTCAGTGGTATCCTCTTATTATGTAATACTTTCCAAGCATTTCTCCATTTAAACAATATCTCAATTGCTCCAATTTTATACATAATTTAGTAAATGTCTCATCAATTTAATAATGTCATCAGCGAAAAGCATTCACCAAGAGACCTTACTGGTTAACGAAAAAAAGAGGAAAGAAAAGAAATAAATTTTATTTCATTTCAGTCACAATATACACATACAAGTATTTGTACACTTATATAGAAAGAGAAGAAGGAAAACAAATCTCATGCTAAGATATGAGACTAAAGACTATGGAGGAAGTGAGCTCTAGATGAGCCTTGCTATTGGGCTTTGTACATCATTTATTCAACACTCCCCCGCAAGCTGGAGCATACAAAATGTAGGCACCAAGCTTGGATAGGAACTGATAATATAGTGGACGTGGTAAGGCCTTGGTGAGTATATCAACCACTTACCCAATAGCAGGAACATGTTTTAATTCCAGTTTTCTCAATCGAATCTTCTCCCAAATGAAGTGGTAGTCAACTTTGATGTGTTTGGTATGTTCATGAAATACATGATTCTTGACAATATGTATTGCAGCTTGACTGTCACAGTAAAGAGTAGCCGATGACCGAAGTTTCACACCAAGGTCACATAGAAGGCTTTCCAACCAGGTGAGTTCGGACACAACGGAGGCCATTGAAATATATTCAGCTTCGCCTGGGGCGCGAGTAACCGCAGATTGCTTCTTGCTGTGCTAGGTGATAAAGTGTCCACCAAAGTATGTACAAAATCCACTTATGATCGACAATCATCCAGGGAGCCATCATAGTCAGCATCAGAGTATGCAATAAGAGATAAGAGAGATGACGAATGCTTGTATACAAGTCCTTGCCTCGGAACTGTCTTTAAGTATTGAAGGATGCGCTCAACCGCCTGGAGATGAGAGGTTTGTGAAGCATGCATGTATCGACTGATAACTCCAACAACAAAAGATATATCAGGTCCTATAACTATAAGATAAACCAGCTTCCCTATAAGACGATATTATTCTGGATTCGGGAGGAGAGGATCAGAGTCGGTGGCATGAACACAGGTTGTAGAGTTTGTGTTTGACATACATTGGTATATCAACATGCTTGCATCCAGAGTAGCCAACATCCTAAAGAAGGTCAAATCAATACTTCCGTTGATATAGGACCAGACGATTAGGACGCCATGCTATCTCGAGGGCAAGGAAGTACCGAAGATTTCCTTGGTCTTTAGTTTGAAAAATAGAAGCCAGGTGTTGTTTGATCATGTCTATTCCTTTGAGATCATCTCTCATAATCAAAATGTCATCGACATACACCAAGAGAATCACTGTGTCTGTTCGACGATGACGAATGAATACAAAAAAGTCGGTCGAGCTTTGAGTGAACCCAACAACACAAACAACCTGACTAAAATTTTCAAACCATGCTCGAGGAGACTGTTTGAGACCATAAAAGATTTCTTCAGATGACATACAAGAGACTCCCCCGTGGTCTCAAACCGGGGAGATTGTTGCATGTAGACAGTCTACTGCAAATCACCATTGAGAAAAATATTTTTAACATCTAATTGATGCAACTGCTAGCGTCGATGAACAACGAGGGAGAGCAAGACACAAACCGTATTTAGTTTGGCAACAGGAGAGAAGGTCTCATCATAATCCAGGATTTGTTGCTGAGTAAAGCCACGAGGCACAAGACAAGCCTTTAGACGTTGAACTGTCCCATCGTAAAGACCAACTTACAACCAACACAAGTCTGGCTAGGAGAAAGAAGAACAAGATCCCAAGTTTGATTTTCCCAAAGAGCTGACATTTTCTCATCCTTGACCGCCCACCAACCTGGATTTTGAAGTGCCTCCTGCAAAGAATTAGGGGTGAAAATAGATGATAGAGAAGGGTCGAATTTGTAGAGTACTGGAGAGAGTCGATGCAAAGACACATAATTAGCCAAGGGGTGAGCAGTAGAGACGAATTCGAATCGTCAGTCCGCGCAATATCATTAGTAGGAGGCACGTGTTGGAGAGCTTCAGACCGTGGAGAGCACCAGACTAAGGAGAGCGACGAGTAAACACACAAAGACGGGGTGGTTTTGTGGTGGTGGTTGGTGTTGGGAGCAAGACTTTGAGAACCGAATCAGAGATTGAACCAGAACAAGGAGAGGTTCATGGTCGAACCGGTCCGACCGAGGTTGAACAGTAATAACCTAATTATATAAAACATATTTTAGTATTATTATATTTTTTATCATCACACATATAAAATAAAACACTTGTGATTGTAATATACAAAAGTCTCCATTATAAAATATTAATTAGGTATTCATTAAAAGATTATAAAATATTCACAATTTCTAAAAAAATAGTTTTTAAGTTATCTCAAATGTATAAACAAATAAATATTAAAAATATGTTATAATATTTTTAAATCTTAAATCTAATGTTTTTATTTCAAGTAAACTAACATTAGAAAATCTACAACTTTAAAATGTAAATTATTCATATGTATTAATGTATATATAATTATTTATTAAATCAGTAATACTTTATTTATATTTATATATTTTAAGCCTGCATTGTTCAACATTGTTTGGCGTCTCAGTTGGTTAGCCCTTTCTAATTGCTACAGGCAGGATGAGTTCAAATCTTGGCAGTGACAATTAAAGTTTAAATTTTTTAAATTTTGAAATGTTCATTAGCCCGCTCGGTTGATTGAAACTGGGACTGGTCTTGGTTCTACAGCCCGCCCGCTCGGTTCTCTGGTTGTTACCTGGTTCATGGTGAGAGTGGTTCTTTGGGCTGGACCGGACTGTCTGGCTTCACGGTTGGCGGTTCGACTGGTTGAACAGGTCGGTTCGATCCGGTTTTGAAAACCCGGGTTGGGAGTAGTGGTGTTAGGGTAGAAATCCACATACTACGTCCTTGGCTTTATGGTCATTATATAAACCACACTCCATAACAAGGCTTAATTAACATCGGTTTGTTTGTAGGGTGGTGCAGCGTATAAACAAGACATGTACAAAACAATAAACTAAAACATTTCATGAGGTTATCTTGTTTTTTTTTCATTTAAGACAGAAAACATTCGTCTTCATGCCATGACTTGCATCCAAATATGCGTGATAGTAAAAACATGAGTCAGCTATGAGCTGACCACAACATGAACGGTAGGACACGTAATTTGAGGAGGCGTTGAAGGAGCACTAGCAAAAAAATGATATGAGTAGTCTTCGAAGAATGTGACATCAACAAAGTTAACAATCTTCTGATCACTAGGAGAGTAGCAGACTGCAGACATAACCTTTTTGAGTGCGATAATAGTCAATAAATATACATTTGGTAGCACGAGGAGTAAGTTTGTTAGTGAACGGAGCAAGAATATGAATGCAGCAGTTGCAACCGAAGACACGGAGTGTGACTGGAAAGGGAGGTGTGGAGGGAAAAAGAAGGTTAAAAGGAGCTACAAAGTTGAGAGTAGAGGACATGCAGTTAATGAGATAATAAGCTGTAGACACCGCGAAATGTCAATAAAGTTTGGGAACCTGCATTTAAAATATAAAAAAGCGAGTGACCTCAAGGAGGTGACAATTTTTGCGTTCAACCACACCATTTTGTCGGGGGGGGGGGGGTATAAGCACAAAAGGTTTGATGGATAATCCCAAAATCAGAACATAGAATAGTAAATGCACGACTCGTGTATTCGCACGCATTATTAGTGCGAAGTTTTTTAATTATGACGAAAAACTGGGTTCGAGTCTCTGTACTAAAGTCATGAAACACATGAGTTAGTTCAGAGCGATAAAGAAGTAAATATAACCATTTCATAAGAGAGTAATCATCAATAAAATTAAGGAAATATTGATAACCAGAGACACTGGTTGTTTATAAGGTCCCCAAATATTAGAATGCACTAAAATAAAAGGAACATCGCTTCGAGTACAATGAGGAGAGAAAGACGAACGATGTTGTTTGTCGAAGATACAAGACTCACTGGTGAAGTCTTCGAGGAAGAGAGCAGGAAGAGCTTTCGTGATAATTTGAATAGGGGCACGTACAAGACGCTGATGCCATTACTCAACAGTGCTAACAGAGGCAAGAACTGAGGGGGAGATGTCTAGAGTATAGAACCCATTCATTAGTTGCCTTTTATCAATAATAGTCTGTGTCCGTCGATCCTGTACAACAAAAGAGGTGGAAGAAAAAGTTACATAGCAAACAAGATCTTGATTTAGATGACTAATTGAGAGAAGATTGAATGAAGAGCCCAAAACATGAAAACTAAATGTAGAGAGATGGAGGAAGTAAGGGGCACTTTTGTTGATCCAGAAACCAGGGTGGTTTCTCCATTGGCCACAGTGATGTACTTTGGATGCACATAATCCAAGTATTGAGGAGGCTTCTGTGGAGTAATATGGTGAGTTGCGCCGGAATCCATAATCCAGGTTGGAATATGGGTGATACAGGAGATACCTTTATTGGAGATAGATGCAATAAACTGATCATCCCCTGAAGTTGCTGGAGTTGGGTGCGCAATACATCAATGTTTGTTTGAGTGTTGGTGGAGCATTGCCGACAATAGGGGAATGTGGGTGCGGTGACACATCGTACTTACGTTATAACATGTGCTCTCGAGATGACCGTCCCTACTGCAGTAGTTACACTTGGGCGGGCACGACAGTTTCGACCCCTTCCTCGAGAAGAGATGCGACCTCCGCGAGCAGATGGAAGAGTGGGGTGAGATATAAAAGATTGTTGTAATAGAGCCGCAGAGAGAGTCCCAGGAGCATCATGGGGTGAGGTAACCTTTAAAAGCATAGAACACACATCCAAAGAGATGGAATGGGGGGAGGAAGATAAGATATGAGCCCGGACGCTATGGAGGTGAGGCGAAACACGACCCATCATCATGATGATGCCAACCGCTTCTTTCTGAGCACGTTGAGGTGCAAGATTTGCTCTGTGTGGTTGATGTTGAATCCACGCCTCAATCAGAATTTCGGATCGCACAACGAAGGAGTTTTAATCCCCTACCACTCTGGATTCAATAGATTAAAGGTATGTGATGATGTCAAACAGGTGCTGGAGGTCGTCCTTGTCAGAATAGAGGGACTGAAGTTCCTCCCATATGGCCTTGGCCGTTTCATGATACACGACCATCCGATATGGTTCACTGTCCATAGTGTTCAAGATTCACGATTGGACATGACCGTCATTACGAAGCTATTCCTCGATGGACTCGGTAGGAGTTGACTTTGTCAGATGGTGAAGGCCTTTGGTACGCAAAACACGACGGACGGAGTATACCCACTCAATAAAGTTCTTCCCACTAAGAGAGATAACGGTGATCTGAAGCTCATCACAGACTTTAGGAAGGGAAGTCACTACACAGGAAGGAAGAGATGGGGCATCATTCAAATCCATGGAGGATGCAGTCATGCCGTGGGAAAGGAACAAGCAGAGCGGCAGTCGGGAGCTTAGAGAGGAGTGTGACTAACACACAAAAATTGTGTTTGGGCAGTGATGCTCGACATGAACAAGCACGGGCGAGTAGCTGCGGTTACTAATGTGGATAGCAGGACACTAGCAAAAGAACTCGCAGCGATAAGGGGCCACGAGAAGGCGATCAGGTGATCGTCAGAGGAGTCGGTGAGCAGGAGCACCGACAGAAGAGCTCACATCTAGGAACGTGTTCGAGGAGGAATCTGCTCGGATAAGAAGATTGCGACAAGCTGGCGATCACTAGGAGAAGTTTGTACAATAGAGCAAGAGGCCGTGCAGGTTGTGATGTTCACTCCGAGCTTGGCTAGGAAACGATCTGCTGCAGGCTGACATACTGAAGAGCTGCGAGGAAGGAGTTAGCCGCGAGCTTGGAGACCAGGATCTTGGCAGCATGGAGCGTGATGGACTTAACAGGGCTTGAGAGCAGCGATAAAAGAAGCTCGACAAGAAGCTTCCGCGGCCAGAAAAAACTAGCGGGCAGTTCAACAAGAGCGATGATTTGGTGATCAACAACGGTGGTTAGGAGCTTGGCAATAGCGAAAACCAGGGTGGATGACATCAGAGATCGTGGGACGCGCCAATTTGGTGGGACTCGATGAGGCATCAAGCGATGGCTATAAAACCAAGGGGTAGATGCAACGAGAGAAGACAACAAAGAAGAAGAAAAGTTACAGTCAAAAGAAATGAGACCACAGTAGAGGGCGAGGATGTTGGAGCAGGGCGCAACCGAGTGAAAAAACAACAACTTGGGAATCGAGTTTATGTTCTCTAAATGCTTTTGTACTTCCTTTTGGTTTTCCCTTTAACATGTGTTGAGTGAGCTCAAAACTTGTATGTATTGCTTGTGTATCAAAATACAAGGAGAGAATAAAAATATATAGGAGAGAAAAGGAGAGAAGAAATCCTATACAATGATGTGAGACTAATAGGAGAAGAAGGAAATAAAAAATACATGAGCCCAATACTGGGCTATTTACATGTGCTTTTCTAACAATCCCCCGCAAGTTGGAGCGTACAAATCGTATGCACCAAGCTTGGACAAGCACTGATAGAAGAGTGTACTGGGAAGAGCTTTAGTGAGCACATCCGCAATTTGTTCTGTCCTGGTAACATGCTTCAGGTCAATCTTCTTCATTTGAACATTTTCTCTGATGAAGTGACAATCAACTTCAATATGTTTAGTTCTCTCGTGGAATACCGGGTTCTTGGCAATATGTATCGCCGCTTGGCTATCACAAAGGAGGAGGGCTGGGGAAGGAAGTTTTATACCCAGATCGGTAAGAAGACTCTCCAGCCATGTTAGCTCAGAAACTACAGATACCATTGCCCGGTATTCAGCCTCAGCAGATGATCAAGACACAATAGCTTGTTTCTTGCTCCGCCACGTAATCAAGTGTCCTCCAAAATATGTGCAAAACTCACTGGTTGACCGTCGATCATCAAGAGAACCAGCGTAATCCGCATCAGAGTAAGCTATCAATGTAGGAGCTGAAGATGAGGTCTTGTAGACCAATCCTTGACCCGGGGCCGTTTTGAGGTATCTGAGAATGCGTTCAACGGCGTGAAGATGAGATTTTCGCGGGAAATGCATATATCGGCTGACAATACCAACTGCGAAAGATATATCCGGTCTAGTTACCGTGAGGTAGATCAATTTTCCAACTAGACGGCGATAGTATTCAAGATTCTCAAGTAAGAGATCTGAGTCGGAAGCCTGAACACATAACTTGTGATTCACATCCATTGGAGTATTGATCGTCTTACAACCCGAGTAACCTGCATCATGAAGAAGATCGAGACAATACTTTCGTTGGGAAAAGACGAGACCATCTGTTCGTCTAGCAACCTCAATGCCCAAAAAATACTGGAGGGGTCCCATATCCTTTGTTTGAAAAACTGTACCGAGATGTCGTTTGGCCTCCTGTATTCCCTGTGAGTCATCACCCGTAATTATGATGTCGTCAACATATACTAACAGAAGAACTGTCCCCGTTGTACGGTGGCGAGTGAACATCAAGAAGTCTGTCGTGCTTCGAGAAAAACCAACCTCCCGAATAGCCTTGCTGAACCTGTTGAACCATGCCCGTGGTGATTGTTTGAGGCCATACAGAGCTTTCTTAAGGCGACAAACCTGAGACTACCTCGTGGTCTCAAACCCGGGAGGTTGTTGCATATAGACAGTTTCCTGCAAGTCGCCATTCAAAAAGGCATTCTTAATATCCAGTTGCAGTAAGGGCCTCCGGCGATGGACAGCCACCGAGATAAGAACCCGAACGGTGTTGAGTTTGGCCACCGGAGAGAAGGTTTCCTCATAGTCCATCCCGTGCTGTTGGGTGAAGCCCCGGGCGACCAGCCGAGCTTTCAGACGGTCAACCGTCTCATCAGCGGCATGTTTGACGACGAAGACCCACTTACACCCAACCAGTTTCTGACCCGGGGGAAGTGGTGCGAGAGTCCAGATCTGGTTGGCCCAGAGAGCAGCCATTTCCTCCTCCATGTCAGACTTCCAGCCGGGATGTTATAGCGCCTCCTGCACAGTGTTAGGAACCGAAATGGAGGAAATAAAAGTGGCAAAGGTGTGTAGTTAGGGAGAGAGGCGATGCAGAGAGACATAATTTGCCAGAGGATGAGCGGTAGAGGGAGATACCTGATCAGCAGGGCGCGGGGTAGCCGAGGAATAGGCCGACTGCAGAGGTGTAGTGGAACGAGGAGGAAGGCGACAAGAGTAAACCTGGATAACAGGTGGCTTGGAGGGAGCAGGAGCAGGGTTAGAAGGACGTAGGGGAACAAACACAGTAGTAGGGATGACGGGTCGGGGTATAGGCAGTGGTGGAGATGTCGTCGGGAAGGGAATAAGAGGCTGAATGGAGGCTGAATGGAGTGGCAGAGTTGAGAACCGAGGAAGGGAGGCGGTTGATGAGGAAACATGCAGTGGATACCGCAAAGTTCGAGTAAATTTTTGGAACATTCATTTGAAGCATGAAGGAGCGGGCAACGTCGAGGAGGTGACGGTTCTTGCGTTCGGCAACGCCATTTTGTTGGGGGGAATGTAGGCACAGGAGGTTTGATGAATAATACCAAATTCTGCACAGAGATTGACAAATTCATGGTCGGTGTATTCGCGAGCGTTATGGGTGCGCACTGTTTTGATAGTTTTGGAGAATTGCGTGCGAGTTTCTTGTATAAAGGCGCGAAAGATGCGAGGGAGCTCAGAGTGATCACGAAGTAAGTAAAGTCATGTGGTGCGAGAATAATCATCAATGAAGGTTATAAAATAACGGTATCCATAGATACTTATAACTTTAAAAGAACCCGGACATCGGAGTGCAGTAAATCAAACAGAGCAGCGCTCTTAGTATAATGAGCAGGAAAAGAAGTGCTCGGCTTGCCGTAAACACAAGAATCACATTTGAAAGCAGGAAAAGATACATCAGACAGCGCCTTTTGGAGAACGGGTAGAGGGACATGCCCAAGATGGCGATGCCAGTCAACAGCGGAGACAGAGGAGAGAATAGGAGGAGAGGCATCAAGAAGGTAGAGCCCGTTCTGCAGTCGTCCCCTACCAATTGTAGTCCGCGTCTGCCGATCCTGTATTAAAAAAGAAGAGAGAGTAAATGTGACATAGCAATACATATCATGAGTGAGGCGACCAACAGAAAGCAAATTAAAAGGAGAGCCCGAAACATAAAGAGCCGAGCAAAGAGAGATGGAGGGGGCAAGAGAGATGTCGGCGCAGCCGGAGACCGGAACAGTCGCCCCATTAGCGACGGTAATAGATTTCAGATGAGGAACATCCGAGTACTTGAGGGGCCGCATCGAGGTGATGTGATGAGTAGCCCTCGAGTCTAAGATCCAACGCGGACCGAAGGAAAGACATGTAATACATGCAGTAGAGATGGAGGCAACAGAAGCAGGAGGAGGGCTAAGAAGCCCCTGGAGTTGTTGTAGCCGGAGGCGAACGACCTCAAGGTCGGTACCAGTGGAGGAGGAGCCATCAGTGGCAGTAGCCGCAGTGGGGCTAGGAGGATAACCATGTTTCTTGTAGCAAACGACATCCGTGTGGCCATCCCGGCCGTAATGTGAACACTTGGGGCGGCCCCGATCCCCACGTCTCCTTCCGCGAGAGCCGGAACGTCCACCGCGAGCAGAAGACGGTGAGGGAAGCAAGGTGGGAAGAGTCTGCTGAAGGAGAGCCGAAGAGGAGGGTGCTGGAGAATCCAGGGGTGGTGATACTCGAAGGAGCATAGAGCAAACATCAGAGAGGGAGGGAGTAGAGGCTGAGGCCAGCACCTGAGCCCGGATGCTCTGAAGGTGAGGCGGGACACGAGCCATCATCATGACAATGCATTCGGCCTCCTTGTCCACGCGCTGAGCAACAAGGTCGGTGGTAGAAGGCTGATGCTGGATCCAGGCCTCTGCCAGAGTCTTGGCACGAGCAACAAACGAGGTCATGTCAGCCGCCCCGCCAGCATCAAGAGTCTGAAGGTCGGTAGTAATATCGTAGAGGTGCTGAAGACTATCCTTTCCAGAGTATAAGGAGTGAAGCTCCTCCCACATAGCTTTGACGGTCTCATGGTACATGACCATTTGGTATGGCTCACCCTCCAACGAATTAAGGAGCCATGTTTGAACGCGACCGTCATTTCGTAGCCAGTCCTCCGTATTAGGGGAAGGAGGTGCGTTAGTAAGGTGAAGCACAAGGCCCTTGGCCTGAAGAACACGTCGAACCGAGTGGACTCACAGAACAAAGTTCTTCTTCCCAAATAATGAGATAGTGGTGATCCGCAGCTCATCTCGAAGGTCAGGGAGAGAAGCCGGGCGGTCAGCAGGAGGATTAGCGGCCTGTCCGGTAGAGTCGATGGAAGAGCCCATGGAGCCGGGGAAGGCCGCATCGAATAAAAGAGTGCGCGGTTAGAGAAGAGGCCGCAACGGATTGGCACGCCGACAAGAACAGGGGAGAGAGCGACAGGAGGCCGCGACCAGGTGCGGGAGAGAGCGAGGACAACCCGCACGGTCACTGAGAGAACACCAGCGGCCAAGCAAGAGCGAGAAGAGAAAACGACTTGAAAGAGACAAGGAGAAGTCACAGCGGTTAGAAATAGAGTCCGCGCGACCAGAAGAGGGAAGCAGAGACAGAGACTGCGTGTAGGAACTCGAGCGGCTAGAGAGAGAAACCGCTAGGAGGAACTCGAGCGGGAAGAAAAGATACCGCGAGTAGGAACTCGAGCGGCAAGAAGAGAGACCGCGAGTAAGAACTCGAGCGGTAAGAAGAGAGACCGCGAGTAAGAATTCGAGCGGGTAGAAAGGAGACCGCGAGTAGGAACTCGAGCGGCAAGAAGGGAGACCACGAGTAAGAACTCGAGCGACAAGAAGAGAGACCGTGAGTAAGAACTCGAGCGGCTAGAAAGGAGACCGCGAGTAGGAACTCGAACGACAAGAGAGATAAACCGCAAGCAGCAAGATAAGCCGCAGGAGGAGGCCGCGCGGTAAGAGGAAGACAAAGTAGCGGGAAGTGGGGCCCCCGGGTTGAGAGGAGAGGCTATAAAAGACACTGAGGGGTGGATCCACGGGAGGGAGGGAGATGAGAGCAGACATCGGTTTAGCAAGGGAGAAGCCGCAGAGAGAACAGACGGGTAGAATAGTCCGCTACCCAGTGCGAGTAGAGGAACAAGTCGCAGAGGAATAACGGACAGGAGAGGAAGACAGGCCGGACGGTTAGAGAAAGTGAAGCCGCAAGGTCGGAATCATTGACTCTGATACCATGTTGAGTGAGCTCAAAACTTGTATGTATTGCTTGTGTATCAAAACACAAGGAGAGAATACAAATATATAGGAGAGAAATGGAGAGAAGAAATCCTATACAATGATGTAGGACTAATAAAAGAAGAAGGAAATAAAAAATACATGGGCCCAATACTGGGCTATTTACGTGGGCTTTTCTAACAACATGAAAGATAAATACGGTTCCGTTGTTTGACTTGACCCTTGATCCATGATTTCACAAAAAAATTGTTTTGTTTTCACCTGTTAATGTTGGGAGGTATTTTTATATCTTCTTTGGATCCCCTCAATTTCAATGTCCATGTCACTTCTCATTTTTTTTCATCTTATTTTGTTTGGGTTGTAAACTCAACGTCGATATATTGTATACTCAACTATCTTTAATGTTTGTGAATTAACTATTTAGGATAAACTTTGTTTTGAGTGATATGGAAAACCAACTCATGAGCACATGATAGTCCTAATGTGTATCGAGTTATGCGTGTACTCTTCTTCACGAGCATACTCATTATGATAATATTTTTTTTCTTCCTTTATCATGAACAATATCTCATGAGAAGTCTTGTATTCACATTTAAGAATAAGTAGAAAGCACGTACTTGGAGTATCAAAAGATCGTGCGCCTTCAAATAAAGAATCTTGGTTGTGGAAAGAGGAAGTGCAAGACAAAGTGAGGGCAAAGAGGATCAACTATAAATCACTTAGCGTTTTTAGCTTGTAGGAATGATGAAAACTTAGTCAGGTATAAAGTCGCCAAAAAAGAAGTTAAACATGCAGTAAGTAAAGCAAGAAGTCAAGCTTATGAAAAATTTTATAAGCGATTAAATACCAAAGATGAAGAGCGTGACATATATAAAATTGCTCGAGTTAGTGAAAGACATACAAAAGATTTAAGTCAAGTAAAATGCTTAAAGGATGAGACAAATACAGTTTTGACGGATGATGTGAATATTAAAGAGCGATGAAAAAGATACTTTTATCAACTCTATAATGAAACAAAGAACAATGAATTAAAGTTGGAAAAGTTAAGTAAATTAGAGAAGTATAAAAACATAACGTTTTATCGTAAAATTCAAGTATCAGAGGTAAAAGATGCTCTAAGGCTTCATTTGGTTTAGCGGTGGCGGGAGGAGCAAGCGGGTCCAAACGAAGCTTTCGAACCGGAGGGGGGGGGGGGAAGGGGGGTGTCGAAACAGAGCGGTTGGAGGGCGTTTCCTCCTTGCTGCGGGTGCAAACAGAGCAAATAAAGACAAAGTTTCGTTTGGTTACCCTTCGTCCGGTGGCGTTTGCTCCAAACACTGCCCTAAAACGCTAAATCAAATGAAACCTAAATAGGATGAAAAATGAAAAGGCGGTTAGGTCAGATGATATACCCATCAAAGTATAGAAATGTTTATGAAATGAAGGAATTTTGTGGCTTACATATTTTTTTCAATAAAATACTGAAGTTAAAGAGGATGTCAGACTAATGAAGAGAAAATATCTTGATACTTTTGTTTAAGAAAAAATAGGATATACAAAATTGTGTTAATTACAGAGGAATTAAATTGATGAGTCATACCATGAAACTATGAGAACGGGTAATAGAAAGAAGATTAAGACGAGAGACTAACATCTCGGAGAATCAATTTGGATTCATGCTAGGGAGGTCGACCATGAAAGCTATACATTTCTTGAAGAGACTCATTGACAACTATCGAGAAAGAAAACAAGATTTGCGTATGTTTATTGATCTTAAGAAGGCTTATGATAAAGTTACACGAGAGATCTTATGGAGAGTTAAAAAAGAAAGATGTAAATATATTATATATTGATACAACAAAAGATATGTATACAAATTCAGTGACAAAGGTGAGGACATCTGGAGGATTAACACAAGAATTCCCTATCACTATTGACTTATATCATTCAGCTTTAAGCCCTTGTATTTTTACCCTTATCTTAGATGAGCTCACCGGACATATCCAACAAGAAATACCTTGGTGTTTATTGTTTGCAGAGGATATCGTTTTGGTTGATGAGACGCGCGAGGGTGTAAATGCAAAACTTGAATCTTGGCGAGATACTTTAGAGAAGAAGGGTTTTAGGTTGAGCAGTACAAGAAGGACTGATGCCTTCGTTATTAAGTTGAGTGATCAAGATATTTCCCGTAGTGAGTGTTTTAAATATCTTAGATCGATAGTTCAAAAAGACGGAGGTATTGATAAAGATGTGACACAGAATCCAAATGGATTGGTTGAAGTGGAGAGGCGTGTCAGGGATCTTATTTGATGAAAATGCTCTATGGTTCTGAGTGTGGGGTAGTGAATTGTGTGCATGAGCAAAAAATAAGAGTTACAGAGATGAGAATGCTTAGGTGGATGGTGGACACGAGATTAGATAAAATTAGGAATGCAAGTATCAGAGATAAGACATGAGTAGCACCAATTGCAGAGAAGATGCAAGAAGCTCGTCTAAGATGGTTTGGACATGTACAAAGGAGACCATTAGAGGCACTTGTTAGGCATTGCGAGAGTCTAATCACTAGGCATGTTAAACGAGGGAGAGGTTGACCAATAAAGACTTTGAATGAAACTGTAAGGAAAGACATGATGTACTTAGGCATTAGTGAGATATTGACAAAAGATAGGGCACAATGATGACAAGATTCATATAGCCGACCCCACTATAGTGAGATAAAAGTTTGAATATTGTTGAATGTTGTTGTTTTTATGAACAATGAAATCAAACTTATGAAGAATTTTATAAGTGATTATATATCAAAGATGGAGAGCGTGATATGCATAAAATTGCTCGAGCTAGAGAAAGGAAGTCAAGAGATTTAAGACAAGTAAAATGCATAAAGGATAAAACCGATACAGTTTTAACCTTTAGTTATTAAAGGCGCAAGGCGCACCAAGGCGTAAAAGGGTCTTGGAGCCTAGACGCAAGACTCAAGGCGCAGGCGTGCGCCTGACGAAGGCAAGACACAACCACATACATGTTAAATAATCCTCATTAAATATCATTTCAGCTTCTCGATCAAATTATTCATATACTCTACTAATTAATGATTCATTAATATCATTTATATCTCTTAAAAAATAGAATCAATGTAGTCACTTGCATCATATCTAAGTCCCAGCTTCATCGGGCACTCGCCAACTCCAGGATACCTCTTTAGATCTGCTAATATCCCCTCCGAACAGCGGAGCTATGATATTGGTAGACCGTTTTGGGCTTTGTTTAGTAAAACCAAAATACGGAATTCCTCTATCAGCAGACCAGATTCAAAAAACTATAAATAGACCCTTAAGGTACATTGGAGAAGAGATTCAGTTTTTCTTCTTCCCCCCAAGGTGCCTAGCTCAGCATTAGCTAGGGAGGGGAAGCGCTCTAAGAAATTTCGGGTGTGTGGTGGGATCTCCGCGCTGCAGCCCAGAGTCTATTCCTTAGTTCCGCGAGACCGGCCAAGAGCTCTCGCTTGGGTGAAGTAGGTGCAAGTTGCCTCCTATTCGGGTCCCAAATTCCACAGAAACCGGTTTCCAGTTTCAACAGTGACTTACATGTTTTTTCAATAAAATATTAAAGTCAAATAGAATGCCAAACAAATGAAGAAAAAATATCTTGGTACGTTTGTATAAAAACAAATAAGATATACAAAATTGTGTTAACTATAAAAGAATTAAATTGATGTGTCATACCATGAAATTATGAGAACGAGTAATAAAAAGAAGAATAAGACGAGAGACTAACATTTCGGAGAATCAATTTGGATTCATGCCAGGGCAGTCGACCATGGATGCTATACATCTCTTGAGGAGACTCATTGACAACTACCAAGAAAGAAAACAAGATTTACATATGCTGTTTATCGACCTTGAGAAGGCTCATGATAGAGTTCCGAGAGAGATCTTATAGAGAGTCTTAGAAAAGAAAGGTGTAAATGTATCATACATTGACATAATCAAAGATATGAATATAAATTCAGTGACAAGGGTGAGGACATCTGGAGGATTAACACAGGAATTCCCTATCAATATTGGCTTACATTAAGGTTCACTTTTAAGCCCTTATCTATTTACCCTTATCTTAGACGAGCTCACCAGACATATCCAACAAGCAATACCTTGGTGTTTATTATTTGCGAAAGATGTCATTTTGGTCGATGAGATACGCGAGGGTGTAACCGTAAAGCTTGAATGTTGACGCGAATATATCATTTTGGTCAATCTCTTGTCTTGTTTTCTCTAGCTTGAGCAATATTATATATGTCATGCTCTTCATCTTTGGTATCTAGTTGATTATAAAATTCATCATAAGCTTAATTTCATGCTTTTTTTAACGACATGTTTAGCTTCTTTTTTTGGCAACTTTATATCTGATTAGGTTTTCATCATTCATACAAGCGTAGCGTGATTTATAACTGACCTTATTTGCCCTCACTTTATCTTGCACTTCATCTTTCCACCACCAAGATTTTTTATTTGGGGGCGCACGACCTTTTGATACTCTAAGTACGTTTTTCCACTTGTCCTTAAATGCGAAGACATAACTTCTCATGAGACACTAGGATCAACACAAGAGTTATCAATTTGTTGTTTCATAATTGCTGTCTTGAAAACAACCCGCTTTTCCATCTTCAAATTCTACCACCAAATTTTTGACAACATTTTTGTTATCTTAAATTTATTATATTTAATCTGTATGTATAACACTAATAACCTATGTTGTTTTGTCAAACTTTCTCCTTGTATGACTTTGTAATCCTTACAAATCATTTTATCCATTTTACGAGTCATAAAATAATTAATTTGTGATTTATTTAGTTCGCTTTTAAGCGTAATTAAATGTTCTTCTCTATTTATGAAAAACATATTTGTCATAATTAGCTCATGTGCTACGACATACTCTAAAATTGTTCGACCTTTTTTATTTCTTTCTCCATATCCAAATTCTCAATGAACGGCTGTATAATTTACATTGTTCTTTTCTATATGTCCATTTAAGTCTCCTCATATGAAAATCTTCTCTGTTTGTAGGATCTCTTGCTAAATCATCTAACACTTCCCAAAATTCCACTTTAATAACTTCATTTAATCGTACTTGTGACGCGTAAGCATTGATCACATTAATAGTTTTCTTTCCTATGAACAATTTAAGAGCTATGATTTTATCATCTTTTCTACTTTTCCCAACAACTTCATCCCTGCAAGTAGTATCCACAATAATACCTACTTCACTGTTTGTTTTATTTTTTCCTATATATCATAATTTAAAACCTGAATTATTTAAAAATTTAGATTTCTCACCTACCTATCTAGTTTCTTGCAGAGAAAAAATATTTATCCTTCTCATAATCTTCGTATCCACTACCTTTATCGCTTTTCCCGTTAGCGTACCAATATTCCAACTTTCAAAACCAAGTCGGTCATAATTCCTACAACATACTTCCATAGGACATGTAATATGAGATGACTTTTGTCTATTTAACACTACACCCAAGTCCTGTTGGAGGTGCAGTGGTTTTTGCCAAGACGCCGTATTCAGACCATATGACGAGGACTCTTGCATATTTAACACTACATCCAAGTCCTGGAAATGCATTGATCCTTGCCATGACGAGGACTCTTGCATATTTCACTTAATTTTCAGGCATTTTAGAGTGGGAAAATATGTCTAGGCTTTGTGTGTTCTTCCAGCCGACAGTAAATCCCTTGTTTCTTCCAACTACAATTACCAAACAGACATTAGTGCTTAATTTCAATTGATTTCAAATCATTAGGCATAATGCGCCATTCAATATTTTGTTTCCTCTCAGTGGAGTTTTGATTTGTTGTTGCAAAGGGCAAAGCCCTAAACTTATCTTGCGTATTTTTTGTTTGCTTTCCCTAAAAATGGTTATCAAGTGGCTGAATTTTTGTTTGCTTTCCCTAAAAATGATTATCAAGTGAATGAATTTTTAATCTCAAATCTGATAATAAAGCACAATGCTGATGCATAAAATCGAAGTTCATTTTATCAACCTCGATTTCGCAAGTACATGAGCCTAGCAATCGAGCGTAATTATCAATATAAAAAAATTCTTCCACATTGTTAACCCAAATCTTGCGGCATTGGGATAACATCAGATAGAGCCAGATATAACAGGCGGGCGAACACTCCAAGCATCTGCGAACTGTAGAGACCCCAAATCCTGGGCTCTTCAAAGTATTCAAGGATCGGACAACAGTTTTGAATAAAAAGGCTCACAGTACATCAGAATGCAAAGTACATAGAACATACACCAAGTTTTTTTATTTCCTTCTTTACATTATTCGATACATGATTATTACAGAAAATAAAACATACTAGATATGCTTATTACAATAAATACACGTAGGTCCAGTACAGTGAGCTCTGCGCCAATCTCAAGCTTCGATTATTACCTTTGCCAGTTCAGCTGTCAAGATTCTGTGTGTCCTGCTTGACGTTGGTCCCGCTGCCTATAAAGATATATGCCTTTTTCATCATTGGAGACAAAACTTTATACGTATTTTCATTTTGGGTCGTTACGCGAACACTCCTCAGAAAGTCACGGGCATAGTTGCGGGTGATCGACAGGGCACTCTCTTCCCAGGAGTGCTCGCTCGTGGGCAACCAGCAAGGTTGTCGCAGATTCTCCCCAGGAGCCTCAACCGACTCTCCAATCCAGCAGCCGCGTATGTCGTCTCTCCTCTCAACTCTCCGCCGCATGACCCGAACGCATCCCATCTATTTGGGCGTCAATACACGCGGAGGCAGAAGTAATCTAGAGGCGATATGGGGGCCGAACCGGTCGACCGGCCCGGCTCAGCCCCCATATGGGGAGGGGCCGGCCGACCCTTCTCAACCCCGGGTATAAATACCCGGAGTGGCTCTCTTGGTGGGTAAGCAATAGAATCTCAAGGTATTTTTCTCCTCTAACCCTAATTCTCTAGTTTCTCTTCCTAGATCTCTCTTTATCCCTTCTTCTTCCTATCATTTGGTATCAGAGGCTGTTTTCTCCACCATGGTAACTACTCGAACGCAAGAGAAAATCGGCCGCTTGGAAACCCTAGAGGAAAATCTGGTGGGATTGACGGATTCAGAGACCGCCATCGAGGAAAGCGTGAAAACATCCACACAAAGGCTAGAAGAATAGATCGATACCCGAATGGAGGAGATCATGATGTTGTTGACACAAAATCTGAAGGGTAAAGCCGTGTCGGAGGAGGATCCGGGCGGATCTTCCGCTGCACGGGTCGATTCGCACCAGATCGGCGCAAACAGAGGGCAGGCCGGCTCGACAAAGGGCGCAGGGTTTGCAGCGGGGGCCGGATCGAGCTAGAGCGGCAGGATCGACACGAGAGGGGTCGGCGCCGACGGGTTCAGAGCAGCGGAGTCGGCGCCGACGGGATAGGCTCCAGCGGGGTCGGCGCAGGCGGGATTGGCCCCGGCGGGTTCGACGTAGGCGGGGTGGCTCCGACGGGTTCAGAGCAGCCGAGATTGGCTCCAGCGGGTTCGGTATAGCCGGTTTCGGCACAGGTGGGGGCGGCTCGGGCGGTTTTGGTGCTCGAGGTGGCGGGTGGCCGATTCCCTCATATGGTGGTGGGGACGGGCTGCTACCTCACCCGACAAGAGGAGGCATGCTGTGGGGTTGTGCTCCAGCGGCGGGACCGTTTCGTCATGGGTTTCCGGGCATGCCTTTTGAACTCGGGGAACCAAGAAGGTCGGCGGTGTTTGGACAGGAGGCAGGGTGGCGTGGATAGGCCGGTCCCCGGCCGTACATGCCGCCAAAGTTGACGCAGATGAATTTTCCCAAGTTCAGCGGCGGTGATGCCCTGGAGTGGTTGCAGAAGGCGGAACGGTTTTTCAGTTATCAGGAGATTTCCGAGGGACAGTGGGTGCAATTAGCATCTTTTCACTTGGAGGATGATGCTTTCCAGTGGGTGCAATGGTTCCTGAGGGGCAAGGACTACGTGCCTTGGACCGTTTTGTGGATGGATTCACCGCTCGTTTTGGGCCACTAGAATACGAAGATTTTGAGGCGCTCCTACAGAAGCTTCGCTAGAAGGGTACAGTGATGGAGTACCGAACGGAGTTCGAGAAATTGCTAACCGAGTACAGTGGAAGGAGAAGACATTACTCAGTTGTTTTGTATCGGGACTCGATGATTATTTGCGAGATGAGATCCAGTCATACATGCCCCGCAGCTTGAACCATGCGATCAGTTTAGTTCGGATACAGGAGGAACGGTACAACAGGCAACGCTCCCGCAACACAACACGTACTGCTACCACTACGCCGGTGGCGTGATGAGACTCCCATGGTCCAAGCAAGTCGGTTGTCACTCGGCTGACTTGGTTGGAATTTCAGGCGCGGAAGGAAAAAGACTTGTGCTCTAACTGTGATGAGAAGTTCGTTCCTGGGCACAAATGTCAAAAGTTCCAGGTGTTCATGCTCTATGAGGATGCATAGGAGGTGGACATGACCCCTGAGCCGGATTTGACAGAGGAGTTGACAGTGACTGAGTTTGGAGTCTCGATACAGGCTATGGAGGGTTGCAACACCCCACTCACTATGCGCATGGCGGGCAAGGTCCGATGGGAATAAGTGACGATTTTGATAGATAGTGGGAGTACACACAATTTCATCCGTCCTGAGGTGGTGCGCCGAGTGAGACACGTGATCGATCGAGGTTCTTCTTTCCAGGTTATGGTAGCCGATGGGAGCAAGCTGCAGTGTGAGGGGGTGATGAAGCAGGTGGAGCTTAACATACAAGACTCCACTGGTCGTACAAATGTTTATCTCCTTCCGATTCGAGGTTCAGATATGGTGCTTGGGGTACATTGGCTGCAACAGCTACAACGAGTCACCTTTGATTGGAATCACATGACTATTGAATTCTTACAACATGGGAAGCAGTTTTGTATGAAAGGCCTAAAATCGTCTCCAGTGAAAGAGATCTCTGTCCGGAGCTTACAACGTACTGGGGAAGAGGGCAACATGATGACAGTTCTTTTGGGGGTGCAGTCGGCCGACACAGGGCCATCTGAGGTACCGGTCCAGATGCAGTCTCTCCTAGAGCAGTATGCTGACATATTCCAAGAGCCCCACCCTCTCCCACCACCACGCTTTCGGGGTCATCAGATCGTCCTCAAAGCGGGGGCGGAGCCTACCAATATCCGACCATATCGATATCCGCACATGCAGAAGGCTGAGATCGAGCGCAGCGTTCGGGAGATGCTGGATGCGGGGATCATCTTCCCCAGTACGAGCTCATTTTCTGCCCCGATCATCTTGGTCAAGAAGAAGGATAGTTTGTGGCGGTTCTGCGTAGATCACCACGCACTGAACAGTGTCACCGTAAAGGACAAATTTCCTATTCCCTTGATTGAAGAACTATTGGATGAACTGCACGGCGCACAGCGGTTCAGCAAGCTGGACTTGCGGTCGGGTTACTATCAGATCCTCATGCGGGAGAGCGACATCCACAAAACAGCTTTTTGGATCCACGACGGCCACGATGAGTTCTTGGTGATGGCCAATGGGCTGACCGGTGGGCCGTCCACCTTTCAGGTCAACATGAATGAGATTTTTCGTCCGCTTCTTCGTCGTTTTGTGCTGATCTTCTTCGATGACATCCTCATATACAGCCTCAGTTGGGAGGTGCACTTAGCTCATGTTGAAGAAGTCTTCTCCATCCTCCACCAGAACCAGCTTTACGCTAAACGGTCCAAATGCTCCTTCGGTCAGGAGGAGGTGAAATACTTGGGACATTTAGTCTCGGCTCAGGGCGTCAAGGCGACCCCCAGAAGATTGAGAGTATGTTGTCCTGGCCACGGCCCCAGACTGTGCGGGCACTACGGGGCTTCTTAGGCCTTACCGGGTACTACCGTCGTTTTGTGAGGGACTACGACAAGATCGCCAAGCCTCTTACCCAGTTGTTGCAGAAGGACGTCTTCCTCTGGCAGGATGAGGCGGAGGAGGCCTTCCAAGCACTCAAGAAGGCCATGACGACTACACCGGTCTTGGAGCTTCCCGACTTCACGAAGGAGTTTGTGGTGGAGACTGATGCGTCGGGAGTGGGGCTCAGTGTTGTATTGATGCAGGAAGGGCGGCCCATAGCCTTCTACAGCAAGGCATTGGCTCCAAGGACGCTGGGGTTGTCCACATACGAAAAGGAAATGTTAACAATCATTCATGCGGTGGCCCTGTGGCGGCCATACCTGTTGGGAAGACATTTCAAGATTCGGACGGACCATCGGTGTTTAAAACACTTCTTGGAACAACGTATCTCTTCTCCTCTCCAACAGAAGTGGGTGCCAAACTTTTAGGGTATGATTACGTGATCGTCTACCGGCACGGGAAGGACAATCGAGTTGTTGATGCTTTGTCCCGCTTACCCGAGGGCGCCCTCGCTCGGATTACTACACCACTGCTTGACTCCATTGACGAGATACATGATGAGGTACAACCTATGTTGCACCGACACCGACACGGGACACACGATACGACACGACATAACACGCGACTCGTCAATTCTCAAAAAATACTATATTTTGACACGCTGAGACACGTATATTAAATATTCATTTTTTATAAATATGAAAATTCTAAAACTTTTAACAAAAAATAACAATTAACAAATATTTAAATAAATTATGTCATGCTTAAATATTACTCATCAAATATTCAAATGCAAAACTTAACAAATGATCAAAAAAATGATAGAACATTAACACATTATCATTATATATCATCAGCAAAAATAATGGATTCAAACGCAAATTTTTTTCCCCACTTTCAATCTTCCTTTTTCTAGAGAAAATGTCTACGCCACTAGTAGATCCACTTTCACTACTTGAAATGCTAGAAAAGGGTAAAGACACTTTCAAGACAAATTGCCACCCGTCTCACCATGAGTAGCTAACTTAGGGACACGCGTGTCCGATTGAGCGGGACACGCGTGTCCGATTGCGCGGGACACGCGAGTTCCGCGTGAGCCAGCGTGTCGGATTTACGACTCGAGTGTCGGATTTCCGACTCGAGTGTCGGAGAGTCGGACGAGTGTCAGACTCTCCGACATCGACACACTGGGCATTTTGAAGTGTCGGTGCTTCATAGGGTACAACGCGATCCCGAGTTGCAACCTATTATGGAGGCTCTTCGACAGGCACGTGAGACAACTCCGGGCTACCATCTGCAGAATGGCAGGTTGTTCTATCAAGGCCGCGTGGTCATTCCTTCGAAATCTGCCTGGAGGGCAGTTATGATGCATGAGTTCCACGCTTCTCCGACGGGTGGTCATGCTAGTGTTCTTCGCACTTTCCAGCGGGTGCGGGCCAATGTTTTCTTTAAGGGGATGCGCCGTGACATCCAATTGTTTGTTCAGCAGTGTGACACTTGCCAGCGCCAAAAGTATGAAACCACGTCCCCAACCGGCTTCCTCACACCTTTGGATATTCCTCACCAGATTTGGGATACGGTTTCCATGGACTTCATTGAGGGGCTGCCCAAGTCTCATGGCAAGTCAGTCATTATGGTGGTGGTCGATAAGTTGTCCAAGTACGATCATTTCATAGCGCTGAGTCATCCTTACACCGGCGAATCTGTCGCCGCTCTTTTTGCCCATGAGATTGTCCGGCTTCAAGACATACCGCGGGTGATCATTTCGGACCGTGACCCAACGTTCGTCTGCAACTTTTGGAAGGAGCTCTTTCTCTTACAAGGGTCCTCTTTACGTTTCAGCACAACACACCACACGCAGACAGACGGGCAGACAGAGGTACTCAATTGAGGCGTAGAAACATATCTGCGTTGCTGTGTTATGGACGAGCCGCGCATGTAGACGAGTTGGTTGCATTGGGCTGAGTACTGCTACAACATGTCCTACCACTCCGCCAGCAAGATGACTCCGTTCGAGGTCGTGTACGGTCGTCCTCCTACCTTGAGCAGTTATGAGGCCGGCAGTACGACGTTGCCCGCCGTTGACCGCGCACTTCGTGATCGTGATCGCACACTCGTCGTTTTACACGAGAATCTCCGGATAGCACAGGACCGCATGAAAGTGCAGGCTAATAAGCATCAGAAGGAACATGAGTTTCAGGTGGGGGATGAGGTCTTTCTCAAGCTTCGTCCCTACATGCAGTTGTTCGTGGCCCAACGGTCAAACCAGAAGTTGGCACCGCGTTACTATGGTCCATTCCGGATTGTCCGACGAGTGGACCCTGTTGCTTATACGTTAGCGTTGTCCGAAGGATCGCGGATACATCCGACCTTTCATGTCTCCTTGTTGAAGCAGAAGATCAACGACCTTGTTCAACCCAGCCCTCTCCTACCCGAGGCCACAAGCACGGGCGAGCTGCGCCCGATACCTGAGGAGATTCTGATGATCAAGTGGAAGCACCGCGGCAGGGAGTACCGTCCAGAGCTACTAGTCAAGTGGAAGAATATGACCGCGACGCACAACACATGAGTTTACCGTGATTACCACCTTGTGGACAAGCTGGTTCTTGATGAGGAAGGAAATGTTACACCCCCGGACGCATCCTGTCTATTTGGGCGTCAATACACGCGGAGGCGGAAGGAATCCAGAGGCGACAATAGGGCTGAACCAGCCGGTTCAGCCCCCTCGCACTCTAATTGAAGACCGGCGATATGGGTGCCGAACCGGACCGGTTCAACCCCCATATGGGGATGGGCAGGCCGGCCCCTCTCAACCCCGGGTATAAATACCCGGGGTGGCTCTCTTGGTAGGCAAGCAATAAAATCTCAAGGTATTCTTCTCCTCTAACCCTAATTCTCTAGTTTCTCTTCCTAGATCTCTCTTTCTCCCTTCTTCCTATCATTCGGCTGCGCATTTAATGCTGCACTAAGTAAGACATTAAATGCCCGACGTTTCGGTAACCGTTTGGACGGCCTACCCTCCAGTATAAATAGAGGGTCAGAGACGCACAAAGGGGGACAATGAACTTATGCCCTGACCTGCCGAGTCATAGGGGCGGACACTAAGTTCGGCTCTCATTAGTCTTTTCTTGTACTCGCTTGAACTCGCCACTTGTAACCGTCGCAACGAAGGCATTCGCCGCGGCCGGTCAAATCTGGTGTTCGCCGCTTTCAACGACACTTACTTTTCTGCGATTTTCTTTCTGTCTGCCTAACCGTCCGCAGAGCTAGTAACCGGTCGGTTGCAATTTCGCGCTCTCCGTAACTCCCCAAGGTTTTGTGCATGGAAAAACTTAGGTGACAAAATTTGCACCAACAGTTCGAACACGCGACCTTCAAATTTCAAGCGACCGGAGAAACCTCCCAGCGCGCGGTTACAGTGGTATAGTTCGCTTAAAGGATGTTGTCGGGCACTTTGTCAAGCGGGCGGGTACTTGCTAGTGGTCACGAGCTTAATGCGGGCACTCTGGAATGTTTTGAGTCCCGGGCAGTCGGGGCCCATCTAGAGCCTGCCCAGGAAGTTCATGGAGTGTCTGTCCCGGGGGGAGACGGAAGAAAGGTAGTATTCGTCAATGCGGTGCTAGACAAGGAGAGCAAAGCCAGCTCATACAGTACCTGTTCAAGAGCATCGACATATTCGCATGGTCACCTTCTGACATGCCGGGAATAAGCCAAGATGTCGCCTTCTATCACCGCAACATCAGCCCCGAATTCAGACCCGTGAAGCAAAAGAAGTGAGCAATAACTGCTATTCATGCTGAGCCGATTCGAGAAGAAGTTTCCAAGTTGCTCGAAGCAGGATTCATCCAGGAAGTCCAGTACCCAGAGTGGATTTCGAATGTGGTTATGGTGCGAAAGGCCAATGGGAAGTGTCTAATGCACGTCGACTTCACTCGCTTAAACAAGGCGTGCTCCAAGGACTGTTATCCTCTGCCTCTGATTGACTCCTTGGTTGACTCCGTGGTAGGATTCTTGGTGATGAGTTTTCTGGATGTCTTTTCAGGGTACCATTAGATTCGTTTGCACAAGCCAGATGTCCTCGATACCGTATTCATCGCGAATGAAGGTTGCTACTTTTATCTAGCCGTTTGGATTGAAGAACGCCGGAGCAACGTACCAGAGAATGATGCACCATGTCTTCAAGCTGCAAAGGGGTTGCAATTTAGAAGTCTACGTCGACGACCTTCTCGTGAAGAGCCACAGAATGCAAAATCATCTCAGTGACCTGGAAGAAACCTTTGCCACTCTCCGTAAGTTCAATATAAGGCTCAATCTGGCCAAGTGTGTCTTTAGCGCCAGTAAGGGGAAGTTTCTAGGTCACTTGCTCGCTCCCAAGGCTTAGAGCCGAATCGAGGCAAGGTAAAGGCCGTGTTGGAGATGCAACCACTGAAGAGCCCAAAAGAAGTTCAACAGCTGGCGGGAAGAGTGGCCTGGCTTAACAACTTTATCTCACGCTCAGGAGGCAAGTGCGCTCCTTTTTTCAGGACCCTTCGAGGGGGAAAGAAATTCAAGTGGATGACGGAATGCGACCAATCGTTCGAAGAGCTGAAGCGTCATTTGACGGCAACCCCGCTCCTCCAAAGCTCGCGACAGTCGGAAGAACTTTTTCCATTCCTTTGGGTCTGCAGAGACGTTGTCAGCTCAGTCCTAGTCCAGGAAGAAGGCAAGTGGCAGTTCTCGGTCCATTACGTCAACCATGTGCTTAAGAGCGCTGAGACGCGGTATCCGATTCTGGAGAAGTTGGCTCTAGCCTTTTAGTCTCGGCTAGAAGGCTCCGCCCCTACTTCCAGGCTCACTCCATCAGAACAGTCACCGATCATCTCCTGAGAGCTATTCTGGAGAGGCCTGATCATTCTGGGCGACTGGCAAAATGGGCTATAGAACTTAGTGAGTTCGATATACCGTACATCTCGAGGACCGCCACCAAAGCTCAAGTCTTGGCCAATTTCCCGATTGACTTCGCAGACGACTGTACCACCAAGCAAGGGGATCTGGCCCTGCTATGCTGGAAGATGTTCGTGGATGGGGCCTCTGGGCGAAGTTCAAGCGGGGGAGGGATTGTCCTGCTCAGCCCCTGTGATATTAAAGTCGAATAGACAGTCCGGTTCCACTTCCCCGTCACCAATAACCATACAGAGTACAAAGCGTTGATAACAAGGCTAAGCTTAGCTCGGGAATTGGGCATTGAGGATATAGAGGTGAAGATAGACTCGTTGGTCATGGCTTCGCAAATTAACAACACTTTTGAGACTCGGGAGCCGCTCTTGCAAAGGTATCTAGCCTTAGCTAAGCATCATGTCGGGCGCTGCCGCACCTTTAGCATTCATCACATCTCAAGGGAAGAAAATATGGAGGCCGACGAGTTGGCCAAGTACGGACCTCCGGTTGAAGCAACTCTCACAAAACTTTTCCCTCCGACGATTGACGAGGCAGATGTCATGAAAAATTGATCAAGGAGTTTTGTGGATTGACCCTCTCGTCCATTACCTCAAGACTGGGGAGGTTCACCCCTTAGCAAGCGACAAAAGAAGGTTTAAGTTGAAAGCAGCTCATTATTCCCGCATCTCTGGAGTTCCATATCGCAAAACTCTCCTTTCGCCCTTGGCAAGATGCGTTATAGAGGAGGAAGTCTTTCGAGTCTAAGAAGAAATGCATTCGGGGGAATGCGACAGTCACTCAGGAGCCCAGACCTTAGAGAGGAGAACCCTCAGGCAAGGATATTTTTTGCCGACACTGAGGAAGAATTGCGGAAACTTCGCCAGAAAATGCGTAAAATGTCAGAAGTTTGCCCCTCTCCAAGTGCAGTTGGCACATCGGTTCATGTCCATTTCTGTCCCATGGCCATTTGCGGTATGGGGAGCGGACTTGGTGGGTCCCTTCCCAATGACAAGTGGACAGTAGCGATTCATTTTGGTAATGATCGACTATTTCAGCAAATGGATAGAAGCGAAGGCCTTAACCAAGACAACGACTCGGGTAATTAAGAACTTCATCTGGAGGGAAATCGTTTGCCGGTATGGAATCCCCGTGGCCATTGTCACGGACAATTGTTCTCAGTTCGCAAGCGAAGAGTTGACATTTTTCTGTGACCAAGTGGGCATAGAGCTTTGATTTTCATCTATTCACCACCCATGCAACAACAACAAGGTATAAGCAGCTAACAAGTAAATCTTAAACTGGCTCAAGAACAGGTGGAGAAAACTCAGGGGAGTTGGGCAGAGCAGTTACCAACAGTTCTGTGGTCTCTCTGGACCACCCGTTCTGCGACGACGGAGGAGACCGTCTAAACTATTCACACGGATCTGAGGCCCTTATCCCGAAGGAATTCGACGTGCCCAGTCCTCGAGTGCAACTCTCCAAGCATGGAGACGACGATTGGATGAAAAGCAATGATAGGAGCTGAGACGCAGCCTGGATTTGATCGAGGAGATGAGGGATTAGTCGGCCATCAGACAACCTGAGGTGGGTAAGTACTTTTATAAGAACGTCAGAGTAAAGTTGTTCGTACAAGGAGACCTCATGATGAAAAAAGTGGATGTGGCTGAAAGATCAGCCTCGGTAGGAAAGCTCAACCCCAATTGGGAGGGACCCTTTTTTTGTCAAGAAAGCGCTCAAGAACGGAGCGTATCAACTGCAATTGCACGAGGGTGAGGAAATACCTAATACTTGGAGTGAGATGATCTAAAAAGATATTACTTATAGACCATGTTTTCTCTTTCTATCTCCTTTTTGTCAAAATTTACTATATCATATGTTGCTTTCGTTTAGCACTTGATCCTTGTTTCGGGAAGTATGGTGCATGATTCAGTATGTAGAAGACAAGTTGCCTTGGCTATTGCTATTAGTAAAAAGCATAGTCCAACCCTATACATTGTAATACGATGTGAGGTTCTCCGTGAAGAACAACCCTTTTTAGCTCTCTCTCCGGCCCGGTGGGTTCCAGAGTTCGCTTAGACCCCCTCACACGTATCCAGACGTCTCGAGCGGCGCTTCTGACCCTCCTGCCAAGATGAGCCACTTCCCCCACCCTAAGACCACCATGATTGTTCTTGTGGAGATACTCCCGATCGGCATATGCGGCAGGACCGGATGTGTTAGCCAACTGCAATTCGACTGAGGCATTACTATCGTCATTGTTTTCCTTTCCAAGGAAATGCTCCGGCCAACAGGTGCTTTATACCCATTCAGTGTTTTTCAACACTGCTTGTGGACGAGAGCCCTGCGGATGCCACATGCTGGACTGGTAACTTTGACCTCTGGTAACGGACCCGACAACTGCGATGAGGGTCACCATTTTCCCTGTATGTCTTTTCGATGGAGCGCCCTGTCCTCAGGACACCCATAGACCCACTAGACATCACGAGCGACAATACACCTTGGGTACTTTTCTATCAAGGGCCCTGGATACATGGCCGAGCGAACACTCGAAGAGAGGAGCGTTCGCTGCGCACACTCTGGCGCGGGAATGAGCAGGCGGCAGATACCTAGCTGGTGAATGCCCGAGTACAACGCTGCAGGAAGTGGAGCTCGGTGCATTCAATGCGAGCGATCTCCACCTAAGCTATGCGTACTCACACTCCAACAGTGGCAAGCGAGTTCTCGCCGGATAAGCATATGATAAAGCGAACAATGACAAGAATGCGCAAACACAAAAAAAAGAAAGGGAGCAGTGCAAGCTATATATATGTGTGTATATATATGTGTATATATATATGTATGTATATATATATATATACACTAGCATCTTCGAACGGGCTTCTCCCGTTCTCGATGCGTCGTTGCGGGCTTCGCCCGCTTGACATTCAAACGGGCTACGCCCGCCCCCCCCCCCCCCCCCCGACAAAATTTAAGTATTTTAAACAATTATTTACAAATTTTTTATTTAAAAGTATTTAAATTTTATTAAATACATTATAAAATAAAAAAGCCAATTTTTATAATTTATTTAATTACTGCACGACCCCCTTCCGCCGGCCAAATTATATAATTATAATTTAATAATAATTTATTTAATAAAAAACCAAATAAAAAATAAAAAAAATTCCCGTGCCCGTCTCCCCCTTCCGCCTCCGCTTCCTTGCCCGCCGATGCCGCTGCCGGAGGCCTGCCCGGCACCCACCGGAGGGTTCGCCGGCCTCCGACAAACCCGCCGGGTGTGATCCGGCGGCGAGCAGGCCGGGCCACCGCCGACGGTGGCCCTGCCCGTGAGCCCTAAACTGGAGCTCTCGGGCAGTGCCATCGCCGGCGGTGGCCCTGCTTGCTCGCCGACGGACAACCCCCGGCGGGTTCGCCGGAGGCCGGCGAACCCCCCTGTGGGCAGGCTGCGTTTTCTAGATCCCATCAGAACAGCCATGTAGCCCTGTTGTAGGTGAGCGACCTCAAGGCTGCCCTCTGCGTCGTCCGGGACGGATCCCATCTCCTGGAGGTCCTTCTCCCCGATGACCGCCACCGCAACTGCCAGCGCGTGCGAGGTCGCCTCCTGCCCCTCCCTCCACGAGGGGAGGCTTGTGCTGAGGGACACCGACCTCGCGTCCCAGATGAGCAACGAACCGCCTAACAGGTCTGTCAACCCTTCGCCATTCGGAAGCGCTGGCTCTTCTCTCTCTCTCTCGCCTCCACCCGCACGGGCCTTCGGTTTCGGCGAGCAGGGGGGACCACCTGACCACCCCGAGAAGTCGGGGCCGGGTTCGGAAGCGCATCTTTTCTTTTCTCAGTGGCGGTCAGAACCATCCCAGATGGTTCAAATGTCTTCTCAGCAAGGACCCGCAAGACAATTGTGAATATCAGGGGTAAGTATCCACATGTATGAAAATCATGTGTAAACAAGAAATTAACTTACTGCCAGTAGTGTATATGCCCACTGCTTCTTCGAGCCGTGCTCCGCAGTGTTTGATATCAAGGGGGGCCTTGAAGGTCTCCACGATCGCCTTATCCACTCCTTTGACTGGCGGTTTCGCGAACATTGCCTCCACCCGCGGATCGGGGATTGTTTCCAAGCCCCCGAAATCCGCCTCGAACACGGCGAACCGCTTCTTCCATCTGTGAACCTTGTTGGGCAGGTTCAACACTCGCAACACACTAGAACCTATATACACGTGCCCTAGAAACCGTGCGCGCACGTGGAATTGATTCTGGAACACCGTGAAGCTGAACCAGACCCTTTAAAGTTGCAAGAATGTGAATAAGGCGGTTACGACCGCGATTGAGTTAGGTGAATGTTGGGAGGGCACCAGCCTGTAGACATTCAAGATCATTCAAGATCTCCACCATTTCGGGAAAGATGGGGAAGGTCCAACCCGCATAGAAGTGCTTGAAGGGAAGGACCAGTTCGCGGTCGCACGCTATGAAGGTGTTCGCTTGGAGCAGGGAGACGAGCTTGGTAAGGCACGGGATCCGAGCAGATACTCTCCACTTGCGCGACGAATTCTTCATCCAAAAGCACGGGCCTACGCGGCGCGTGCATTAGGAAAGTAACCGCGCAATCTGATCGAGTAGCACCCGGCGCAGGATCTCGCTCGCCCTCTGAAGCACTCATCTTTCTGTTCTGAAAAGGCGAAGAGTTTCTGGCCTATTTATAAGCTGCGCCAACTGTTGCCTCGAAATGCGAAACAACACGAGAACTCGGTGCCCACCGTAGGCGTCCATAGCGATCACTTCACAGTATGTTCCCTGCAAAATTAAAGTAATGGCGAGCGCGTATTTGCGAGTAGATATTGTATTCACAACGACAATGAGATAAACACAAAAATAAGCATGAAAAAGAAAACACATTCACAAGCATAAGTCTGGGCGGACACATAGAATGTTTGACCCGGTTGTTCAAAATTATTATTACAGACCAAATAAAATTCGGGATATCCCCGCTCTCCTCTAAATGTCCTCTCCAGGAGTTCGGTCCACACCAATGAATGCCAAGCAGACAGTCATTTCAATGAGAGTGCTCGTGGCACCTTTGAGTTGCTTGTTCAGCTTGGCACCCAGTGTATGTGGCGTGAACATCCTCTCCCACTTTCCGAGCGTATCTCTCGACTGCCTCTTCTGGGGTCGATGAGCCTTGCTGGGCCGCCGCGCTTGTTTGCAGAACGGGGAGACGCCCATCCTCGGCAGCAGCCCACCGAAGCTCCATCTCCTCCTCTAGCTGGGTGATGCGCGTGTGGGCGTCCCAGAATTCCCGTTGCAGTACGACAACCGCCCAGGATTTCACTGTAAGTAAAGGAATGGGTGTTAAAAATATTCTTTCACAACTAATCAGCGGTGCGCTAAAAAGAAATCGACAGGTATACCTTCGGCGAGCTCCCTCGTCTGTGTTCGACGAGCGTTCGCCTCTTTGTCATCATGGCTCCTCTTCCTCTTCTTAATAAACCCCCCATTTTGCTCCAGGGGCTTATCCACGATCACCGGCGCCTGGCCTGCGGTTTCGATCACCTACCCTTTGGAGTTTCCGCTGACGGTATCCTCCTGGTTTCCGAACTCTCTTTCGAAGTCGCTGGCGTCAAGGTCCTGGTCTTCGTCCATGCCGACCTCATCTTCTTCCGACCGATCACCTCCCTTCGGATCTTTGGGAGAATGAGGTTCTGTCGGCTGGTGCTTTGCTTTGGCGGAGTCGTTTTTCAGGATCTGTTGGCGGAACGAATCTGGATCTCGGTGAACGGTTTTCTCCTCAGCAACTTTCAACACCGTTTTCTCTAATTCGCAAACTGTGTCTGTGTGGGGTTCATCCAGGTCCTTCGACAGGGTCATTTTCTTAGTGCGGATCTTCCATTTATGTCTGCCTAACCGTCCGCAGGGCTAGTAATCGGTCGGTTGTAGTTTTTGCCCTCTCCGTAACTCCTCGGGGTTTTGTGCGTGAAAGAACTTGGGTGACAATATTTGCACCAACACACATGCCTATATGAAAAGAATAAGAAAAACGCGAAAATTTAGAGATTAACGACAAAGAGGCAAGACTATAGTTTAGGGCAAACAAGCTCTTAATTGACCATTAAATTGCCCAATCGTAGGTGCAGACACTAAGTTCGGCTCTCATCAGTCTTTTCTTGTAATCGCCACTTGGAACCTCTTTTTCGATCAATCAAGAGGCCCATCGCAAGGAAGGCATTCGTCGTAGCTGCTCAAATTTGGTGTTCGCCGCTTTCAATGACACTTTCATTTCTGCAATTTACTTTCTGCCTGCCTAACCGTCCACAGGGCTAGTAATCGGTCAGTTGCAGTTTCCTCCCTCTCCGTAACTCCACAGGGTTTTGTGCGTGGAAGAACTTAGGTAACAAAATTTGCACCAACACACATGCCTATATGAAAAGAATAAGAAGAACGCGGTAATTTAGAGATTAACGACAAAAATGCAAGACAATAGTTTAGGGCAAACAAGCTCTTAATTAATTTACCATTAAATTGTGAGCATTTAATTAGATCTAACAAAATAGGAGCTAGAAAGAGGGAGGGGTTTACCATAAGTTTACCATAGGCTCAAACGCACCTTAGATTCGAACCTTTGTTGACTATTAGGAATGAGAACTGGGTTCGAACAATAGTGGAAGGGGTTCAGGAATCTAATGGCGTCAAGAATGGTATGAAAAGAGTCGTAATAGGCCAAAGAGGGAGGGATGGAGTTTTGGAAGTCGGTCGTCGTTGCAGGCGTTCTTTTCTGCGATAGGGGCTACAGGAACGGGCGTCGACTCGATCGACAGTGAACTCAGTCGAACCCGATGGAGGAATGGTTGTATCCATTGGGAATGATGGCAGCGAGGGTGACTGGGCTCTTGGGAACTGTAGGTTTCAGCGCCGGCCTCTTGAGGGAGACCCGCAAGCTTCTGGGCAAGGAACATTGATGTCGTCGAGGTAAGGGTGAGCTGAAGTTTTGGAGGGGGGAGGGGGGAGGAATAGGCTTTAATAGGAGACTATTCATTTAGTTATGGTTGTTATTATTTTGGTAAGAATTTCTTTAGGCATTTTTCTAATACAAGGTAAAAGCAATTTTTAACATAAGAATCAAATATGGGGATTTCTAAAGACTATTTCCATCTTATATTAATTCCAAAAATATAATTTAACTTTAATTTCAATGTTGCCTAAATTAAAATATGCTTAATTTTAATAGATCCATTTTGAGTTGAGTGCTTGCCTTAATTACCATTATACATAATTTGACGAATCTTTTTATTAAAGGACTTGTTAGACGATCACCCTTATAAGTCGTAACAATGAGCACGAGTGCTTTGCACGATACAAAATTAACTAGTAAATGCGTGATAAAAATAAACTTGTGCTAAAATTAAGATGTGTGAGTAAAATAAAGGCATAACGTGATGATGCGACACAAGTTGCATGAATTCTTCCGGGGTTGAAAGACCTCGACCCCGCCAAGAGTGTAATGTAGCCCGCGACAAAGAAGTTCGACCATCAACCTGAAAATGCTCCGTTATTGTCATGCTCCGTTATTGTCATGCTTTAGGTTATGGTGGGTAGTGAGGCAAAGGATCGTGGGGGCATAGTAAGAGTAGTCACTAAATACAAAGTCAATACAAGCTGATGACTTAGTGTCTATGACAAGTTAATTCCAAATATAATGTCTACATCCTTAGGGGCGTGCAACTGTAGCGGACTAGGAGAGTCAGGAAATGCGGAGAATGATTTTGTGTCATCTAAGATGAGTGACACATCGCTAACAAGTTCTCTTCTTGAAGTAGGGGCTCAGGAAGAAACTCAGTGACTAAAGGCTCGGATAGTTGCCCTACTGGCAAGTCGCGGGTGCAGTTGTTGAGTCATAAGTGATGCGTGAATGCTCGGGAAGCAACAGGTGTTTGCGTGGGGAGCTATAGTGTAAGGCCGGAATGTTCACAAGAAATTAGAGAGGTTCGGGCGAGACTAGGAGAAATTAAGTGAGTAATCGAGAGAGAGCGGTGAAAAAGTTCGTTCGGCTCTGATAACATGTAAAAATTTAAATATAAATTAATTATTATTCCAAAAAACTAGAATTACATAGGAATGGTTGTATCTTGTCTTATTTTGAGTTTCCACTTATGCAATGCAAAGCATATGGTATCCAATGCAAGGGAGTCCTTCTCCATAACCATTTGAACTAATTTGGCACATAAGTTTTTTAATTTAGTTTATAGTGTGCTTAAAAAATCACACCAACAAATATTAACAAATCAGCACATGATTATATTTGTTACTAGAAACACTTGCAAAACGTTTTCTTCTTCAAATTTCTTGTGAACCAAGGAGTTCAATAAGCTTCATTGTTGGCAATATTTACCAATGACATTCATGATATGTGCATTCAAAAATGTTATTTTACTCTCAAAAGGACATTCTGACCAATATTTAAAATACCACATATATCTCAAGGGCAGTAATACTTCTTGCTTCTGAAGATTGTTCCTTGGGCCTTTTAATAAGTGGATGTACAATTGAAAATTTACCTTTCTCTTAAAATTATCAATCACACTCTTGAAATTAATTTGCCATGCACGGATTTTTTTCTATTAATTTTCACCTTCATTCTTAAACTTAATTTATGCACAAATTTTTTGCTTCTATTTTTTTACTCCTGGTATACTAGTGACTCAGACCTCCAAAGGAACATTCTCACAATTGTTACCATATTTCCTTTTGAGCTCCACAGTTGACCAAGAAAATACTCTCACTCATATATGTCACCATTGGGTTCATTGTGATAGTAAGTACATATATGGCGCAGCATACTTGAATCGGATTTAACTTTCTATACTTCCAAGCAAGATTATTTTTTATTGAGCTTACATTAGGCATGTTCATAGATATCATCATCATCATTAGCTGATGTATCCCAACTATTTGATGTTGGTTATGTGAATCCTTATTTTCATTCATTTTCTAATATAATAATTTTTTTTAGTTTCCCTCCTAATTTTACCTCACATTCATTTTGATATTCTCTTTTAAGCTACGCTTCAATGATTTTTTAACTATCCAACTCATTGATACACTATTCATAAGAAAAAAACATATAGTTGTATAAGATTTAATCACAATAATCATGGAGTTTCTCTCCTTTTTAACTGACTACCCTTTATGATTTTATCCCACTTATATCCTCTACTATCTATTAGATTCTAAATCTTAAACAAATCATTTGTAGGTGTGACTATATATCTTTCATTTACGTTGACTTGCGAATTAATATCAACCACAATAATTTTGTCATATACTTAATCTTTGCTCTTAGGTGTGGACACATGAGATTGGATAAAATTAGGAATGAATATATCAGGATTAAAACGGGAGTGACACAAATTGTAGAGGTGCGAGAAGTTTGATTAAGATGGTTCAGACACTTACAAAGGAGACAATTAGAAGGCACTTGTTAGGTGCTGTGAGTGTTTAGCCACTAGGCATGTGAAATAGAGGAGGGGTAGACCAAAAAAGATTTGGAATGAAACTATAAAAAAATAAATGATGTACTTGGGCATTAGTGAGATTATGACTAAAGATAAGACGCAATGACAACAGGGGATCCATATAGCCGACCCCACTATGGCGGGATAAAGGCTAGAGTGTTGTTGTATACTTGATTTTCGCTCTTCTAATTATAAATTCTTAATTTTTAATACATTGTTTTCATTGTTATTAATTTATTATAATTGTTTAATTAGATTTTTCTTTTTCTTCAATGTTCTTTAATGGCTCTCTTTATAATTAAAGTAAGTTTGGGTACATTGAACCAAGACACTATTAATGTTATAATGGACCTGGAAATTCTAATAATACTCCTCTCAAGTTACAACATAGACATGATATATCATATATTCTCAATGCTTCCCCTCATGCCAGAGCATATACATTTTACATCGACGCTTCATATCAAATGAACTATTTTCCTCGTAGGTTTCGTAAATAAAGTTGCTAATTTATTAATGGATTTTTCATAAATAAATTTGCTAATTGATTAATGGATTTTACAAATCTAGTGTCAGTCTCTAGATGTATGTACTAACTACCTAATTTCAAACCAGGTGACTTGTTTGGTTCTCCCAAGAAAGGCAATTGGCAGTGATATAGATGGTTGTTCAATTATCACAGTATAACCTCATTAGATCATTTTGTGGGTACCCATGTTTTTAAAGAAATTATTTGATCCAAATCATCTGTGATATTTAACTATAACAATATATGGACTCCGCACTTGACCCATTTTGCTCATTGCTCTCCCAAGATGCAAAATCTTCTTTAACAAACACATAATACCTTGTTGTAGATCACTTATCATGTACTGATCTTACCCAATCCATATTTAAAAAGTCTGTGACAGGCCTGTCCACAATATGTATACATGAGTCTTCTAGTTGTAGCACTCTTTAAGTTTCTTTATATCCTAATCACTACATTCCAATGAATTGTGCGAGGATCAAAGAGAAGATGGCTCACAATGCCATTGAGAATTAGGTCGAGTAGTCATGAGATACTTCAATTTCTCCACAAGTATCAGGCACCTCCTTGGATTCGCCAATAGCTCTCATTGATTTGAAATTTAAGTTATAATAAATCGGTGCTTCAACTTGCTTACTTCCCAACATCTCATTTTCTAAAAACATGTATAAATAAACATGATATGGAAAATATTTAGTATATGCTTGATCTTACATGCTTGTTGATCCCATTTGAGTGCAAAAGAGCATGGAAATTCATGAAAGATATGATACAATGAACTAAACTGTGTTTGATTTCTCACATAGAAGAGAATATGGTCGGCAGAGGAAAATGAGTCAATTGCGGTCTTTGAAAATTTAGGGGTTTAAGTTTGCTGGAATGCCAAGTCCCCATCAACCTCTCCTGCCACACTCGATGAGCTTAACTCCTTGTAGTAGTTCTCATATTCTTGTTTAGTAAACTCAACCCGACCTGATTTCACTGTGACTTCTATATTTATAAAAATTAGACTATAGTAAGAAGTCTTGTACTTAAATTGTGCAAGAATCTATGCTAAGAAAGACAAGGCCTGTCTGCTTTGTAAAATGGATTTGGGATCCTTCGAGAGGTTGTTGTTTATAGGTGACTACAATCCTGTAAATATTATAAAAGGGAACTTAATGTCAAAGACTGAGTTTAGCAGAGGATTGACAGAAGATGCTGTCATGTGGTTGGAGGTGGACAAATACTGTGTAAACCTTTTACTAGAAATTCAAATTCAGAAAACCTCCCCAACCTCCAAAATAAAGAGCCTAGGGTACCTGAAGGAAAAGCATACCTAAAAAAACTAAGAAAATACCCAAGTTTGAGGTCATTTTATTTTTGCCTTTCCATCTTGTCTTTGGCAGTGAATTATCATTTGGTAATACTGGAGGTTGTTTGAGTTTTCATATCTTATTGAGTATTCCAGTGATAATTTTGAGGCGTGTTAGCAATAATGTCGCAGTCGGCGAGATGTTAGTTGAGGGTGCGACCAGGGGCAGTGTCGTGGATATGATTGGGGATGGAGGGTGGGTTGTGAATTTTTAGAGCTTCTAATGACATCGTTCTTTCTTCCGAATGTTAAGTCGTGATACGTTTATATTTGACCAACGTAGCAATCAACACCACTAGTGAGGTTTAGCTAGGCAAAATTTGCAAAGATATTTGATGTAGGGCGAATCTAGAGGTGGCGGGAGGCCGATGACCTAACCCTATATGCAATGCAAGCAATCACATGATGAATGCAATGGTCCTACGAAGACCCTAAAGTAAACCCGTGATCACTCTAGAATGACATGCACGCATACATGTAGTTCAATGAAATGCGACTTTTCCACAAGTGCAAATGCAATTGATGGTCCAACTAATTAAAAAGCAAACATGAATCAACAAGTATTTGAGGCGTAAATAAGTTTGATCACACGCCAAATAAGTCATGCAAGTCCAACGATTTCACAATAATAAAATATATAGTGTCATATCCGACTGAATATAGTCTGAATAAACAATGCTAGAAAACAAAACTCCAAAGTTCAAACTAATGACTTACGCATGTAGGCGGCGGCTGGATGAAGCAAGGAGATTCCGGGCTGCTGGAGGGCTGTTGAGAGTCGTAATGTGTCTTCTTGAGGGCTGCAATGAGGCTGCTGGAAGGCTGTAATGGCGTGTATGGTAAAACAAGGTTGGGGTACTTTGCATGGGAGGGTGGACTGCGAAGAGGATGGCTTATGCGGGCTGCTGGGAGGTCTCTCTAGTGGTTGGCAGAGAGAGATTTATGTGGGTCGAGGAATATGGATTCAGGAAGGCTGTAAGTAGGGTGTTTTGAAGGAGATATATGAAGGGGGTCTGTAGGGGTATTCTCCTGGGAGGGACAAATGATGGTTGTTTTGATGAAGAAGCTTATGCGAGGGTCCTCAAAAGAAGAAGAATGCTTGTGCCGTGACTGGAGTTCTCCATGGAGGGACATGACATGAATTCTGGGAAGAGAAATGTGAAGCTTATGTTTGTGCAGTAGCGTGAATTCAGGGAAGGAGTATGTTGGTGTGCAGCCTGCACTTGGGGTCCTCCTGGGGAAACCTGAAGGCTCTCGGTGCATGTTTTGGGGATGGGGATTTTTAGGCTTACGATGGGGAATGCTACATGTCTACAACACTTGCAGGAATCGAAGGATGAAGTTAGGGAGGGGAAGGAGCCTTGGACCTTGGAGTCCACCAAGGAGAGGAGATCGCAGAGTCGCACCGAGGGGAGGAGGGCTTGGCGTCACACTGAGGGCTGGAGTCCACCTGCGATCCATGGAAGTTTTTTTTTCTTCTGAATATCGTCGGCGCCCTCTCAACCGGCCCCTTCTTGCTTAAATAACCCATAATTGAAATAGGGCACCCATATTAGACAGCTTAGAATGTCCGAACGATCAGGTGTCAAAACAATTCAAAAATATAAAATAAACACATGAAATCGACTTGAAACAACCATCCAGATGCATCTGTGGACTCGGATTGTCCGAATGAGTATCAGATCACCATGATCTCCAACAATTCCCCCTGACTTGAAAGCACTCATCATCGGTGAGTGAAAATGGTCCCTCTCTCGGTGCAGCCTTGGGACAACTCACTCAAGTTTCTCTGGGGCAATCCAAGTATCATCTTCCACTAGGCAGTTGCTCCAGTGGACTATATATCACATCATATTTTGTCTACACACGACAGTGAAGTCGTGTGTAACAATCTAGAGTATTTCTTCGGAGGTAGCTGGTAGCTCTGAGTAAAATGAATCCCCGTCTGAAAGCTGGACTGGTAGAACCATCTGTGAAGTAAGGTGGCGCTCATGGTGAGGCTCATCATGCCGAGTTTGGGATGAAGTGGGAGGCAATAAAGGAAGTTGTGGCTCATGCATGAGACTTAATTTTTGTTGTTGTTCTCGTTGGGAACCTCTCAAGTCATATGTGAATCATCCCCTGCTCCACAATTTCAAAAAATCCGATCCCTCTTGTGCTGATCTGCTTAGTGTTTTTAATAATCATTGTTTATTGCAATTTCACATCGAAAATATTCATGCAGTTCATGCAAATGATGCAATACATACGATGGACATGAATCATATAACATAGGAGAGTCGTGTACTATATGAGAATGACGATGCAAGTTATGCATCAGATGCAAATGAATGGTTATTGACACGACAAACTAACTAAATGCATATGTTATATAGCAGTGGTAGTCCCTAAGGATGAGTGGTTTATTTGGAGATTCTTTGGGCAGAGTGTAGAAATATTCATAGTGTACGAGGACCACCCTACTGACTAACTGATGCATCGGTAGTGAACTTTGAAATCATGATATGCCTATTGTCTCATAAGGGATGCAAATCATCGGGAGACAAACCGGGTGGACGATAAAAAAATGTCTTGGAGACAATCTTCCGAAGGACAAAGATAATGACATAAGCATGCAACTTAGAAAGTACACATGTCTGTGAATAAGTAAATTCATCGTGAATGCGAAGATCATCTACACGGATATGTGAGACAAGGACACAAAGATGCAACGCCAAGGTGGATTGAATGTCTCCAAAAACGAAGAACTCATCTTGGAGCTCATCAAAGACCCCGTCAACAGGGTCATGATCCTCCAGATGAGTACACCATCGTAAGGGGTAGTGTTCTCAAAAATGGGTGTGACAGTCACTACGAGATCAACACTAGGCTCTCGGCCATGTTGTGGCTCAGTACAATGACAGAGGAAGAGTGGGAAAAGCCCATACTCAATAATCGTCCAATAGGTAGAGTGTCAAAGATTGGATCTCAAGCCGAAGGGGACATTAGGTCTAAGTAAGGTGCGGAGGATGGATGTACCATCACAGTGTCACTGGGTCATTCGTCTTCACTCTTATGACTATGCTCATTAGTCATACTAATGTCACTCTCCACCTGTATCAAACGGTCATGACCGGACTTGACTCCAAAATCAAGCGGGAACTAAGACTCATCCGAACGAGATGAAACAAAATCTGGTGTCGGGTGTCTCGTGTCAAGACACATTGGTGGATTGACCTAAATCTCTAGGATTTCTCTTATTAATTCCTCTTAAGGAAGTTCTCAAGCGATCAAGATGAGCATCCATGCAATTAAATTGATCAATAACTAATCACTAGAATTCGACCTCAAGTATCTCTATTTGCTGAAGACTAGGAGGGTCTTGACATGTGATGTGATCCTGACAATGATGATTTCTATAGGGCTCCTGAGAGTCATATAGACGGTATCTCCTTAACATAATCAAATTGTGTTCGTGGGTGGACGTGATCCCTACGAATGTGCAGTGGTAGTCGCATATATTCAGATTCAGGTTTCTCAATTAGAGGAGATGCGTAGCGACAATGACCTGAACGATATTCCATTCTACCATCATAAAGTCGTGGCATGGTGTAAGTATGACGACATGAAGATATCTCATTGTAGTGATTGTGTTATGCAGAGAGGAGTCATGTTGCAGGGTCGGCACGACCTCTGGAAATGGTGTGCTGTGCAAAAGGATAATCATCGTAATAATAAGGGTGTCTCTCAAATGAAGGTGATGGTAGCGATAATAGTTCGTCATAGGACGGAACCTATAGACTCAATAATCACGTATCAAAGGCTTGGCGTTGCACCGAAGGCTGGAGTCCAGCAGTGATCAAAGGAAGTTTATTTTCTAAAAACCGTCGATACCCTCTCAGTCGGCCACCTCCATGCTTAAATAACCCATAATTGAAATAGGGCATGCAGATCGGTCAGCTCAGAATGTCCGAACCGATTGGGTTTCAAAACAATTCTGAAATATAAACTAAATATATGAAATTGACTCGAAACAACCATCCGGACGTATCCATGGTCTTAGATCGTCCGAATGAGTAGTGGATTACCGTGATCTCCGTCCGTGAATTTATAGAGCTTATGATGCGTCATTCCTTCCCAATGTTAAGTCGTGATGTGCTTTATATTTGACGAACATAGCAATCAACACCGGAAGTGAAGTTTAGCTAGGCAAAATTTGCAAAGATATTGCTCTAGGCAATAATTAATGACTTCAGTTTGCTTCATTTTACAGTAGGGGAAACTCCTTTTCATGGTGGTGCCCTGTAGATTGAAGATGTTGCACCCAAAGGAGCCTAGAAAAATGGGGTTGAAGTTGCTGACAATGATGTGGCGTGCCATTTAATTTGATGATCGAGGTGATGTATGTGTTGGAGATGATGGATGCAGTGAAATGTGGCTGTAGAGGTAGGTGTCTTTGAAGAGGCGGCCAATGATGTATAATACAGATTTTGTTCAGGGAGTTGGAGAGGTAGGTAATGCTATCAATGGAGATGTTGTCCCTGGCTCGGTTGGAGATGACTGTCCATGGAATGAATGGCTGTTGTCTTTGTTGACAAAGTTAAAAAAATAATTACAACATCTAATCTTATCAAAAACTAAATTACATTCTATTGGAAGAGAAATCTCGAATGATTATCCGAAAGGATGACAATAAATCTGAACAATAAGATAAAAATGGAAATACATACTAAAACAATTGAAAATATTAAAATGATATTGAATTATTCTTCTCGCGCTGCATCACCCACAGTAGCTTGCCAAAAGCTTGCTATCCCGAAGCTGCTTTTCTGTATGAATCGGTTGACGTTGACGGCGAGCGGAAACGAGTTTCAGCGGTTCGGCTGCCCATTGCAAAAGTTTAGATTGAAATCAATGATTCCAGCTTGGATCTAACTTGAATTGAGCCGATCTTGGTTCCGATTGTAATGGAGATCGACAACCCGCGCATGTTTATTCTCGCAGGAGGCAGTGATCTGTTGTCCGTCAGGACGATCCGAGTCCAGAGATGGTCGTTTCAATTCTGTTTCATGTATTTATTTTTGATTTTCAAGGTGTATTTGACATCCAATCGGTTCAGACATAGGTTACGTTTGACGCAACTTATCATGACTTATTTGCTCCAGTGAGGTTGGACAAAAATGTCATTGTCATGCCAAAATCTTATGCCTCAAACTGGTTTCTTTTTTTGATAATGGTACTAACATTTTTCATACCAAATATACATTCTATGACAATGACATTTTTGTCCAACCTCACCGGAGCAAATAAGCTGCGATAAGCCGCGCCAAACACATCCATAATGTGTCGTTCGATTTGGACGCCTTCTCTATATTTCCCTATGTATATGCGTGCAGGCTGACATGGGGGTATTGAAGGTTTGGAAGGTCAAATCCAAAACTGTCGGTCTCTCGCTGTGTGACGTCATGACCCACTTGGTGCGACTCCTAGGGCTATCGATTTCTCATTCCCGCTACAACCTCCATTCTCGCAAGCATCCGCGCCCCGCTCAGCTTCCTCACCGATTGCGTGCCAGTTCAATGCTGCTCTTACAGGCACAACCCCCTCCTTCCCGCCTACCAACAAAGCCCCTCTGCTACAATCACTTGCTCCCAGGAGGCTCCTTCCCCGCTCCTCGTCGGTATTCCCATAGCCACGACACCCTCCATCCTACCGCCGGCCATTACCCCACAGCCCTTCCCTCCAATCGACATCCCCTCTACCTGTTGTAGGCCACTTTACCTTCCTCGAGCCGCCTTCCTCAACCACAACCAACCTGCTTCTTATTCGTCCCATTTGCTCACCTCCAGCCACAGTCCAATAGCCACCACTTCCCCTTCGGCCGCACCCCAACTCCTCTCACAGCCTCAAGCCTCACTCGTGCCACCCCTGTTTCCCCATTAGTAACACACATCCACAGTCAGCGCCAACAACCCCCTAAACTCCACCGTTGCCTAAATTTGCCGCCGTCTGCACACCGAAGCTGTACCTTGGTGTTCTATTTTCTATTGTTGTATGCTTGTGCTATATTTCATTGGATGTAATTATTATTTGCGAGGTTTCTTTTAAATCACTTGACTTGCATAGTTTATTCGTTGTGCCCTTGAGATATTTGCACCTCAATTGCATGTGATTAACATGTGCTTTCCAATTCAATTTCTGTGAACAAATGTGCTCATTAGTAGGTTTTATTTCAAGCAATCATTCAAATTCCGATCTGAGGCGCAAATATCCTAAATGAATTCACCACAAATAATTGCTTGAAATACAATTCACAATAAGTAATTACCATTACCCCACAGCTCTTCCCTCCTCCAATCAACCTCCTCTCTGCCAGTCGTAGCCCACCCTACCTTCTCTGGGCCACCTCCCTAACCCACGACCAACCCGCCTCCCATTTCTCCCATTCCCCCATCTCTAGTCACAGACCAATAGACACCACTTTCCCCTCCATTCACACCCGACTCCTCTCACAACCTCAAGCCACCCAATCTCACCCCTGTTTCCCCATCGACTACACCCTCATCCATTCCTAGCCAGCAGCACTCAGATCTCCACCATTACCTCATTTAGCCACCGTCTGCATATGTGAGTTGTATTTTGGTGTCATGTTTTCCGTCGTTGTATCCTCATACTATATTTCGCTGACTGCAATTATTATGTGTGATTTATGTGGATTCGCTTGACTTGCATGTTTTACTCATTGCACGTTTGAGATATATGTGCCTCCTCTATTGCATGTGAATTAATTCACGTTTTTCAATTCAATTTCTTTGAAGGAATGTGCTCCTGAATAGATTTTATTTCAACCAATTATTTATTGTTAATTTCAGTCAGATTGTTTCAATTGCATCTGCATCTACATTAGAGTTTTTTCAGTATTCACACTACATTCTACTTAAGGTTGCATCTTAGAGTATCCGCATTCACAACCTACCTTATAACATTGGATTGCATGCATGCTTTCACGTCATTCTAGGGTTGGTCGTAGGTTCATTCATTCATTGCATGCTCGCTTGCACCGCTGTTAGGTCTTGGATAATTCGCGTGTCCGTCACTTGTCGAATCGTCATGCGTCAAATTGCTAGCTCGCGATTTTGAATTTCAGGCTTTTTTGTATGCTAGATTAAAAAATGCGCCTTATCATATTGAGATAGATCAAAATATGAATGTCTCTGGTCATCCGGGAATCATTGAAAATAGGATAATTTTTTTTGTTCCGAATTCAAGTAATCCTCGGTTCGACACAATCGTGATCATACTCAGACCTGTCTAATGCGAAGCTCTATATAATGCTCTCAAATGCTTCATCATTCACAATTGTAAATAAATAATTATAATTTTCTTTTTCGGATAAGTAAATAATACTAATCGGCCTTTCTATATTTGTGCAGAGAGATGTTTGACGAAACTGGAAATCAGAGCAATGGAGTGGAAAATACTGGAAGCTTCTTCTCTCGAGGTCCCGATGTGCCTTCGGTTTGGTCATTCACATAATAATAGTAGTTCAAACAAAATTTAAAATTCAGAGCACCGTTTTTACTCGGAAGAGAAAGGTTCCTCTTTTTTTTTACCTCTTTTGGAAAGGGAGAGTTCGGAAACGAAGGGAAAACTTAGCTGCAGTTTATTATCCTTCTCTTTAATGTAAATTATAATGATAATTTCATTTAGCATGAATAGATAGAATGCAGTAGTCGCTAAATTTAACGCCTTTTAAGTTACTGTTTTTAGTAGTGTTAGGCTCTGTTTGGGGGAACTTATTTTCATTTAGCATGAATAGATGGATTGCATGAACCAGATCAATAAGTTCCTCCAACCGGAGCTTTAGGCTCCGTTTGGGGGGACTTATTTTCACCGGTCAAGCGGTTACGACCGCATGTATCGGACCCTAATTTAGGGTCAGATACATGCGGTCGTAACCGCTTCACCGGTGTAAGTAAGTCCCCCCAAACGGAGCCTTAGTCTTAGATTTATTATTTCCTAGCATGCTTCTGTTTTTGCTGAAACTCTCTTATTATTATTATTTTTTTTAAAAAAATCACCTTCTGTTTACTGTGTGGGAAGTGGATGAAACCGCCCTCTTCTTGCTTGGTTGGACATGAAATTGACTCGAGCTTGAAATTGATTTTGGGCAGAGCAGGATTGGATATGAAATGACAGTTTTATCATTCGGTCAAAATTGAAATTGAGCTGTCAAATCTGTCTTTGAGGCAATGTAGGCTCTAACTTTGATTTGTTATGGTTTGAATGCTCGGAATTGGTCTATTTTAAAAAATATATCCAGTGATTGTTGAGCTATTTTTAAGTTTTAATTATCTTGCCCACCCTTATAGCGATGAATTTGCCCACCCTTATTAAGATATTTGGTTGATGCGGATTTTTGGCGGCTGCTCATATTTATCCAAAATACAAGGATAGGGTCAAACAATCACACAGAGCCCTCAATTGAGTGGTTATGGACAGTTATAGACATTGTGTTTGGTATTGTATTCACAATAATCCTGATTTGAGGAAATGTCTTTTGAATTAAGATGAATTGAGATTGTATTTGATTGCGTATTTTTAGTTGTGCTTGCAGAACTTTATTGCTAAGTACAACACAATGTCAGGTTACAGTAGGTCATGAAACACATGACTATACAATGTAATCTCTTATTGTGTAGGTTAATGTGATGACCCGCGTGTAATCTCTTTATTGGAGTGTACTTCTATTTCAAGTGCATTAGAAGATTCAACGAAGGATGTGTTGCTATATTCAGAAAGGATAGAATTTTCTCCAAGGAAAATTCATCGAGTATCGTAGAGTAGACTCGTCGAATTCGTCGAAGTTATCTGTTGATACTCGTCCAATTTGCCGGGTATATCCACTGAAACTCGTCGAATTCGTAGGAATTAACCCTATGAATCTTTCCTGCTTCCTTGAGAATCGGCCAAGTTAAATTCGTCTATATCACCAAGCTTACTCGTCGAATTCATTGAAGTTATCTCTCGATACTCTTCAAATTCGTCAGGTATGCTGGTTGATATTCATCGAATTCGCCGAGTCTCTCTAGGAATGCACAGAGCTCTCAAATCGATCTGTCTGGATTCGTCTAAGTCTTTTTCGTCATATTTCAGAGTAGTTTGACGAGTATACCTTTATATACTCGACGATACTCGTCGAAAATGACAGGGTTTATTTTCAATTTTACATCAGGCTCGTCCCAACTGTTATGTAGAGTATCTCGCGGATTTCTCGGTATGGAAGGAATTTTTAGTTGTTAGAGAAGCGGAGTTTTTATAAATATCTAGGGTGATTTTCTTTCAATCCTAATCGTGCTTTTACATTTTCAAATTGAGAAATTTCAGAAAACTCCCGTCAGCCATACAATACCGTTCTTCATAATTCTCTCGGCCGACGACTTGACACACGATTCGTTTCTTCAACATGTGTATCGAGTAGATCTCTAATTTCTGAAAGTCCAAGTACTCCTCAGATCTAATTGATTTTGGTTGTTCAGATCAAGACTTCGAGGATTTCAAGTTCTCCTTTTCCTCAAGACTTTCAAGTTCGACATTTCAAAGGAAAGGGAGAATGGAGATTTCAGATTTGAAGAAGATTAGTGTTGTATAACTCTTTTTATACTATTGTTTGAGGTCTTGCCTCCGAGTGGTAGATCCTTGTGTATATGATTGAATTTGTAGGAGAGGTTGTTCTCTGAGTGGTTGGAGAGTTGTCTCCGAGTTTATAGGAGTTGAGACTCCGAGTTGTAAGATTATTTTCAATCTGAGATAAAAGTGAAGTAGTCGAATCTATCTTTTTGTGATAGATAGGCGAGACGGGACAGTGGACGTACCCAAATCAGAGAACCACTATAAATTCTTTGTGTTTCTGTGTGATTGTTTTGTACTAATTTTTATTCCGCTAAAAGACACAGAACTCACCTACTCACCCCCCCTCTAGGTGATTTAGGTTGACAACTAGACACTTTCGATTCGTATCAGAGCGAGGTTATTCATTAAAAGGTTAACACCTTAAACAAGATCTCTAATCTAGTTGTCAAGAGATACCACTAAGTTGAAATAGACAGAAGCAAGGATATGTCTTCGACTAAGTTGTCAGTGTGCACTAAGGAGAACTTCCTCATATGGAAGGAGAGTCAGATTCTACATGGAAGTTGCTGATCCCTGTATTTTTCAGATTGTTGAAGAAGGTCCTCATGTTCCTACTCAAGCTTCTGCCTTGAATCCTAACATCCAAGTTTCCAAGAAAATGATGGATTTGAACAAGGATGAAATTGCTCTAGTCTTCTTGAATAAGAATGCAAAGAACATCATAGGCAGTACAGTCGATGACTTGATGCTGCAAAATCTATTTCACTGCAAATCTGTCAAGGAGATATGAGACTGTCTCGTAGTCCTCATGGAAGGAACTAAAGAAGTTAGAGATGATCAGAGATCTCTACTAAATCAAGAGTACGAGGCATTCAAGCAAGACTCTAATGATACAATTGCAGACAACTTTAAAAAGTTTTTCAAGATCGTCAATGGCCTCAGAAACTATGGCCGTACATTCAATAATGGTGAGATCAACGATAATTTCCTTAGATTCCTGACAAAAGACTGGGACACTAAGGTGGTGGCCATTAGGGAATTTGAAAAGCTGTCTGAGATTGATCCTCAAAACCTATTCGGAAAGCTCCTTTCCTATGAACTACAAATGAACACTAGCAAGAAAGAGGAGCAACACAACAAGATTTCAAGCAAATAGAAGTCTATAGCTTTGAAGGCCGAAGGGTCAAAGAAACTTAAAGTTGTCACCTGTAAGGACACAAGCTTCTGAAGTTCAAGAAGAATCTGAGACGAGCACCTCAAGCTCAGAAATGTCTGATGGAGAGTTCTCTTTGCTCTCCAAGCAATTCAAGAGGATGCTTAACAAAAGGAGGCGAATGAAAAATCAATCCTCCTCCGACTTCAGAAGGTCACATCGGGATGGTGATCAGTAAAAAAAAGCTTCAACGACAGGTATAAGTCGAAACCGAACAAACATATTTCTATTGACGTTGTGTGTTACTATTGCAATAAGCCAGAACACATGATTGTCGGCTGCCCCTACGAGAAGAAAGAGGGAAGGAAGATTAGAAATTTTTCAGAAGCAAGAAAAAAGAGGAAAAGAGCTTCATAACGAAGAAGCCAAACACCAGCAGCGATAGTGACTCAAGTGAGTCAAGTTCTGATGAAGAAGCCTATTTTGGGCTAATGACACTCACTAGTGAAAATGAAGGAGAATCTGAATACAACGGGAAGGTAAACTCTCACACTCTTCTCTCTGAGCCAGAAACTGCCTCAGATGGTCATGAAGGCTACTCCTTTGAAGAGGATGATTCTGATTTAATGGCTCAGTATCAAGTCCTATTGAAGGCCTTTGACAAATGCCAAAGCTAGTCACAGTGCAATCAAAAGAGATTGTTTCCTTCAAGGAAGTTGAATCAAAACTGAGGGAGGAAATTAAAATATTAACTCCTCTCAGTGACGAAGTTCAATCCCTGAAGAAGGAATTAAAGGACTCGACTGAGCTATTGATTCAGAATGAGATATTCCTTAATGAACTGAAAGAGAAGTTAGCGGTTGAAAGGAAGCTGGTAGAAAGCTTCTCGAAGCCAATGACTGCGTGTAAGACCCCCCTCCCAGAACACAAAACACGGCACAAAGGGGGTCTTATGCCCAGAACAGCCGCCTTGCAGTAGCATTAGCACACGGGCTAACCTGTACCACAAGACGCCTATTCTGTCGGTTACAACCAATATCAATAAATGCCAACCCAACCAAAATACAATAAAGAAGCCAATCCACACATAAGCATAATAAGTCCAAAGTACATCAAGACAAGAAGCTACAATGAGCTTATAAAGTATCAGAGTACAACTAAACATGCCCAAAAGGGATACATCAAAACTCTCAAACTCACATCGGCAACTGACGGTAGCGACAACACCGTCCCTTCTGGCCCTGTCGTCCTGGCCTGGCTGTCCTGCTGCATAGTCTGCGGCTGCTCTACCTGCGGGGTTTCCTCCTAAAAAGGAAGACGTTTCAACTGTTAGTCAAAAAGACTAAGTGACTTCACATCCGCTCCCCCGGCGACTCCTCGGCACCGGGCGGAGAAAGAAATCAGGGTACAATATATAATAAGTAATATTAGCAGGTACACGCAGGTGGAATAAGTACATGTAATGTGAGAAGTAATAGAGGAAATGTGTAACATGATTAATAACAATCTACACTAGCAATTTTACACAAGTTATACCAATCCATCTAGTATAGAGTTCTACAACAGGAAAGTAACTTAACTTATAAGTTAAGGATCGGTTTAACATAAAGTAACTCATCGTATAAGAGTGCTCATAAAAACTTATATGCTGAGGGTCTTGTTTATGCAATGTAATTTAATGGTATGTATGCTATGCAATGACTCACCCATGATCACACATATGCAACCACTATGTCGACACAGACTAATAGTTCCCACTTTTTGAGTAGGTAGCTAACCTCTCAGGCGTCAATCGTCGTGGCCAGGCGGTGACAGTAAAGCGGGCTTCTCTACTACTAAGCGGGTATCCACACTACTTCGCTTAGGCCTCCGTACGCCTCAACGCTAAGAACACAACAGCGGAGCCCCATGCGTACTACGACCCAGCGGGAGTCTCGGGTAGATGTGCACCGAGAACCAAGCCCCGAACTGGGCTTGTGTGACCAGGAAGGAACCTCGGAAAAAGCACGAGGACCAAGCCCAACTGTTCACTTGGCACGAAAGGAGCCGCAGGACATGAACACCGAGGACCAAGCCCAACCGCACAAAGTCTATCTGTCAACTCTCGTCGGTGTGACGACTGGCGAGCCCGTAGAGCTGCCACACTATACTTAAGCCAGGATTACGACACCGTGTGTCGACTCACACCGCATGCAATTTCACATCACCGTGGCACAAAAGGAGCCTCGGAGAAAGCACGAGGACCAAGCCCAACCGTCCACTCGGCACGGAAGGAGCCCCGGGACATGAACACCGATGACCAAGCCCAACCGTCTGTCTATGTTACATCTCAACATTACCCGAATCAATGCGGTCTATAAGACTATCTACAACCTATGTTCACATAACTCTAACATAACCGATTACCATGCTTTAATCAAGTTCAATCATTTGTGCGCACATGAATCAATAATCTAAATAGCAACGATCATTTGTTCATAACAATCATCACCGATCGGGTATACAAAATCGAGTCAATCTTATCAATAATCGACATATTACCGTTATCGTTACGTCCTCAATATTACTCATATTGAAATCATTTTAATCTCATCAACACATCAAAACGTTCGTTCACTAATTTCTACCAAATAGATTCGTTCAAGTGCAATTTAGTTATCCATTTGTTTACGTGTGATTCATCCAACAATTTCATCACTCGTTAAACTATGACATTTAAACATAAAAAATTCTCCAGCCCCTACGTCAATTATTTATAATGTCTCTACCGAATTCAATTCCAATGCTATATCAAACCCAGAATTTTAAGCACAGAACACATCAGGACACCACCTTCGACCGGAGATTACCGAGGCTACAGAAATCCGGTGAAGGCGTGTAACCACTCGTTGGAAAGGTATTTATAGTGGCTACAACTTTCGTGTTTAGTCGAAAGACCAGATCTGGCCGTATCACACTTGAAAACAGATACGAAGATTGCTGCGTGCAGAATACAGATTTCTGCACGCATCTTAAGGCGGAATGAACGGCATCGGTTCATCTTCCTCCTCAAGTTGATTTACAAAATCACATGCAGATTTCATCCACCCTTATTCTCCCTCAAAAGGCCACTTCTCTTCACGAAACCACCTCCATCATCACATAGAAGAAAGGAGAGGTTGAAGACATCTAAAACCTAGGACACATGTCCTAGCATGGCCATTCCTAGAAAACGTCTTCTCTCCATCAAGACTCTCTTGAGTTGATGTCTCTCCTGAGAAATAACTAGAGATCTAGCACCAAAGGAGATGGGAGGAAGCTCACCTCGTTTCCGGCGTTTCCACCATTTCCGGCCAAGGATCTTGTAACTCTTCTCGGTGGCATCTTCTCCTCCTCGGCGGCGGCGGATCTTCACCTCTTGGACTTGCTCCAACACCTTCTTCCTCCACAGCAGTTTCTCTAGAGAAAAGGGGCTTTAAAAGAGAATGAAAACGACTAGGGTTTTCATTTCCCTTATAAGTGAAAAATGACACGGGTAGGGACACGCCCGTGTTCTTACCCGTGTCCCGCTCGGGCGAAGCGTCGTCGACGGTTTGACTGACGCTTCAATAAACAAACACGGGTAGGGACACGCCCGTGTCCCTACCCGTGTCCCATTGACATGGCCGTGTTGCTGGCTGTGTCCTGCTAGGGACACACTTCGTCGAGTTTCACTTGTCACACACGGGTAGGGATACACCCGTGTCTCCACTCGTGTCCTCCTCGGGGCACACTTCGTCGAGCTCTACTCGACACACACGGGTAGGGACACACCCGTATCTCTACCCGTGTCCTCATACACACGGGTAGTGACACACCCGTATCACTACCTGTGTCCTTCTCTAGGACAACTCGAGTCGTCGACTCGAGTGTTGGCTGGACAGATACGGGTAGGGACACACTCGTGTCTCTACCCGTGTCCTTCTCGGGGATAACTGGTTGGACATACACGGGTAGGGACACGCCGTGTCCCTATCGTGTCTTCATACACACGGGTAGTGACACGCCCGTGTCACTACCCGTGTCCTTCTCTGGACCTACTCGAGTTGTCGACTCGAGAGCTGACCTTACACACACAGGTAGGGACACGCCCGTGTCTCTACCCGTGTCCTATTCTGGACAGACTTCTCCTCCCAATTATAAGTGCAGCCCAGCTGCCAGCACTTCTCTGAGCCCAAGTCAGCTTTCCTGACCCAAAAACGTGCACGAGGGGCATAGTGCGAATCGGGACGTTACAAATCCTATAAACAAAATAAAAGATTTCGGGCTAAAGCTATGGGGAGAAAAAGCATAACAGAAAATAAAATATGCTTTTTAAAATTTACCTTGAGGAAATAATTCCGGGTAGCATTTTTGCATCAAGTCCACCGGCTCCCATGTATACTCCTCCTTCCTATGATCAGACCACATCACCTTCACCAAAGGAACACTTTTGCGGCGCAAAATTCTTGTAAATCAACCTCAGCCCAAAATAGGTAACTCGACTTTGTTCGGACGTTGTTTGTTTCCGACTGTTTTGCTTGTCTAGTCTCAGTTGTGGGGACTAGTGCTGTTTTGCCGCGTTTGGAGGAGATTCCTGTTGTGCGTGAATTTCCAGATGTTTTTCCTACTGATCTTCCTGGTCTTCCACCTGATCGTGTTGTCGAGTTTGTCATTGATTTGGAGCCGGGTATGCGGCCTATTGCGAAAGCGCCGTATAGAATGGCCCCGCGTGAGCTAGCAGAGTTGCGTACCCAGCTGGATGACTTATTGGCAAAGGGGTTTATCAGGCCAAGTTCATCACCTTGGGGTGCACCAGTGTTATTTGTGAAGAAGAAAGATGGGTCGATGCGGCTTTGCATCGATTACCAGGAATTGAACAGGGTGATGATTAAGAACAAGTACCCACTGCCAAGAATTGATGATTTGTTTGATCAACTGCGTGGCAGTTCAGTATTTTCGAAGATTGATCTCCGCTCGGGCTATCATCAACTAAAGGTTTCGGGAGTATGATATTCCGCGGACTGCGTTTCGATCGAGAAATGGCCATTTTGAATTTCTTGTGATGTCATTTGGTTTGACCAACGCACCATCAGCCTTCATGGATATGATGAACCGGGTGTTCAAGGACTACTTGGATAGGTTTGTGGTGGTTTTTATTGACGACGTTCTCGTCTACTCCCGCAGTGCTGAGGAGCATGAACAGCATCTGCGATTGGTATTGGACCACTTTGTGAGACCAAAAGTTGTTCGCCAAGCTAAGCAAATGCGAGTTTTTGTTGCCTCAGGTTGTATTTCTGGGTCATGTTATTAATCAACATGGAATTTCAGTGGATCCCGAAAAGATTGCTGCAGTCATGGAGTGGAGGAGACCGGAGACACCCAAGGAGATTCAGAGCTTCTTGGGATTGGCCGGCTATTATCGCCGATTTGTAGAAGGGTTTGCTACCTTAGCTGCACCTTTGACTCGCTTAACCCAGCATAATGTGGCGTTTGATTGGAATGACAAGTGTGAGGCATCATTCCTTGAACTCAAGAACAGATTATGTACCGCTCATGTGTTGGTATTACCGACAGAAGGGATAGATTATGAGGTTTTTGTGGATGCGTCGCACGTTGGACTTGGATGTGTTTTAATGCAAGACAAAAATTGTGATTGCATATGGGTCTCGACAGTTGAAAAGTCATGAAAAGAACTACCTGACGCATGATTTGGAGTTCGCAGCGGTGATATTTGCATTGAAGTTGTGGAGACACTTACTTTACGTCGCGCAGTGTAAAATCTTTACGGATCATAAAAGTTTGAAGTACATCTTCACGCAAAAGGAACTTAATCTGCGCCAACGGCGATGGCTTGAATATGTAGCTGATTATGATGTGGAGATTCAGTATCATCCCGGGAAAGCTAATGTTGTGGCCGATGCTTTGAGTCGGAAGACAAGTAAATTATTTAATCTTTTGGCCGACCGTCTAGTGGAGGAATTTCTATTGATGGATATTTCCGTGGGAAGATATGAATCGCAAAGTCATTTGGCAGTAGAAGAACCTTCATGGATGGTGCTTGCAAGACAACATCAAAAGGAGGATTCTGATCTTTTACATTTATTTCTTCGGACTGAAAAAAGTGAATTACCAGATTTTGCTATTGATGTCGCAGGTACGTTAAAATATCGCGGTCGATTTTGTATCCCCGCAATTGGAGACATTCGCGATATGGTGTGTAGGGAAGCACATGACTCAAGTATGGCCTACCATCCAGGCTCAACTAAAATGTACCGTGATTTGAAACAAATTGTCTGGTGGTATGGAATGAAAAGAGATATAGCGCAATTTGTATCTGAATGTCATACCTGCAAGCGGGTGAAAGCTGATCATGGGAGGCCTGGTGGCAAGTTGACGCCTTTGGAGATTCCAACATGGAAGTGGGAAAGCATTTCAATGGATTTTATTACAGGCTTACCAAGATCTCCACGAGGACATGACTCCGTATGGGTGATCGTGGATAGGTTGACCAAGTGTGCTCACTTCATACCATTTAAGATCAACTACCCGATGAAGACAATTGCTGAGCTATATTTGAACGAGATCATCCGACTGCATGGTGTGCCAGTCAATATCATTTCAGACCGGGATTCCCGATTTACTTCTCGTTTCTGGAAGAGTCTACAAGAGGGTTTGAGGACAGATTTGAGGTATTCCACTGCTTACCACCCTCAGACGAATGACCAAACGGAACAAGTAAACCAAATCGTGGAAGATATGATTCGATGCTACATTCTTGAGTACGGCGGAGCATGGGATGAACGTTTGCGCCTTATGGAATTCGCATATGATAACAGCTATCAAGAAAGCTTGCAAATGGCTCCGTTCGAAGCTTTATATGGGCGACGATGTCGGACTCCCCTATTTTGGGCTGAGGTTGGCGAGCGGCCTTTGTTGAGCCCAGAGGCGCTCGAGAACATGGAAGTTGCCGTACGACTTATTCGGGAGAAGCTCTGGATCACCCAAGGCGATATGAAAAGTACGCCAACCGGCGAAGGTCAGAGTTAGAGTTTGTTGTGGGGGACTTCGTCTTCCTGAAAGTCTCCCCAATGGTTGAAATTAAAAGGTTTGGAAAAGAGCGCAAATTAGACCCAAGATTTGTGGGTCCCTTCAAGATTCTTGCGCGGGTTGGTGCATCCGCTTACAAAGTCGAGTTACCCGTGAACTTTCCTGGTGTTCACGACGTGTTTCATGTCAGCCAACTTCGAAAGTGTGTGCGGAATGACAAGCAAGTTTGGGACTTTGTGCCGCAGTTGGCGCCGAACCTTTCTTATGTAGAGATGCTCATCCGTATTTTGGACTCCCAAGAACGCGTGTTGCGGAAAAAGAAGATTCCTATGGTCAAGGTGCTATGGAAAAATCAGAATGTGGAAAGCGCGACGTGGGAGCTCAAGTCAACAATGAGGGCGGCTCACCCTCATTTATTCCCATAAATTAAGCTGGTATGTGACTTGGTGTTTTTGTTTGATTCCTTCTTTACTTGATATACGAAGTATTGAAAAGTTTCGAGGCGAAACGTTTTGTTAGGAGGAGTGACTGTAACGCCCCAGATTTTTTTCGTTGAATGATTGCATACGCTTGATGGGCGTTGCATTGGCTCTGACCGTTGTTTGAGCATGGTTTTCATGCGGGCTTTCGAGTGGCTGTTTTGCGCCAGAGCCTATTTCTGGGGACTCGGTGAGGCCTCTTAGGGAATGCATGCACTTTCTCGAGCCTGAGTCGTGTTGCTCAAAACGGGTTGATTGTATGGCATGTTGTATGGAAGATGTGGAGTTAGTAGATAAAAGCGTGTTTGCTGGTTTTTACCCCCTCAGGTGCCAAAATTATGGCTGTAGTTTCTTGTCGCAGGGGAGAGGTGTAAGAGGTCAAAGACCTGGAGCGCATTTGGGTGACACGGCCGTGTCCCAGGGCGTGTCAGGGTACACGGCCTGTGACACGGGCGTGTCACAGGGCGTGTCCCGGGTGTTCGACGAATTTCGGTGACAAAGTTCACTCGACGAGTGTCGAGTGTCGAGAGAAGGGGTACACGGCCTGTGACACGGGCGTGTCACAGGGCGTGTCCCGCTCTCGACGAACTTTGCTCGACGAAATTCACTCGACGAGTGTCGAGTGTCGAGAGAAGGGGTACACGGCCTGTGACACGGGCGTGTCACAGGGCGTGTCCCGCGGTCGACGAACTTCGCTCGACGAAATTCGCTCGACGAGTGTCGAGTAGGGGTGACACGGCTTGGGACACCGGCGTGTCCCCAGGCCGTGTCCTTCTCGGGTTGTTTGGCGGGTGTTGTGGGCTGTGTCACGGTCGTGTGACACGGCCGTGTAGATAGGCGTGTTCAGTGACACGGCCTGTGACACGGGCGTGTCACAGGCCGTGTACTGTTTGGAGGTGAGGCGGTTGCCCACCGCTTAAGTGACACGGCCTGTGACACGGGCGTGTCACAGGGCGTGTTAGGGCCGAAAATCAATTTTTCCAGTTTTTTGTGCCGTTCATTTCTCTGATTCTGGATCAAACAGTCCAGCTCTGTCCTGGAGGAAATAAGGCCGAGACAAGAGTTTTCCTCCTCACTTATTCCCTTCTTCATCTTCTTCCCCATTTCCAAGAGAAAGCAAGGGAGAAAAGCTAAGGCAAGGGAAGAAAAAAGGAAAAAGAGGAGCAGCCATCGCAGTGTCGTCTCGGTTCAGGCAAGCGGTGTTCTTCGCCCTTGCTAATCTTACCTTTTGTTAGATGATTTTTGCAATGTTTGCCAATCTTGTCTTTGTTCGTTGATTCTTGCAAGTGTAGTTTCCCTTTCAAGTTTGTTAGCTTTGTTCATCTTGTCTTGAATCTCACCTTTTGTCTATTATGCACCCATGAATAATCTTGTCTTTCAAGAATTTCCCAATCTATATGCTTACATATTGTTCGTCTAATTTTGCCATGTTTTACCTTGTATTTCTCTACGATTAGAGATCTTGTTGTGTTTAATCGGCGTTGTTACTTGTGAGGTTTGCTTATGGTGAAGTAGAGACCCAAACTCTATCAAGTTTAACATAACTTGGGCAATTTGTGGTCATAAGTGAGGACGATGAAATGAAACGTGTTTAGCTTGGATTATGGTGAGTTTTGCGAGGCGAATTGTGAACCATGTCAGGAGCGGTTGTGTGAGGATTCGGTAAGGGGTGGTGTGGTTTCAGCCTTGGTGGCCACCGAGTTTTGTTTTGTGGTGTAGAGCACTGTTTTGACCCCGATTTGGGCTGGCTTTTATTGGTGCGTTCCACTTTAGGGCCGCCAGCAAAAGACCCTTGCGGAATTGAACTTAACTGCTATGTTTCACTAGTGTAGTTGTTTCTTGTTATAAAGATGATGAAATGGGCATATATGTTGCCTTTTAGCTCCTGCGGGTTGAACAGGACTTGATGAGAATTTCACGCACTTGGTGCGTTTTACACTTTAGGTTGGCATTGTTTGACACTTGTTTTCCACCCTGTTCTTTTCACTCATTTTATATGAAAAATTGCTACGGGGTCGGTAAGCCCCTTCGTCATATTTTATGAACTTAATGCTCTATGTTGTAGCTTTGATGATTGCTGAGGTGTTCTTTCTTGAATGCCTCAGGTGCAGGTTGTAGCCGGTTGAAGCGGCTAAGTTTTTTGGTGGAGTTTACTTGGAGCTAGCCAAGCTTGCTTAGCGAGGTAGTTCTATACTTTATTGTACAGACATACATACGCCCCAATGGGTTCGTGTCAGCTTGTTGGCGCCCATTGGTGGCTTTCTTTACTTGCTACATATGAATGCTATACTGCTAATATGAATCATTTGGATGAGATGATGTCTACTTGCTCTTGGGAAGGATTTATGCTAGGTTGCATTAGATATTTTAAAGTTAAAACAAACCTACTATTCTATGTCATGCATACATGTTTTGGTAAACTAAGACGTATTTCCAAACCACGTAAAAACAGACGATTTCCTATGGTATAATAATCTAGAGTGCATATAGGAAAAATCACAACTAACGTAAATTATTTTCCGCCGCGTACAACCACATTTTGCTCTACTAGGCCGAGGGATACGACCATCAAACTCAACGGTTTTCTTGCATATAACTGATGATTTTAATCTAGTCTAGTAAGTGTAAAGGGTTGCCTGAGCGTGTGCAGTTATCCCCTGCACGACGTGGCATCATAACCCGTTTTCCTCTTGCTCTGATACGACGTGCTCGTTGAGGAAATGCGGGTTATGACACCTTCTTACATAAAGGGCTTCATGGGGCGTCATGCCGATGCTAGCTTGATGGCTATTGTTATAGGAGAATTCCACCAGTGGTAAGAGCCTTTCCCACGGCTCTCCTCTATCCAACACACACAACCTTAACAGGTCCTCCAATGTTCTGATGGTCCTCTCAGACTGCCCGTCCGTCTGAGGATGAAACACTGTGCTAACGGTAAGGCGCGAACCCAAATACGCCTACACGGCCTTCCACTCCTTGGAGGTAAAACAACCATCCCGGTCAGAAACGATTGTCTTCAGCATGTCATGGTACCGTACAAACTGCTCCACAAAGAGGCGTACCAAGACATCCACGTGAGCCTCTTTCTTCATAGGGATGAACCTGGCTACTTTTGTCAGGCAATAAACAATCACCCACACTGAATCATTTCCTGAGCGTGAGCGAGGTAACCCGTGGACGAAGTCCATAGAGATATCCTCAAACTTCCATTCGGGGATGGGCAATGACTGTAACAAGCCACCGAGGCTCTTGCATTCCGCCTTCACTCTTTGACAGGCCTCGTAATGTGTAACAAAATACCTGACGTCTTTCTTCATTCCCGGCCAACACATGGTCTTTCGTAAGTCGGCGTACATCTTGACAATATCGGGATGCACTGAATACTGTGAGCAATGTGCTTCCCTCAAGATATCCTCCCGAATTTTGCCGCCCTTGGTAATGTAGAGCCGACCATGAAAATGAACGAGGTCGTCTTTTAACGTATACTCCTTGGTGGATTAACCCTCAATAGACTTTATCACGAGGGCCAGAGCAGCATCTTTCCCTTGCTCCGCCCGGATTCGGTCCCGAATATCGCAAACTATGCTCATGGTCGAGAAGTACTCTGTATACTCTTTCGAAGGAACCTTATACACCAAAGTAATCTCCATCTCTTCAAGCATCCGAGCTAACTCCATACACATCAACTGAGACTCTGAGCTCGAGTCTGATACTTTTCTGCTCAATGCATCAGCCACCGAGTTCGCTTTTCTGGGGTGGTAGTTCAAGGTGAACTCATAATCGCACAAAAACTCTAACCACCTCCGTTGTCTCAAATTAAGTTCCTTCTGAGTATGAACGTACTTTAGGTTTTTGTGGTCCGAAAATATCTCGCAATGAACTGCGTATAGGTAGTGCCTCCAAACCTTGAGGGCGAACACCACTGCCCCCAATTCTAAATCGTGAACCGGATAATTGAGTTCATGCTTCTTTAGCTGTCTTGAGGCATAGGCAATTACATGGTCGTGCTGCATCAGTACCGCTCTCATCCCTTGATAAGATGCATCAGTGTAAACTTGAAATCCTTCCTTCCAAGATAGAAGTGCTAGAATGGGGGCGGAGGTAAGTCTATCTTTCAACTCTTGGAACGCAGCTTCACACTGGGGTGTCCACTCATATGGCACACCTTTCTTCGTCAAGGTAGTAAGAGGAAGGGCGATCTTTGATAATCCTTTTACGAACTTGCGATAGTACCCGACAAGTCCAAGGAAGCTCCGCACATCGGCCGCTGACTTCAAGGGTGACCACTCCTTCACGACACGCACCTTTGCCGGATCCACAGCTAGTCCAGCCCCACTGATCATATGGCCCAAGAAAGCAACCTCTTTAAGCCAGAATTTGCACTTGCTGAACTTGACAAACAAGGCGGGCTCTTTTAGCTTCTTCAATACCAAGGTCAGATGCTCGATATGCTCCTCCTCTGTCTTTGAGTAGACTAGGATGTCATCGATGAAAACGATGACAACGATGTCCAAATAAGGCTCAAACACCTTGTTCATCAGGCTCATGAAAGCTGAAGGGGCATTTGTGAGCCCAAACGACATTACAGTGAACTCGTACAATCCGTATCTTGAGCTAAAAGCCGTTTTCTGGATGTCCCCTTCCTGTATCCTCAACTGATAATACCCCGAGCGCAAATCCAACTTGGAAAACCAATTCGCTCCTACCAGTTGATCGAACAGCTCGTCAATCTGGGGTAGCGGATAAGTGTTCCGCACCGTCAGTCGATTGAGCTCCTGATAGTCTATGCATAATCGCAAGGTTCCATCCTTCTTCTTGACGAACAATACAGGGGCTCCCCAGGGTGACGAGCTGGGGCGAACAAACCCTGACTCCACCAATTATTGTAGCTGAACTCTAAACTCTGCGAGTTCCTTTGGGGCCATCCGGTAAGGGGTCCTGGAGACGGGCTTGGCACCCGGTACTAGATTAATTTGAAAGTCAACTTCTCTATGTGGGGGTAATCCTGGCAGTTTCTCAGGAAATACCTCGGGGAAGTCCTGCACTACCCGTACATCTTTCCTATCCAACGCTATCTCCTATAACTCGAAACAAATCATGAAAACTTCTTCCCCTTCATATGAGCTTTTACAGCCTGAATCGAAGATAACAACATACAGGGTGCGAATCTAATACCTTGAAAGATGACATCGGTGTCTCTGTGTCTCAAGTAAATTCGTTTCTCCGCGCAGTCAATCCTTGCGAAGTGCCAGTCCAACCACGTCGTGCCCAGAATGAGGTCAAATTCTGGCATCCTCAAGACTGTGTCAGAGGTATCAAAGGCCTTTCCCCCAATGAATATCTCTAACTCGCATTTGGCGGTTGCGGTCATCTCAGAGCCGTCGGGGAGGCGTACTTGTCGAGCAATACCAGTGAAGTATTGCACTTCTTCTACATCTTTAATGAATTCCTCCAACACGAAAGAGTGCGAGGCACCGGTATTGAATAATATATAGGTCGGTTTCCTGCCGACCACCACGATGCCTAAGTACCAATACAATATTCAATGCTAGATATCTAGTACGTCTTAAGTAATTTAATGTTTGACAATGAAAATGTGATAACTAACTGTAACATACATGCAATCACCTCCTGAGGGTTCCGTTCCTGTGTCATATCCAGAGCGAACACTTGATCCCGAGCCGGCCCGGGGTTTCCTCCTCGTGGTCATCGTCCTCGACCACGCATGTGTCCCCGCCCTCGAGGAGCTGCCGGAGGGAGAGCAAGACGAGCATTCCCAAACAACTGTGGGCAGTAACATCGGATGTGGCCCGGTTGATTGCATTCCAAGAACACTCGCCCATAACGCCCCTCTGGTTGCTGAAATTGTTGAGGCTGTGGCGGTGGAGGCAACGCAGGCGGTTGCGGAACTGGATGATCCACTCTAAAATTTCGGTGGAAACGTCTGCCACCTCTCTGATGTCCTCTTCCTCCTCTATAGTCGTGTCTCCTTCTTTTGCTAGGGTCGGCTTCCATCACACCCTCAGTTGGCCTCTTACTACTTCCCAGGTGGTCCGCTTCCAGTCTCTTTACCATGTCAATTATTTCCGCCAAGCTGGAGTTCGCTATAAATAAAAGGGCCTGCCTCAGGGGGGTCCCATAACCCTTTGTAGAAGCGCTTAGCGTAACCTCTGTCATCCAATTCATATGAGTCCGCAAATCTCGCGAGATGTTGGAACTTTCGCTGATACTCCGTAACCTACTTCGATCCTTGCTACAGCAGTAGAAATCTCTCTTCGAGTTCATCTTGAGCGGTCGAGGGAATGAAGTGCTCTAAGAAGACCCCTGAGAACTCGCTCTAGCTTATCTCCATATAAACTCGCCCTTGAAAAGTGGAGCCCATAAGGGACTTCCACCACCTCTTGGCATGCAGTTTTAGGACGGACACTGCCAATGTGACAGCCATGTTGGCTGGGCAATGGAATCCTGCCAATAGCTCCTATACAGTATCGAGCCATTTCTCTGTGCGCACGGCCGACTCTGTCCCGAGGTAGGTGGGAGGGGAGAGAGCCCGGAAAGTGCTCAACCAGTTTGAGCCCGGAGCCTGTTGTTGTACTGGGGTCTGCTACGACTTAAAGGCATCCAGGATGGCCGTAGGCATCTGTCCCAATTCAGATTGTTGAAACTGAGTAGGTACAGAAGGGGCAGGAGTGCCCCCCATCGACTCAACGTGCACTGGAATCTACATGTAGAGTACAAACCTATGGTCAGGTTGGCTAATCTTAAGGTCAAAGTTGGACATACTTAGTGTGAATTACATATGGGCACACCATTGCTTCCGCTAAGTCAGTTTGTCCCCAAACTGACTAATCAAACGGGGGTTGTACCGTTGTTGAATGACTTCTTTAGTTCAGGATCATGGCAAGCTGATACCATTTGTAAGACCCCCCTCCCGGAACACAAAACAAGGCACGAAGGGGGTCTTATGCCCAGAACAGCTGCCTTGCGGTAGCATTAGCACACATGCTAACCTGTACCACAAGACGCATATTCTGCCGGCTACAACAATTATCAATAAATGCCAACCCAACCAAAATACAATCAAGACGCCAATTCACACATAAGCATAATAAGTCCAAAGTACATCAAGACAAGAAGCTACAACGAGCTTCTAAAGTATCAGAGTACAGCTAAACATGCCCAAAAGGGCTACATCAAAACTCTCAAACTCACATCGGTAACTGACGGTAGCGATGACACCGTCCCTTTAGGATCTGTCTTCCTGGCCTGACTGTCCTGCTGCATAGTCTGCGGCTTCTCTACCTGCGGGGTTTCCTCCTAAAAAGGAAGACGTAGCAACCGTTAGTCAAAAAGACTAAGTTGCTTCACATCCGCTCCCCTGGCGAGTCCTCGGCACCGGGCGGAGAAAGGAATCAGGGTACAATATATAATAAGTAATATAATCACGTACAAGCAGGTGGAATAAGTACATGTAATGTGAGCAGTTATAGAGGAAATGTGTAACATGATTAATAGCAGTCTACACTAGCAATTTTACACAAGTTATACTAATTCATCTAGTATAGAGTTCTACAACAGGAAAGTAACTTAACTTATAAGAATGTCCACACAAACTTATAAGTTAAGGATCGGTTTAACATAAAGTAACTCATCATATAGGAGTGCCCATAAAAACTTATACGCTGAGGGTCGTTTTTATGCAATGTAATGTAATGGTATGTATGCTATGCAATAACTAACCCATGATCACCCACATGCAACTGCTATGTCGACACAGACTCATAGTTCTCACTTTTCGAGCAGGTAGCTAACCTCTCAGGCGTCAACCGTCGTGGTCAGGCGGTGACAGTAGAGCGGGCTTCTCTACTACTAAGTGGGTATCCACACTACTTCGCTTAGGCCTTCGTACGCCTCAACGCTAAGAACACAACAGCAGAGCCCAATGTATACTACGACCTAGCGGGAGTCTCGGGTAGATGTGCACCGAGAACCAAGCCCCGAACAAGCCTTGTGTGACCCGGAAGGAGCCTCAGAAAAAGCACGAAGACCAAGCCCAACTGTTCACTTGGCACGAAAGGAGCCCCGGGACATGAACACCGAGGACCAAGCCCAACCGCCCAAAGTCTATCTGTCAACTCCCGTCAGTGTGACGACTGGCGAGCTCATAGACTTGCCACACTATCCTTAACCCGGGATTACGACACCGCGTGTCGACTCACACCGCATGCAATTTCACATCACCGTGGCACAGAAGGAGCCTCGGAGAAAGCACGAGGACCAAGCCCAACCGTCCACTCGACATGGAAGGAGCCCCGGGACATGAACACCGAAGACCAAGCCCAACCGTCCGTCTATGTTGCATCTCAACATTACCCGAATCAATGCATTCTATAAGACTATCTACAACCTATGTTCACATAACTCTAACATAACAGATTACCATGCTTTAATCAAGTTCAATCATTTGTGAGCACATGAATCAATAATCTAAGTAGCAACTATCGTTTGTTCATAACAATCACCACTGATCGGGTATATAAATTCGAGTCAATCTTATCAATAATCGGCATATTACCGTTATCGTTACGTCCTCAATATTACTCATATTGAAATCATTCTAATCTCATCAACACGTCAAAACGTTCGTTCACTAATTTCTACCAAATAGATTCGTTCAAGTGCAATTTACTTCTCCATTTGTTTACGTGTGATTCATCCAACAATTTCATCACTCGTTAAACTATGACATTTAAACATAAAGAATTCTCCAGCCCCTACGTCAATTAATTATAATGTCTCTACCGAATTCAATTCCAATGTTATACCAAACCCAGATTTTTAAGCACAGAACACATCAGGACAGCACCTTCGACCGGAGATTCCCGAGGCTACAGAAATCTGGTGAAGGCGTGTAACACCTTGTTGGAAAGGTATTTACAGTGGATGCAACTTTCGTGTTTAGTCGAGAGCCCATATCTAGCCGTATCACACTTGAAAACAGACACGAAGATCGCAGCGTGCAAAACATAGATTTCTGCACGCATCTTAAGGCGGAATGAACGACATCGGTTCATCTTCCTCCTCAAGTCGATTTACAAAATCACATCCAGATTTCCTCCACCCTTATTCTCCCTCAAAAGGCCACTTCACTTCACGAAACCACCTCCATCATCACATAGATGAAAGAGAGGTTGAAGACATCTAAAACCTAGGACACATGTCCTAACATGGCCATTCCAAGAAAACTTCTTCTCTCCATCAAGACTCTCTTGAGTCGATGTCTCTCCTAAGAAATAACTAGAGATCTAGTACCAAGGGAGATAGGAGGAAGCTCACCTCGTTTTTGGCGTCTCCACCATTTCCGGTTAAGGATCTTGTAATTCTTCTCGGAGACATCTTCTCCTCCTCAGCGGCGGCAGATCTTCACCTCTTGGACTTGCTCCAGCACCTTCTTCCTCCACAGCAGTTTCTCTAGAGAAAAGGGGCTTGAAAAGAGAATGAAAACGGCTAAGGTTTTCATTTCCCCTATAAGTGAAAAATGACACGGGTAGGGACACGCCTGTGTCCTTACCCGCGCCCGCTCGGGCGAAGCGTTGTCGATGGTTTGACTGGTGCTTCGATACACAAACACGGGTAGGGACATGCCCGTGTCCCTACCCGTGTCCCATTGACACGGCCATGTTGCTGGCCGTGTCCTGCTCGGGACACACTTCGTCGAGTTTCACTTGTCACACACGGGTAGGGACACGCCCGTGTCTTTACCCGTGTCCTCCTCGGGGCACACTTCGTCGAGTTCTACTCGACACACATGGGTAGGGACATGCCCGTGTCTCTACCCATGTCCTCATACACACGGGTAGTGACACTCCCGTGTCACTACCCGTGTAATTCTCTGGACAACTCGAGTCGTCGACTCGAGTGTTGGCTGGACAAACACGGGTAGGGGCACGCCCGTGTCTCTACCCATGTCCTTCTAGGGTACAACTGGTTGGACATACATGGGTAGGGACATGTCGTGTCCCTACCATGTCTTCATAAACACAGGTAGTGACACGCCCGTATCACTACCCGTGTCCTTATCTAGACCTACTCGAGTTGTCGACTCGAGAGCTGGCCTTACACACACGGGTAGGGACACGCCCGTGTATCTACCCGTATCCTATTCTGGACAGACTTCTCCTCCCAATTACAAGTGCAGCCCAGCTGCCAGCACTTCCCTGAGCCCAACTCAGCTTTCCTGACCCAAAAACGCGCACTAGGGGCCTAGTGCGAATCGGGACGTTACACTGCGTTTCCCCTTATTTATGGATTCTCAGCCATAAAGAATAATAGCGGTGTCAGACATAAAGCTACTAAGGGTAAAAGTAAGGCTGTTCAAAGTCAAACCACTTTCAAAAAGGTAGTCTTCCTGACTAACATGTATGACATTGAATCGTCCTATACTAACTATGCTAGGCCAACATACGTGGAACCTATCAACAGGAGCAAAGGATCGACCTGCCCTAGGGATTTCAGAGAGTGTGTTGAAGACAACTTATGAAGAAATCACCCTTAATAGTTTTGGTCCATACGTCCATGGACCAAGTGTCAAGAAAGCTCTAAAAGCCAAAACTATTGTTTCCAAGGCTAAGGAGACGACGAAGCCCTGTGTTTAATGCAATCATGAGGCTTCCACCTCCCAGTATGCACACCTTCTAGAACTCTCATTCAGAAAGTAAAACAGGAAGATAAGAGAAGGTACAACATGTTTGACTGTTGGTGTTGCAGCAAGATCGGTCACTTTGTCGTAGATTGTTGGTTTCATCCAGTGAAAATTGAAACTCCACGAGTTAACATATGAGACAGACTACTCGAAATGTTAATGTTCATAGTGGTGTTAAGCTAATAAGAAACCAAGGACCCAAATACGTTTAAATTTCTAAGGGAAAATGATTCATGAATGCAGGTATGTCCAAAGGTCAAGAAAACTCCAATCTGGTATTTGGACAGTGGATGCTCTCGGTACATGATCGGGACAAGAAGACTACTTCGAGAATATACCCCAATTGAGGACGACCCAAAATTCATTTTTGGAGGGTCTGATCGGGGAATCACTAAAGGCTACAGTATGATTACAACGGTAGTCTCCTTCACAGAAGTGTCTTATGTAAAGGTATTACAACATAATCTCATAAGCATAAGTCAATTATGTGATAAAGAGTATATCGTTGAGTTCTACAAGGACAAGTGTCTGATAAAATCGTATGTCAATTTGGAGACAGTCTTAACAGACACTCAGAGTAGAAATATTTTCTGTTTAAATTTTTTTTGTTTAGTCATTTCCACACTAGTGTGTTTTTATCAAAAGATAGTGCATCTTTTTGTGACCAATGACACAAGAGATTATCACATATAAATTTCAAAACTATAAGTATGTTATTTTCTCACAGCATAGTACGTGATACTCCCAACATTAGGTGCCTTAAAGAGAGTCCATGTCACGCATGTCAAATGAGTAAGCAAACAAGGGATACCTTCAAGGGTTCTGCTGAAAAAGATTCTTCTAGATGTCTATATTTACTTCATATAGACTTGTTTGGTCCCATGTCGGTTCACAGTTTAGGAGGTAAAGTCTATACGTTGGTCATTATTGATGACTACTCCCGTTTTACTTAACTGTTTTTTCCGAAACACAAGTCAGACACCTTCGAGGCTCTCACTAATTTTGTCGGAAAAATTCAAACGAATTAAACTGCTCAGTGGTCAAAAATAGAAGTGATCACGAAACAGAATTTGAGTCTGGGGTCATGACAGAATTCTGTAGAAGTCAAGATATCTTTCATGAGTTTTCTCTCCGCATACTCCACAATAAAATAGAGTTGCCGAGAGAAGAAATAGAATCATCATTGAAGCGTGTACAACTATGTTGAATGACGTTTCACTACCAGAGTATTTCTGGGTTGATGCAGTCAACACAGCTTGTTACGTGCAAAACAGAGCATTAATCAACAAAAGCCATCGTAAGACTCCCTATGAGCTGTTGAAGAGCAGAAAACTGAATGTGTCCTACTTTAGGATCTTTGACAACAAATGTTTTGTACTTAACAAAGTGAAGTATTATCATATGAAGTTTAGTGAAAAGTATTTTGAAGGTATTTTTGTAGGTTATAGTAGTTATAGTATGGCTTATATGATTTTTAATAAGAAAACTCTGGTTGTAAAAGAGTCTATAAATGTTGTATTTGATGAGACGAGCATACTTCAAATCAGTTCATCCAGTATTTTTGGCGTAGATGAAGGTACAAGGATAGAGGAAATAAGATTGGAATATGCCATCAAGGAAGATGCTCCAAGTTCAATCAAAGTCGTCAATCCATGTGTGGTGGAAGAAGAACTACTAGATGAAGACCTCCATCAACCTATAGGAGATGAAATAGATGTGGCAGAACCTGCTGGTGGGTTAGGAAGGAACCTAGTGTTTAGACTCCTAAGGGATCACCCAGTTGATTTGATCATTGGAGAGCCAAGCAACGTCATAAGAACCAGAAGAGGTACAACTAACAAAGTTTTGCATCTTAGCGTCCTTTCTCAGGTTGAGCCAAAGAAATTTGAAGAAGCAAACAAGGATGCTTCTTTGATTATGGTTATGCAAGAGGAGCTCAATCAATTTGAAAGATGCAAGGTTTGGGAGCTGGTGCCAAGGCCTAAAGGACAGAGCGTAATCAGAACAAAATGGATATTCAGAAACAAGCTGAACGAGAATGAATTAATTATAAATAATAAAGCCCGGCTTGTAGCTCAAGGTTATAGACAAGAGAAAGGGATCGATTTCGATCAAACCTTTTCTCCCATGGCCAGACTTGAAGCAATCAGGTTGTTCCTTGCATATGTTGCTAAAAAAGGTTTCAAAGTCTATCAAATGGACGTGAAATCAGCTTTCCTCAACGGTAATCTGATTATTTATTAAGGATGTTAAAAGCAAGATTTTGCTAGTGCAAATCTATGTCGACGACATTATCTTTGGCTCTATGGATGACTACTTTTGCAAAAAGTTTTCTAAATTTATACAAGAGAATATAGAAATGAGCAGTATGAGAGAGCTGAAGTATTTCTTAGGACTTCAGGTGAAACAATCTGAAGATGAAATTTTCATATCTTCGATGAAGTTCACCAAAGAGTTACTTAAGAAATTTGGAATGAAGAACGCAACCTCGATGAGGACTCCAATGAGTTTAACTATGTCTCTAGACAACGATGAGAAAGAGAAACCTTTTGATAAAACCAAGTACAGAAGCATAATTGGATCCTTGTTCTATCCTATTGCTAGTAGACCCGACATAATGTTTTCAATATGTGTGTGTGCCAGATTTCAAGTGAACTCTAAGGAATCTCATTATGCTGCTGCAAAAAGGATCCCGAGACACCTTAAGGGTACCCCAGATCTTGGCTTATGGTACCCAAGAAGTAATGACGCGAGCTAATTGGGGTTTCAGACGATGATTTTGCAGGTAGCAGGGATGACATGAAAAGCACTTTCGAGACTTGCCAATTCCTCGAAAAGGCTTATTTCATGGAGCAGCAAGAAACAAAATTGTGTGGCAATCTCCACTGCCGAGTCAGGATACATCTCTGCCGGCAGCTGTTGCGCACAACTTCTCTGGATCAAGAATCAACTTGAAGACTACAATTTGCAATTAAAGGAGATTCGAATGTTTTGCGACTCCTCCAATGCGATTGTGATTGCAAATAATCCAGTCTCATATAGCCAGACGAAGAACATCGAGATCAGATATCATTTTATCTGGGAGCATGTGGAGAACATGGACATAAATCTCAGCTATGTCCCTACAGGTAAGCGAGTCGCAGACATATTCACTAAGGTACTAGACGAGACCAAGTTCTCATTCTTCAAAATGGAACTGGGCATGCTCAATAAGGAATCATGAAAATGGCAAAGGAGTCAGAAATCTCTTAGTGAAGTACATCTCAAAGAAGTCAAAATTTCTAAGGCAAATTCGTCACATATACCTAACGAATCTCGATGAATTCATCTAGTATGGCTAAAGAATTTCGACGACATTTGACGAATCAGACTCTTCACCCGGGTTATTTCGACGAATTACCGGGAATACTCATGTTATTTCGATGAATTTTACTCAAAAAATTCTTTTTCTTTCTTTATTGGATCTGAAGAGTCACTTTCAGCAAGGTACGCGCCCATATCTCTTGTTTAAAATATTACTTATATATATAAACATATCGGGAAAATAGTACTTCACTTCGTTGAATTCATTTCGACTTTCCGACGAAGAACCTTTAGCATTGTTCATCTTCCACTGACGGGCGATACCGACCTTTCGACTTCTCCTCTTCTCCGTTGAACTTCATGGCTCCACGAGGTACATGAGACCTTCTGGTTGGGGGAGAACTAGTTCGAACAGGGTTTGCTACCGCCTCCGACAAGTTACGCAATGTCCTCTTGATGTTAGAAGTTGTCGGTCTGTCCTTCATTCTAGAGCACTCGTGCAAGGTGTTGGATAAGGACGTCTTGGAATTCTTTCACAATGCCAAGCTCCGTCGTGAATACACGGTCATCAAAAGCAAAGTCCGACAAGTCTCAGTTAAAGTGAAGGCCTCCCTCCTCAACCGTTGTCCGCGGCTTCCAAAAGTTGATGAAGGCGACCACATTGAAGATAGTGATTTCACAAGGGCTCTTTTGTTTTGTGGACTGCCAAGAGGAACCACGGTCGTTAAGTGGAAAGGAATGAATGATGAAGGCAAACTTCTCTCAGACATTATTGGAATAGCCCTTCTATGTAAAGTTGGATCATATGACTACCTTTCCTCAGATATGTTCAAGCTTCTGGTCGCCATCATCTGTCGGAAGAGAATTGACTGGGGAGCAGTGTTGTTTGGAAGAATAAAGGATAGTCTGCGCGCACCAAACCTTGGAAGAATACTTAGTCTGTATTTGAATCAGCTGTACAAAGATACTTTTGACATGACGAAAGATGTACCGATTCATCACTTGAAGAAAATCGATTCTTAAATCTTCTCCAGATGGGAAAGGGGGATCCCAAGACAAGGTGGGCTCTAAGAATTGCCTGAGGAAGAGGAGGAGGTAGTTCCTGATGATAGGATTCCTACTCTAACCCCCCCCCCCCCAATGAAATTCCTGAGAGCTCGAGTGCAGGAGTTGAGAGGGAGTCTGTTGCGACTCAAGTGGCTACTGATGTTTAAGTGCTTTTGATTGTTCCAGATGCAGTTGTTCAGGTTGCTGAGGTTCAAGTTCCTGAAGATTCAGTTGGTGCAAAGACAGGTGTTTCATATACAATTGCAGATACAGTTGATCTAAATATAGTGATTGCTGAGATTGGTCGTGTTGCTACTGCTGAGGTTGTGCCTGTTTAGGCTGATGATGAGGTAGTTGTTGATGTTTTTGATGATGATGTTGATGATGATGGTTTGGCTGCGAATAATGTAAATTATATAGACAAGGACTTAGTGGCTGATAATGTAAATGATTCTAATGGATATGCTACTACCGATAACATGATCGTAAGTCTCCTGGAATTTCATCCAGCCATGTCTGAGGGGGAGCATATTCATTCTTCTGTTTCGATTAACACCAAGATTGATAGGTTTATGTGTAACCTACAGAGAAGAATTTCTGCGATTCGAGGTGTCCCTCTAGTTGAGGAAGAAGAAATTGTTGATATTTTTGATGAGCAAGGAGAATTCCGAGATGTTTCCTCCTATCCTAGTAGCTCAAGATCCCGAACTACTATCGAAAGCTTGTATTTCGCCAGTGGCAGAGTCATCCAATGACTTAGAGGGAAGTGTAGATCCACCCTCTCCTCCAAGTATTCCTACTAAAGATGTTCCTGGTACAAGTTCAGAAAACTCTATACTAAATTCCATAGAAACAATGATGGATAGACAACAGAATAAATTTGACTTATCTCTGAAAAAAGTTCTGAAGAAAGTTAAAGAGACTGAACGGGATATGAACAACGGCCTTGCTGAGATCAAGGTGCGTTTTGATAAGTTGTAATCAACTTTGGACATCTGGTTTGTGCAAGGTGGGCAAGCTATTATTCACATAATGGTTGGGTTTAAGAGCAATTTGGATGTACTCAGAAATGTTGATGAGAATGCCAAGACTGTGATAAATGCCCAAAATGTCGGGATGAGCCACTTTGACAATCAAATGGTATATTACAGTAATGTGATTGATACGAAGGTGATTAAAGAAGTCAGAAAGGGGGAGGAAGCACTGAAAGCTTAAGATAAGTGCAATTGAAACCGCCACGAAAGAACAGTTTCGAGATATCAACATATACAGTTATGATAACATCAAATGGCTTCATGGAGAACTGTTTCTAGGATCTGCTGAAATTAGGATGCCTAAACCTGTAGTGCCAGAACTAGGGATACCTAATCATGTGCATGAGTATGTTCATCCTGTTCAGGATTACACTCAACATTGGACACTCTCAAGATTTTTGTCAGGATCAAAATCAATTTGGAACAAAATCTGTTGTTATTGCTGCTGGACCAGATGTTCAAGTGGTTGAAGAGTACCTCAACCAGCTCTTAAGAGAAGAAGGTATGGGCAAGACCCATCTACTGTCAGGTTTGATCCTAATAGGGAACTATGTGAAGTGTGGAGTCCTGTCTCAAAACGCATTATCTTGGACACCTTCACTTTAGTGGACTTGGGTAATGAAAGTATGTGGGCACACTATAGCATGGAGGAATGACAGAAACATGAAGTGGTCAATGTCAAGAGAAGGTTTCACTTCAGAAATTTTAGAAGGGATGATCCAGATGCCCCTCCACCACCGCCAAAGTATTTCCCGAAGCCGAAGGCTTATTTTGACAGACAATACCAGATGAGCCAGGGCAAACCAGTTTAAAATTCTTATTTTTCTTGAAATTTGTGAAAATTGTTTGCCCCGATTGAACTTATATATATATGTACATATATATACACATATATATACATATATATTAATGTTTTGACTGCGATTGTTCTTATTTCTGGGTCTGCTCACCGTGAGATAAATGAGTTTGCCCACCAGACGCCGGTACCTCGTAGTATCAGATAGAGGAGGCGAGTCATCTGTCCAAGTTTTGTCTTCTCCAGTAGCCATGGGACATCGGGCAGGTTTAGCACCAGTCAACCCTGCCTCTTTTAGTAAATCAAGAGCATACTTTCGTTGGGATATGACCAAAGAGTTAGGCTTCCGAGAGATTTCAATCCCTAGAAAGTACTTGGGGGAGCCCATATCCTTCATGATCAGGTGTCGATGGAGGTGTTTGTTTGTCAAAGCTACCCCAGCCTGGTTCATCGCCAGTAAGAAGAATATCATCCACATATACAGCAAGAACCACCATACCATATGAGGTTTTGCGGATGAATGAGGAGTGATTGGCTGAACTTCTTGCAAAATCAATGGCCGCAACAATATCGATAAACTTGTCAAACCAAGCCTGAGGGCATTGCTTTAGGCCATAAATGACCTTCTTCAGCTGGCATACTCGGGTCTCTCCTTAAGCAACATACCCAGGAGGTTGCTCAATGTAAACGTCCTCCTGAAGATCACCAGAGAGAAAGACATTCTTGACATCCAGCTGGGAAATAGGCCAATTCCTATTGACAGCCGTAGAGAGAAGAACCTGAATGGTGCTGAGACGAGCAACGAGAGAGAATGTGTCAAAGTAATCAACACCATAAGTCTGAGTAAAGCCTTTGGCGATCAGGTGGGCCTTGTATTGATCCACGATGCCATCCGGACGGAACTACACAACAAAGACCCAGCGACATCCAACCACATCAGTGCCCAAAGGGGGAGGAACAAGGGTCCATGTACCCCTTTCAGTGAGAGTAGTAATTTACTCATCCATGACAGTATTCCAATGAGGAATAGTAAGAGATTCCTGGTAGGTGTGGGGAGTGGCAGTGGCAGAGATAGCCAAGGCAAACGCCCTGCGAGAAGGAGTTAGACGATCATAGGAAACAATAATGGCTAGCGGGTGTTGGGTACATGTTCGCACCCCTTTGCAAAGAGCAATGGGAAGATCCAAGTCGGCGTGTTCCTCAGTTTCCGGAGCATCCGTGATGGAGAAAGCTGGCCTGGGAGTAGAGAGACGGCTGTGGAGAGGAGGGAGATATCTCGGGAGGTGGACACGGAGGAGTAGACGGTGGAGACGGTGGAGGTGGAGGAATCTCATTAGGTGTAGAGGGGATGGAAGGGGTGGTATGAGAAGTAGGAACATCCGGAGGAGAAGAGGAGTCGTGAGAGAAGTAGGATGCATTTTCAAAGAAGGTGACGTCTGCAGAAACAAACTGCTTGCGGGCAACCGGGTCAAAACAATAATAACCTTTCTGAGTGGTAGAGTACCCCAGAAAGACACATTTGGTGGTCCGTGGTGAGATTTTGTCATGTGAGGCTGAGGGAGAGTGCACAAAGACTATGCACCCAAAGACACGCAGACGGAGAGGAAACGGATCCTTTCCCGGATAGAGAATGAAGAAGTGGTTTTTGCCATGGAGAACGGTGGATGGAATGCGATTGATAAGATAGCATGAGATGAGAACAACATATCCCCAATAAGAGTGAGGAACCTGCATTTGAGTCAGCAGAGTGCGCGAAACATCAAGTAGGTGACAGTTTTTACGTTCTGCCATGCCATTTTGATGTGAGGTATATACACAGCTAGTTTGATGAACAATACCATGTGTTATGCAGAAAGAGGAAAAATCTTGACTCAGATATTCTTTTGTATTATCAGAGCAAAAGATTTTAATAGAGACATCAAATTGATTCTTAATCATAAAATAAAAAATATCCATACATTGAATAATTCAGAGCAATCTTTTAAGAGATACACCTAAGTACAACAGGAGAAATCGTCAATAAAAGTTACAAAATATGAACTACCCCAACCTACGGTGAGGGTCGGAGCAGCACCCCAGATATCAGAGTGAACTAGATCAAACGGTCGGGAAGATCCACGACCTTGCTTTGGTTGGAATAAGGAGCTGTGATGTTTTCCAAGCTGACATGCGTCACAGTTGAGAGGAGGACTCTGCTGAGGAAGGTGGGGAAGAAGCTGACGAAGAAGTCATGGAGGAGCATGACCAAGATGAAGGTGCCACTGGAGAAGATCAGTAGAAGAGGAGGAGAAGCCGGACAGCGCAAAAATGGTGTCGAGTAAGTAGAGGCCGCCGCTCTCAGTACTAGTAGCAATCGTCCGTTTGGAGCCCGGATCCTGAAAAAAAACAAGAATTAGCAGTGAATGTGACGGATCACTGTAGTTGCTTGCAAAGAGAAGTAACAGATAACAAATTGTAAGGGAACTTGGGCACGTAGAGTGTGTCCACCAAGCGAAGATACATAGTGACTTGGACCACTCCTGTTCCATTGACCGGTGAGGGAGAGTCGTCCGCAATGAAGACCGGGGTCAATCGATCATGCTGTTCTAGGAGAGAAAAACACTGCGGATTGCCAGTCATATGATTGGTAGCACCAGAGTCGATCAGCCATTTACCTTGAGTAGCGACGTAGGCATTACCTGAAAACGTGACCACCGAGGCAGACGACTTCGAAGAGGAGGTGGAAGCATCCCCAGTTGGTCGAAGATGAGGATGCTTCTTCCAGCAGTGGTCAACCGTATGGCCGGTGCGGCCACAATGAAAGCAGAGAAAACAGGAAGCACCGCATTCGCCAGATTGGTGGTTGCAGCCACCAGAGCCACTCCGCTGAGTCTGGTGAGCGTAGTTGTCCGGTTGAGGAGGGGAGGATAACAACGGACGTTGTAGGAGATAGGTAATTGCGGCTATGGGAGCAGCAGTGACATCCAGGGTGGGAGACTCCGCCTCACTAAGGATCTGTTGACGGATTATGTCATATGACTCAGGAAGTCGCAGAAGATAGCACACAACCAGAAGCTCCCGGAAGTGTTTGTGTTGCTCATCCAGATCCGTAGAGAAGGGGCGATTCTGGAGAATTTCAGCTCCAAGAGCCTGAACTTGTTGGTAAGCAGCAGCGGGAGACATGGAGGGACGGGCAAAGAGGTCCGCATACAAAGTATATATACGAGACGTTTGAGCCCCCTTGGAGTAGAGAGCGGCAAGATGAAGCCAAGCAGCCTTGATCGTTTCATCATGATGGATGACGGGTAGGCATTCATCAGAAAGACTGTTAGTCAGCCATGTGCGGATAAGAGCGTTGCTGGAATCCCAATCATTAAAGAGAGGAGAGTCTTGCGGAGGAGGGTCATCAGTGAGATGATGACGTTTGCGTTGAGAGCGGAGAAGGAAGGTGAAGGAGACACTCCAGTCTAGGTAGTTGGGACTGATGAGTTTGGAAACGTTGTCAAGGTTGCCCAAAGGAGTAGGAGTAGGCGGAGGAGCGGCAACGAGAGTAGTGGTGGTAGAGATATCAGATGTTTCGATAGAAGAGAGCAGAGAGCGGTGAGAAGAACAAGTCACGGCTAGAAAAGGAGGGCGCGATGACTAAGCACAAGTCGTGGTAAGAAGAACAGGTCACGACAAACAAGAACAGGTCGCGACGACTTAAGAACAAGTCGCGGCGACTTAAGAACAAGTCGCGACGACTTAAGAACAAGAGCGGCTAGAAAAGAAGTGTGCGTCGACTAAGCACAGGTCGCAGCGAGAAGAAAGGAGAATCAGAGAGGTCACACACACAAAAGAGCAACGACAAGGATAGAAAGAAGCCGCACGAACAGGGCGCAAACCGATGGAAGAAACAAGTCGTGAAGACAGGTCGCGAGAAGAAGGATCAAGCCGCGCGGATAAGTCGTGCGGACAAAGAGAGCTCACAGAATCATGAGAAAAAGATCGAGTCCTCTGATACCATGTGCGAACAGAAAACAAGTAGACCGAAAATTTGGAGTAACAAAATTTTTATTATCCAAAAAGGTATCTATTACAAAGGTATGACCTCCCTTTTATAGAATGGAGGAGAGAAGAGAGATTACAAATAAGCAATGTGAGACTAATAATTATAGGAACAAGCATATATACAAGCCGCATAAGTCGCGTGGTTAGACTAACCGCCCGACAACTACAATGTGCAAAAGACAACCCGACAATATCTTCAAGTCGACATAACAAGCCGCTAGAAGAAGCCGCCAGACAGCCAGACACCAATCATCAACAGCCCGGCTACCAAGCCGCTGGGAGAAGCCGCCAGACCGTCAGACAAACCGCCAGACCGCCCGGTCTCTATACTGTAACATATTTCAGAGCTCCTCCATCAGGCAGTGCGGTTACACTTTGGTTACCTCTATACCTAGCGTTCCAGATCTCTTCCAACACTTTGCGCAAATACACTTTTGTAACCATATGTACTAATATTCCAGAGCTCCTCTAACAGTTTGCACAGTTACACTTATGTCACCTCCCAAACTAGTGTTCTACAGCTCCTCCAGCAGTTCGCGCGGTTACACTTTTGTAACCTCCCAGACTAATGTTTGCTCTTCTAGCAGTCCATGCAGTTACACTTTTACAACCTCCCGAGTTTCAGAGCTCCTCCAACAATCTACACAGTTACACTTTTGTAACCTTCCAGACTAATGTTCCAAAGCTCCTCCAACAGTCCAAGTGGTTACACTTTTTTAACCCTCCGGACTAGTGTTCCAGATCCCCTCCAGTTTCGCACGGTTATACTTTGGCAACCTCCTGAACTAGTGTTCCAGAGCTCCATTAGTTTGCATGGTTACACTTCTGTAACCTCTCAGACTGGTGTTCTAGAGCCAGCGGTTACGCTTCTGTAAACTCCTAAACTAATGTTCCAGAGCTACTCCAGCAGTTCACACGATTGTGCCTCTGTAACCTCCCGAACTAGTGTTCCATCGCTCCTTTAGGAGTCCGCGCGGTTACACTTTTGTAACATCCCAACCCTGTCTTCCAGAGCTCCTCCGACAATCTGCACGACTACACTTCTATAACCCCCAAACTAGTGTTCCAAAGCTCCTCAAGTAGTCTACGCAGTTACCCTTTTTTAACCTCTTAGAGTAGTGTTCTAAAGCTTCTCTAGTAGGCCACAGAGTTACACTTTTGTAACCTCCTAGTCTAATGTTCTTAATTCCTCTAGCAGTCCATGCGGTTACAGTTCTATAACCTTATGAACTAGTGTTCCAGAGATCCTCCAGCAGTCTTCTTGATTAAACTTGTGTAACCTCTCAGTGTAGTGTTCCAGAGCTCCTCCAACAGTCTGCGTGGTTACACTTATGTTACCTCCCGGACTAATGTTCCAGGGATATTCCGACAGTTTGCGTGATTACATCTCTGTAATCTCTCATACTAGTTTTCTAGAGACCCTCTGGCAGTTTGCGCGGTTACACTTATGTAACCTCCCAAATTAGTGTTCTAGAGCTCCTCCGGCACTTTGCCTGGTTAAACTTATATAATCTCTCGGACTAGTATTCTAGTGCTCCTCCATCAGTTTGCGTTGTTAACCTCCCAGACTAGTGTTCCGTAGTTCTTTTAGCAGTCCGCACAGTTATACTTATGTAACTACCCGAACTAGTGTTCTAGGGATCCTCCAGCAGTTCGCATGGTTACACTTATGTAACCTCTCATACTAGTGTTCTAGAGCTCCTCCAGCAATCTGCGTGGTTACACTTATGTAATCTCATACTAGTGTTCTAGAGACCCTCTGGTAGTTTACGCGGTTACACTTATGTAACCTCCCAGACTAGTGTTCTAGAGCTCCTCCGGCACTTTGCATGGTTACACTTATGTAACCTCTCAGACTAGTATTCTAGTGCACCTCCATCAGTTTGCATTGTTAAACTTTTATAACCTCCCAGACTAGTGTTCCGGAGTTCCTTTAGCAGTCAGCACAGTTACACTTATGTAACCAACCAGACTAGTGTTCTAGGGATCCTCCAGCAGTCCACGTGGTTACACTTATGTAACCTCTCCTACTAATGTTCTAGAGCTCCTCCAGCAGTCTGTGTGGTTACACTTACATAATCTCTCATACTAGTATTCTAAAGACCCTCTGGCAGTTTGCGCGGTTATACTTATGCAACCTCCCAGACTAGTGTTCTAGAGCTCCTCCGACAATTCGCACGGTTATACTTATGTAACCTCTCAGACTAATATTCTAGTGCTCCTTCATCAGTCTGTGTTGTTATACTTTTGTAACCTCCCAGACTAGTGTTCCGGAGTTCCTTTAGCAGTCTGCACAGTTACACTTATGTAACCACCCGAACTAGTGTTCTAGGGATCCTCCAGCAGTCCGCGTGGTTAAACATATGTAACCTCCCATACTAATGTTCTAGAGCTCCTCCAGCAGTCTGTGTGATTACTCTCCTATAACCACCCGGAGTACTGTTCCAGAGCACATCAAGTAGTTTGCACGGTTACACTTTTATAACCTCTCGGACTAGTGTTCTAGAGCTCCTCCAGCAATCCATGCGGTTACACTTTTATAACCTCTCAGACTAGTGTTTCAGAGTTCTTCCAGTAGTATGTGCGATTATACTTCTGTAAACTCTCGAGCTAGTGTTCCAGATCTCCTGTAGCAGTTCACGCGGTTACAATTATGTAATCTTTCAAATTAGTGTTCTAGAGCTCTTCCAACAGTCCGCGCGGTTATACTTTTGTAACCTCGCAGACTAATGTTCTAGAGTTCTTTAAGCAGCCTACGCGATTGCAATTATATAACCTCCCTGATTAGTGTTCCAGAGCTCCTCCAACAGCTCGTGCGGTTACAATTTTGTAATCTTCCGGACTAACATTCCAAATCTCCTCCAGTAGCATGCATGGTTACACTTCTGTAACCTCCTATACTAGTGTTCTGGTGCCCCTCCAACAGTTCATACAGTTACATTTTTTTAATCTCAGTATTGGGTACATTGAAATATATGTACCAGATTTGAAGAAGCCTCAACCTACTCAATGATATACATCAAGGTTTATTTGATGTGCTTTGAGTTTATATGTGCAGGTTAAGTAATTGTAGGTAATGCAGAAAAGTTTCTAAGTCCATGTGTCGACACCTAGATGTGAAGTGTCGACACTTATGAAGGCTTATATCGACACCTAGAGAAGCTGTGTCGACACTTGCAGTAATTGTGTCGACACCAGGAATGGCAGAGTCGACACCAGAAGAAAACTGTCGACACATACAGACAGTGTCGACACTGTTGGAGTTACCATTGTGATCTGGAAGTGATCAAGCATGTAATCTCACTGCCAACGCGATATGAGCCTGCAGGGTCGCACATAAGAGATGTGGAGAAGTTGGATGACTGACTGTGTTGGTAAAGGTTACCAATCACCGACCTGAATAGGGTTATGGGCAAAGTGTTGCCTTATAGGATCATCGGGTTGGGCAAATGTTGCCTTGAAGGGTTGGTTGGGATTGTCGTCCGAGGGTCGATGACATTAGTCGAGAATCGTCTTCTGATTCCCGCCGATCGGCGAGAATCGTCTCTCTGATTCTCGCCGATCGACGAGAATCGTCGAGAATCAATTGTTGATTCTCGACGATCGACTGCTTCGACAATTGTCGTCGACCGCGGCTCGACGATCGTCGAGTATCGTTGTGTATCGTCGAGCGCGGCTCGACGATCGGCGAGAATCGTTGAGTATTGTACTCTGATTCTCGCCGATCCTGTATGATACTCGTCGACTGATTCTCGCCGAACCTGCTCAGTGATTCTCGCCGATTGTCGCCGATTCTCACTGATTGATACTCGCCGATTCTGAACCCTAATTTCGGGTGGTCTGCGGATAGCGGAGTTTCTAAGTCTTTTATGCCTTTGGTATAAAAGGGATACTTAGGGTTTTCGGGATAGGACACAGGCGCTCGCGATTTTCTCCTGTAGCAAATCGAACCCGACGGAAGCTGTTTCGCCTTTCGCTGCGCCGATCCTGATCCCCGCCGCCGACGGAAGAGTTCCGCCGCCGCCGTGTTTGCTCCGTCGACCGCCTCTTCTCCAGCGACTGTCGCTGGTGCTGCTCTTCCTGGCGCGGACCTAGCAGTCCGTGGAATAGCCGAGGTGCGGTCTTCTCCTTCCCGATCTTTCGTGCGACGGAAAGCTCGGCGTTCTCCCGCTCGTGTGGACTTCTGCTGAAACGTGGACACTATTCCACGAAGAACTCGCCACCAACAGAAATCAAAGTTTGGAGCATCTCCGTTGAGTTGTGACTCAACGCCACCGAGGTAATTTTTGCCTAGTTTTTGCTAACTTCTTGATTCAACGTTCATAGCCCGATCCACATCTCTTTGGGTTTTTCTTGATGTTTGTTTTTCCGCTGCGTGCACAAGCGTTGTGCCATCCTCATAGAGAAACCCAACAGTGGTATCAGAGCAAGGTTCCGGCCATGATCGTTGTTTTGGAAGTTTGTTATTCCAGTGCGTGTAAACCTAGGGATTTAGAAGTGTTCTACATGTCTAGATTTAGTCTTGGTACCTCGCCAAGAACAATTGGAATTTCGGTGGATTTCTAAGTGTTAGAAATTGTGATCTCCTTAGCAGTAACCATCCCTCGATTTTGTTTTGGATTTTGAATCCAACAAAGAGAGATGAGCTTGTCTACTGCTTTAAGTTGAGCTGTCTTTGCCTTTGTCTAATGCATGTAAATCTGAGGATTTGGAAATTTCCGGATGTTTAGATTTAGCCCTTCCTTCTATCAAATGTTGATGGTGTCAGGATGTGCACATAAGGGATGCATGTGGTTTTAGAAGAATTGTTTTTCTTTGGATGTGCATGTCGATCAAATGTTGATCTTGGTTAATTGTTAACCTATATTTGAAATCCCTTCATCAAATATTAAGTGTTCGGATGCCTTTCGATAGATGACACTCTTCCTGCCTCGATCGATGAAGTGTGGGCTTGCCAAAGCAAGGTGCATTAATCTATCTTGGTAAGCGTGCGAGCGGATAATTGGGATATCCCACTGTCGACATCGGGTCCAGCTTAACTAGGTGACCTCAAAGGTTGAGTGTCTAGAGGCATAGGGTTGGCATGCACCATATGATGGATGCGAATAAGGAGTTATTCACCAACCATACAAGAATTGCATGAGGATGCAATTGGCAAGCGTTGCCTACCTAAATAACCACATCGTGAGAGGAACGCCAAAGCGGACTCATAGTGTTGGTGAAATACGGATCTTGTCCACTAAGAGAGTAGCTCGCATGAACTCTCCGAATTGCTAGTGAGGGCTATCTTTTCGAATAAAATAGTGGGAGTATTTTAATTGAAGTCCTAATTAGAATAAATTGTAATTGAAATTTAGGTACTGATTTTATTCTGCATAAATTCTTGTAGAATTCCATGGCAAGCGTTGCGCACTCCACGTTGTCTCTGAGAGCCATCCTTGAGAAGGATAAGCTCAGTGAGACAAATTACATGGATTGGTATAGGAACCTGAGAATTGTTCTCAGGCAAGAGCGAAAGCTCTATGTCTTGGAAGAAGAAGCCCCCGAGGTGCCGACTGGGAACTCTTCCCGTGCTGAGAAAGATACTTATAAGAAGTATACTGACGATGCTTTGGATGTCGAGTGCCTTATGCTTGCCACCATGAACTCTGAGCTTCAGAAGCAACATGAGAACATGGGGTGCAAGGAGATTGACGAGCATCTCAAGAAAATGTTTCAAGGGCAGGCTCGTCAAGAGAGGTTCGACATCACGAAAGCGTTGTTTCAGTGCAAGATGGGAGTTCGAGACTCAGTAGGGACTCACGTACTCAAGATAATTGGGTATATAGAGAACCTTGAAAGGCTGGGTTTTTCTCTTGGTCAAGAGTTGGCCACGGATCTGATCCTGCAATCGTTGTCGGACAGTTATGAGCAGTTCGTCTTGAACTACAACATGAACGAGATAGACAAGACACTGCCCGAACTCCTAGGCATGTTGAGAACTGCCGAAATCAATATGAAGAAGGCCAAGTCTGCCAGCCCCATACTGATGGTGCATAAGGGCAAGGGCAAAGCCAAGGGCTCCAAGAAGACGAAGGTAGGACCTAAGTCAAATCTTGAGCCCAAGTCTTCAGCACTGATGAAAAAGAAGAGCACGGTGAAGGATGGGAAATGCCACCACTGTGGCAAGGCTGGTCATTGGCGGAGGAACTGTCCTTCGTATATTGAGGGTCTGCAGAAATTGAGGGGAGGTATGACTTCCGCTTCTAATATCTACGTTATAGAGATAAACCTTTCTGCTCCTTCATCTTGGGTATTGGATACCGGATGTGGTTCTCACATTTGTACAAATATGCAAGAACTGGGAAGGAGAAGATTGCTGAGTAAAGGGGAGGTGGACCTCCGCGTCGGCAATGGAGCAAGAGTTGCTGCTGTAGCCGTAGGAGTTTACCGTCTTTCTTTGCCCAGTGAGCTTGTAATAGAACTAGATAACTGTTATTTTGTTCCGACGATAACTAGAAACATTATATCTATTTCATGTTTGGACATGATTGGATTTTCTTTTATAATTAAGAACAATTGTTGTTCTATATTTAAGAATGATGTTTGTTATGCTGTAGCCCAATTGTTTAATGGTCTTTACGTTTTGAACTTGGACCATCTGATCTGTAATGTAGAAAACAATAAAAGACTAAGAACAATGATTCGAACCCTACTTTTCTCTGGCATTGTCGTTTGGGCCATATCAACGAGAAGCGCATATCCAAGCTCCATAGAGATGGACTTTTGGACTCATTTGATTATGAATCATTTGAGCGATGCGAATCTTGTTTGTTAGGCAAGATGACTAAAGCTCCTTTCACTGGTTATACTGAGAGGGCTGAGGATCTCTTGGGTGTTGTACATAGTGATGTATGCGTACCCATGAGTTCCATGGTTAGAGGAGGGTATTTCTACTTTGTTACATTTACTGATGATTTCAGTAGATACGGATATGTGTATCTTATGAAGTGCAAATCCGAGACCTTTGAAAAGTTCAAAGAGTTCAAGAATGAAGTAGAAAACCAGTTGGGTAAAAGGGTTAAAGCACTCCGATCTGATCGAGGTGGCGAATACCTGAGTCATGAGTTCCGTGATCATCTGAAAGAGTGTGGTATTGTATCACAGCTCACTCCACCTAGAACACCACAACATAATGGTGTGTCTGAGAGGAGAAATCGTACTCTGTTAGACATGGTACGTTCGATGATGAGTCATGCAGACTTGCATGTTTCCTTTTGGGGTTTTGCTTTAGAGACTGCTGCAATGACATTGAATCGCGCTCCAACGAAAACAGTTCTGAAGACACCATATGAGATATGGACTGGGAAGCGTCCTAGTATGTCGTTCATTAAAATTTGGGGCTGTGAGGCATACGTGAGACGTCAAATGCCTGACAAGCTGGAACCCAAATCGGATAAATGTTATCTGGTGGGATATCCTAAGGAAACGAAAGGGTATTACTTTTACCTACCGTCTGAGGGCAAAGTGTTTGTCGCAAGGACTGGTGTCTTCTTGGAGAAAGAGTTCTTATCAAGAAAGACTGAAAAGGTAGAGCTTGAAGAAGTTCAAGAACCACATGTAGTGAATGAACCGGAATTGGATTCTGAGTCAGGACTACAAGATGTTGTAGCTAGAGAACCTGCTCAGGGAACACAAGTCCTACATAGATCTGGTAGACCGAGGTTTGAGCCTGAGAGATATGGATTTCTCGTGTCTCAAATAGGTAATGTGTTGCTTATGGATCATGATGATGAACCAGCAACCTACCAAGAGGCTATGAATGGACCGGACTCCGACAAATGGCTTGAGGCTATGAAATCCAAAATGGACTCCATGTATGCAAACCAAGTTTGGAACTTGGTGGAACCACCTGAAGGGGTACGACTCATAGGGTGCAAGTGGGTCTTCAAGAAGAAGACCGACATAGATGGGAATGTACAGACATTCAAAGGGCGACTAGTGGCTAAGGGTTTCAAGCAAATTCATGGTATTGACTATGATGAGACCTTTTCCCCTGTTGCCATGGTAAAGTCCATTAGGATATTGCTTGCTATTGCTGCGTATTATGACTACGAGATCTGGCAGATGGATGTCAAAACGGCTTTCCTTAATGGAAACCTCCTTGAGGAAGTGTATATGACACAACCCGAGGGTTTTGTATCCCCAGATGAAGCCACTAAAATATGCAAGCTGAATAAGTCCATTTATGGACTGAAACAGGCCTCTCGAAGTTAGAATCTTCGTTTTGATGAGAAAATCAAAGAGTTTGGTTTCATCAAGAATGAAGATGAGCCTTGTGTTTACAAGCGAATTAGTGGGAGCATTGTTGTCTTCCTGATATTGTATGTAGATGACATACTGTTGATCGGGAATGACATTCCTACCCTGAAAGTTGTTAAGAACAACCTAGGGAACTGCTTTTCAATGAAGGATTTGGGTGAAGCGACATATATACTCGGTATTAAGATCTATAGAGATAGATCGAAGAAGTTGCTGGGTTTGACCCAGAGTACATACATCGAAAAGGTGTTGAAGCGGTTCAACATGCTTGAGTCCAAGAAAGGATTTTTGCCCATGTCTCATGGTGTGAATCTCTCTAAGGACCAGTGTCCAAAGTCTTGTGAAGATAAGGACCGCATGAAGTTGATTCCACATGCTTCGGCAATTGGATCAATTATGTACGCGATGTTATGTACTCGACCCGATGTCTCTTTTGCTTTGAGCATGACTAGCAGGTATCAGTCAGACCCCGGTGAGTGTCACTGGATTGCAGTCAAGAATATCCTGAAGTACTTGAGAAGTACTAAGGACGTGTTCTTGGTGTATGGTGGAGAGGAAGAGCTCGTTGTAAGTGGTTACACGGATGCTAGCTTCCAAACTGATCGAGACGACTCCAAGTCTCAGTCAGGTTTTGTGTTTTGCCTGAATGGAGGAGCTGTGAGCTGGAAGAGTTCCAAGCAAGAGACAGTTGCTGATTCTACAACAGAGGCCGAGTATATCGCAACAGCTAATGCGGCGAAGGAGGCTGTATGGATTAGGAAATTCATCGGCGAGCTTGATGTAGTTCCTAGCATTGTTGGTCCCGTAGTTCTCTACTGTGATAACAATGGTGCAATTGCACAATCTAAGGAACCTAGATCTCATCAGCGCTCCAAGCACATACTCCGGCGTTTTCATCTTATTCGTGAGATTGTCGAACGAGGAGATGTAAACATTTGCAGAGTGCCGACTGAGGAAAATATTGCGGATCCGCTGACAAAGCCTCTCGCGCAGAGAAAGCATGATGGTCATACTAGATCGATGGGTATACGATACCTAAATGATCAACTCTAGCGAGAATCTTGTGGGTTGCATGCAATCTTGTATTTTGTTGGCTGTTTGTTCATATGATGAACTGTGTACCTAGTTTTTCTTTTATAATTAATGGCAAATTATTTTATTATGAATTTTTCTATATATGATAGTTAAATGTTAACATAATAGATACCCTTAGAATGTTCGCTTCCATGGGACATCAAGTACGTGACTTGAATGTGAGAGCCCATGATTTATTTGAAGCTTCATTCTTAAAGGTCCCTGGTCGAGTATCATCATAGAAGCTAAGGGTGATGATGGTACATGAAGACTAGCACGTGTGTTGACTGATGACTGGTTCTCACAGGTCATGATATTGTGATATCAAGTCATCACGTGGGTACTTGTTAGTGAACAAGTTGTACTGGACAGACCCAACCTGAGACTACTCTGTGGATTGTCATCCAATCGTGTCACGAGTAGGTCTCAATTGACAATGGTGTTGTGATCCTTTGACCTGAAGTCACAGCATTCATCAAGTGAGGAAGAGCGTGCTTTGATGCCATCTAAAGTCTTCCTTGAGAAAGGTTGATGATAAGGGTGGTTGTTGGGCATGTTACGAATCATTTGGGTGTTTGTGTGTGAGCAGATATGGGATTTGTCCTCCTATATGACAGGAGTTGCATCCATGGGCCCCTTGATGGAACTGGACTGAGAAATGCATGGCCATGCTTGGTTGAGTCAATATGTGATATTGGACTCACCATTCTCTGGAAGTCCGTCCTGGATCAAGAAACTAGGATTGAGCTATTACGAGGGTGACACGGTCCATGCCTCTAGTTCTTTCCGGATGTAAGGGACAAAGGGACAAAGACAACGCTGATACATTGGTCATAAAGGCTTATGAGTTATAAACTCATATTGCTTGGGGAGCAATGATGCATTGCTAGATGCCGCTCATTGTTTGTGAGGTTTTTGGTTTGATACTTTCGAGATCAAGTGGGAGTCTGTTGGAGTTACTATTGTGATCTGGAAGTGATCAAGCATGTAATCTCACTGCCAACGCGATATGAGCCTGCAGGGTCGCACATAAGAGATGTGGAGAAGTTGGATGACTGACTGTGTTGGTAAAGGTTACCAATCACCGACCTGAATAGGGTTATGGGCAAAGTGTTGCCTTATAGGATCATCGGGTTGGACAAATGTTGCCTTGAAGGGCTGGTTGGGATTGTCGTCCGAGGGTCGATGACATTAGTCGAGAATCGTCTTCTGATTCCCGCCGATCGGCGAGAATCGTCTCTCTGATTCTCGCTGATCGACGAGAATCGTCGAGAATCAATTGTTGATTCTCGACGATCGACTGCTTCGACAATTGTCGTCGACCGTGGCTCGACGATCGTCGAGTATCGTTGTGTATCGTCGAGCGCAGCTCGACGATCGGCGAGAATCGTTGAGTATTGTACTCTGATTCTCGCCAATCCTGTATGATACTCGTCAACTGATTCTCGCCGAACCTGCTCAGTGATTCTCGCCGATTGTCGCCGATTCTCACCGATTGATACTCGCCGATTCTGAACCCTAATTTCGGGTGGTCTGCGGATAGCGGAGTTTCTAAGTCTTTTATGCCTTTGGTATAAAAGGGATACTTAGGGTTTTCGGGATAGGACACAGGCGCTCGCGATTTTCTCCTATAGCAAATCGAACCCGACGGAAGCCGTTCCGCCTTTCGCTGCGCCGATCCCGATCCCCGCCGCCGACGGAAGAGTTCCGTTGCCGCCGTGTTTGCTCCGTCGACCGCCTCTTCTCCAGCAACTGTCGCTGGTGCTGCTCTTCCTGGCGCGGACCTAGCAGTCCGTGGAATAGCCGAGGTGCGGTCTTCTCCTTCCCGATCTTCCATGCGACGGAAAGCTCGGTGTTCTCCCGCTCGTGTGGACTTCTGCTGAAACGTGGACACTATTCCACGAAGAACTCGCCACCAGCAGAAATCAAAGTTGGGAGCATCTCCGTTGAGTTGTGACTCAACGCCACCGAGGTAATTTTTGCCTAGTTTTTGCTAACTTCTTGATTCAACGTTCATAGCCCGATCCACATCTCTTTGGGTTTTTATTGATGTTTGTTTTTCCGCTGCGTGCACAAGCGTTGTGCCATCCTCATAAAGAAACCCAACAGACACACTGTGAAGAATTGTCAACATAATCTGTGTCGACACTTAGAGGCAGTGTCGACACCCAGAGAAACTTTGTCGACATCAAATGTGTCGACACTAGGAGGCTATGTCGACACTCAGCAAGCTTCAACAAAGTTAAAGTACTTGTGTCGACACAAAGGAGATGTGTCGACACTCAGCAAGTTTCAACACATGAAGACATGTGTCGACACAAAGGAGATGTGTCGACACTCAACAAGTTTCAACACATGAAGGCATGTGTCGACACAAAGGAGATGTGTCGACACTCAGCAAGTTTCAACACAAGAAGATGTGTCGACACACAGCAGAATTCAACTAAGTGTTAAAGAAGAAGTACTTGTGTCGACACACTCAACCAGTGTAGACACATTCAACAGAAGGCTTGCGTCGACACATAGAATCAGTGTCGACACATTCTGAAGAAGCAGTGTCGAGAAGCTGTTACAACAATACAAGGAGTTGTGTCGACACCATCAAGGCTAGTGTCGACACTTAGTCTATTTGTGTCGACGCATAATGACTATCTGTCTCGACACTTTCAGACAGTGACAGTGATTTCAAGAAGTGACTGGATGACTTGACAGCTGCCATTTCAACCGGTCAATTGCAACTGTCAGAGCCGTCAGAAGGTTGTTAGAAACCGGATCAGCATGTTACCTTGGAGGAAGTCTATATAAAGACCTTTCTCCTTCAACAACAGAGATTGATCACAATTAATCAAGAGATCTAACAACACAAAAGAAGAAGACCTTCAACAGAAGATCTAAGAAGTTGGAGAGAGAGAGCTCCTTCTAAGAAGAGCAGCTGCTGAACCAGGCTGCAAAGTAAGATTCAGATTGAGATCTGAATCTCAAGACAGAAGTTGATTGAAGATCATCTTCACAGGAGATTCAACCTTACTGAGTTCTAATTCAAGAAGCTTTGAAGAAAGCTAAGGGAGGTTGATCTCTGCCAAGTTCTTCCAAGAACTCATCAAGAAGCCAGTCAACTCATCTCTATCTTTCAGAGTTGTGGTTAATTACTTTGTATAATCAAAATTTCTATAGGATCTTGTATAGATCTGAGTTGTAAGCCTATTTTATAAATGCTGAGTGTAGGAGACTGCGTGCTCTGAGTGTAGGTCTTGTTGAAGACTGAGGTGACGCCTTGTGCCTGAGTTGTAGGAGACTTTGTTCTCTGAGTGTAAGTCTTGTTGAAGACTGAGTGGTAGGGCTTTGTGCCTGAGTTATAGGAGTGAGGACACTCTGAGTTGTAGGAACCTGTTTGGGGTTCTGAGCTGTAAGATCTGAGGATCTGAGGAGTAGTGTAGAAGTTAGGCCGAATCTAGTACACTACTAGATAGGCGAAGGGGGAAAGTGGATGTGCCCAGACCTTGGGGAACCACTATAAAAATCTGTGTGCACTCTGTGTTTGTTTATTTCTGTGATTGTTGAGTTAGCTGTGTTGAATTGCTATAGAAAATTGCAAATACAGGTTACATTATTCAGTGTTTCTGCCTTACATTTAAAAAGATAAAGTTCACCTATTCACCCCCCCCTCTAGGTAGTTAGACACTATTTCTTTCAAGTGGTATCAGAGCGAGGTTACTCAAAAAGGGACATAACAGTCTGAGTAAGATCCTGTAGGCAGATTCAGAACAAACAAGATTCAAGAAAATGGGTTCCAATGAGAATCACAAAGAGCTGGGGTCAATGAAATTGCCAATATGTAGAAAAGAGATATTTGACATTTGAAAAGAAAGGGTTAGACTCTTTATGGAAGCATCTGACCCAAGAATATATATTACAGTTAAAGAAGCCTCATATGTGCCAATGAAGATATCCATTCTAGATGCAAATCAGAAAACTCTCAAGGACTTTTTTGAAATGACTAAAGATAAAATCATTCTGGCCACTATGGACAAGAGGGCCCAGCATATTATTGTTAGTGCAATTGATGATGCAACATTTCAGAACTTAATTCATTGTAAAACCTCTAAAGAAATGTGGGACACATTAATAGTTTACATGGAGGGATTATAAGAAGTAAGACAAGACAGGAAGTCTTTGTTAAATCAGGAATATGAAAGCTTCAGACAAGAAAAGTCTGATAGCATTACTGAATGTTACAAGAAGTTCTATAAGATAGTCAATGAATTGATGTCCTATGGAAGAGAATTCAGCATCTATGAGCTGAATGACAAGTTCTTAAGATCTCTGACTAAGGACTGGGACACCAAGATTTGTGTCATTAGGGAAGTGGCCAAACTAGCTGACATACCTCCTCTAACTTTGTTTGGAAAACTATTATCTTATGAGATGCAGTTATTGGCTAGAAAGGAGGAAGAGAAGACTACTAGAGTGGAACACAAGGAAAGATCTGTGGCCTTCAAGACTGAATCCATTAGGAAGTATAGAAGCAAGTCTCCATCTCCACCTCAAATAGTTGCTGAGGCTGTGATAGATAATTCAGAAAGCAAGAATTCAGATAACAGTGAAAGTGATGAAGACTTTGCAAGCTTTCACTAGGCATTTTCAAAAGTTTCTAAAGAAGAAGCAGTGGAGGTCTAAGCCTTCCACTTCTCAGCCAAAAGATGACTATTATCAGAAAAGAAAGTCATCAAGGAATGTCAGAAGCAGATCCAAGCCAAGCAAAGCTACATCTTCAAAAATTGTGTGTTATTACTGCAATAGACAGGGACATGTAGTGACTTACTGTCCTGAAAAGAGGAAGGAGTCAGCTGACAAAAAGAAGACTCAGTTTAAGGGCAAAAAGGAAAGGTCCTTTGTTGTTAAGAAAGACAAGAGTCTGACTGATCAGTCATCTTCAGAAACAGAATCAGAAACTGAAGCCTATATTGGATTATTTGCTGAAGAGGAAGAAGATGAGTTCATGTAGCTAATGAATTCAATTTATGAGCATGAAGACAATCAGTGTAAGGGACTGATGGCCTTATCTGAAGGAGACAAGAACCAGGATCAGCCTGGACCAAGTAAGGTACAAAGTTGTTCTTCTAGTTAAATTTCTAGTACTGAGTCAGAATCAGATACATATGCATCAAGTGATGTGGGTGGGTCTGAATCTGAAGGAGATATTCATCTATTAATTGATGAATATAGGGACTTGTTGCAGGCCTTGAAGAAAAGTAAAACCTTGGCCAAAACTCAGGCAAAGGAGATTGCTAGTCTTAAATTGGCTGCTGCTGATTCAGACAAGTTGTTTGATCAGAAACTGAATGAAATAGCCAGGCTGAAGAACATTACTGTTATTCAGATGGGTACTATTATATTTAAGAATGATCAAATTAGAAATCTGGAGGTTAGACTTCATAAGGAGAGAGAGATTGTAGCAAGTTTTTCTAAACCTAAATATGTTTTACCTTTGATAGATGAGTTTGTACCTCAAAAGGGTAAGACTGGATTGGGGTTTACAAAACCTGCCAGGACAGCTAGGTCCAAATCTAAGGGCAAAGCCCCAGCACTAAACAAGAAGGCTGCAGTAGATAATCCAGTCAGGGTTGTACCTAAACAAAGGTACAACAGGTTTGAGTGCTGGTTTTGTGGCAAGATAGGCCACTTTGCCTTAGATTGTTGACACAATTCAAGTGTCAAGGAGAGTAGCAAACTGTCTGCTAGAAGAGCTACAAGTAGTTTTGTTAAAGGTCATACTAACCTGCACCAAGGACCCAAGAGTTATTTGAGTTCTAAGGTTAAGTAATCTGTTTTGCAGGTGAGTCCAAGTAGCCATGCCCCTATATGGTACTTGGACAGTGGATGTTCCAGGCACATGACTGGAACTAGGGGGTTAATACTGTAGGACTATACACCTATCAAGGATGGCCCTAAAGTTACCTTTGGTGGTTCAGAAAAAGGAATCATCAAAAGGCTTTGGTAACATTTCTAGTAACCAAATTATAATTACTCAAGTGCCTTTTGTAAAGGGGTTGAAACATAACCTCATTAGCATAAGTTAGCTGAGTGATTTAGGATATGACATTTCATTTGTCAAGAATGGTTGTCATATCAAAAGGTCAAGTGATCAAAAGATCATTCTGACTGGATATAGGAAGAGAAATGTCTATTGTCTTGACTTTGTGTGTGAGAACAATGTTTCTCCTATTTGTCTTGTAGCTGATGAGAAAGTCTCACATTGTGTTAAATGGCACAAGAGGCTGGCTCATCTTAACTATAAGACAATTGGCCAACTCTTTAGCAAAGAGTTAGTGAGGAATGGTTCTCAAGTTAAGTGTATAAAGGATGGGATATGCTCAGCTTGTCAAAAAGGCAAGCAGACCAAATCCACCTTTCATAGCCTTGAGAATAAGGATTTCTGTGAGGTGTCTATACCTCTTGCATATGGATCTTTTTGGTCCTATACCAGTTCACAGTCTAGGTAGGAAGGTCTACACATTTGTGGTTGTAGATGACTATTCAAGGGTATTCCTGGGTGTTCTTCCGTAGATAAAAATCTGAAACCACAAGTATCTTATGTAGTTTTGTTAAACAAATTTAGAATGAATTGGACAGTACAGTGGTCAAAATCAGAAGTGACCATGACACTGAATTTCAGTCTGAAAATATGACAAAACTGTGTGAAGAATTTGGAATTTTTCAGGAATTTTCCTCACCAAGAACACCTCAGCAAAATGGTATTGCTGAAAGGAAAAATAGAACCTTGATAGAGGCTGGTAGAACCCTATTGAGTGACACTTCTCTCCCAGAATATTTCTGGGCTGAGGTAGTAAATATTGTTTGTCATGTGATCAATAGGGCTACTATCACCAAGAGCCACAAGAAGACCCCCTATGAGATTGTGAAGGGCAGAAAACCAAATTTATCCTATTTCAGGATCTTTGGTTGCAAGTGCTATATACTTAACAATGGAAAGTCTTATCTAACTAAGTTTGCTGCCAAATCCCAAGAGGGGATCTTTGTTGGGTACAGCAACAATAGTAAGGCTTATAGGGTCTACAACTTGATTACTCAAGTTGTAGAAGAATTTGTACATGTAGTTTTTGATGAAGCTAGACTCATTAACTGTGAATTGCCAAGAAGTGTTTGCAGCTCCACAGGTGTAACTGAGAGAATGGACAAGCTTATCTTAACAGAAGGTTCTTCTGCAAGTCAGCAAGTGGAAGATGGTGGCTGTTGTCCAGGGGGAGTACAAGATACTCCTGATGCTGAAGAAGACCAAGAGGTGCAGCTAAATGAAGAGACTGAAGGTGTACAACCTGAAGACAGGTTGCCTCCAGCAAATAGACACTTAAAGGATCATCTAGTCAATCAAATAATTGGAGATCCCAGACAAGGAGTGCAAACAAGGAGCAGGAATCTAAGTACTGTTCTTTACTCCAGCTTCCTATCCCAAGTGGAACCAAAGAAGTTTGAAGAAGCAATCCTAGACCCTCATTGGATTGAGGTAATGCAAGAGGGGCTGAATCAATTCAAAAGATGCAAGGTCTGGGAGCTAGTTCCTAAACCCAAGGATCACAACATTATTGGAACTAAGTGGATCTTTAGGAACAAGTTGGATGAGAATGGAATCATCATAAAGAATAAAGCTAGACTTGTTGCAAAGGGATATAGGCAGGAAGAAGGTATTGATTTTGATCAAACCTTTGCTCCAGTAGAAAGACTGGAAGCAATAAGGATGTTCCTTGCCTATGCAACATATCAAGGGTTCAAGGTATATCAAATGGATGTTATGTCAGCTTTTCTGAATGGAAATCTGAAGGAAGAAGTCTATGTAAGAGCATCCATCAGGTTTTGTTGATTCTCTTAAACCTGATTATGTATATAGACTTAGGAAGGCTTTGTATGGGTTAAAACAATCCCCAAGGGCTTGGTATGAAACCATGTCTAGTTTCCTCATTGAGAACAAATTCTCAAGGAGGAAAATAGACAAGACTCTATTCCTTAGGGAATCCAGAGGCAAGATTATCTTAGTCTAAATATATGTAGATGACATAATATTTGGGTCTACAGAAAGTAGTCTTTGCAGAAAGTTTGCAAAACTTATGCAAGGACAATTTGAAATGAGCAATATGGGGGAACTTAAGTTCTTATTGGGTCTCCAAGTTAGACAGACTGAAGATGGCTTGTCCATATGCCAGTCTAAGTTCACCCTAGAGTTAATAAAGAAGTATGGTATAGAATCATCCACTACCATGAAAACTCCTATGGGGTCAAGCATGTCTCTAAGCAAAGATGATGCAGGGAAACCTATAGATGAGACTTTGTATAGAGGGATAGTTGGTTCACTACTGTATTTGACTGCTAGTAAACCAGATATCATGTATGATGCATGTGTCTGTGCTAGGTAACAAGCATGCCCTAAAAAATCTCATCTGACTGCAGTCAAAAGGATTTTGAGATATCTTTAGGGCACACCTTATCTAGGCCTTTGGTACCCTAGGAATGGAAATTTTATACTGACAGGTTATTCAGATGCAGATTTTGCAGGCTGCAAGGAAGATAGGAAGAGTACTACAGGAACCTGTCAATTTCTAGGTGGAAGGCTGGTGTCATGGAGCAGTAAGAAGCAGACCAGTGTGGCTATCTCCACAGCTGAGTCAGAATATGTTGCTGTAGGAAGCTGTTGTGCACAACTTTTATGGATTCAACGCCAGCTAGAAGATTATGGTATTCAAGTAAGAAGAACACCTTTATTTTGTGATTCTACAAGTGCCATTTCTATTGCAAATAATCCTGTCTCCCATAGTAGGACTAAGCACATAGAAATTAAATACCATTTTCTTAGAGAACATGTAGAAAAAGAGGACATTTCCCTAGAATATGTTAAAACAGATAATCAGATAGCTGATATGTTTACTAAGCTCCTGGATGAAACCAAATTCAATAATTTTAAAATTGAATTAGGAATGTTAAACTTAGAATAGTTTAAAAAATTGACTAAGTAAAATGGTGTCGACACACAGAGTTGTCTGTGTCGACACATAGAAGTGGTGTCGACATTTCAGAGAAATGGTGTCGACACATCTAGACAGTCAGTGTCGACACTTCAAAGAATTAGTGTCGACACATGCAGAGTAGGTGTCGAGACATCCAGGGTGTTGTCGACACTTAGGATTTACACAGAATTTGTCGAGTAGAGTTTCGACTAATCGTCGAGCTGAGATGTATAAGTGTCGACACATATATTCTGTCGACTATATTTGTGTCGACACATAGTTGTCGAGATATTAGAAGTAAGTGTCAACACTTTTCAACAGTGTCGACACATTTCAATTATTTTGACGCGCCTTTTCACCTTCTATTTTAGAAAGGTATAAATAGGTCTTCAACATTGTTTGTCGACACGCTCACCATAGTTTCGAGACCAAACTTGTGTGTCGACATCTCTCTTCTCTAAATTCAAACTTTCTTCAAACCCTAATGGCGCCCAAGCTAGAAGAGAACATCAATGAAGGTTATGAGCTCATGCGATACGCCTTTGATGACGCGGAACCAGAAATCCAAGGTGTGGTAACCTAGTTGCAGAGACTAGGTTAGAGTATCTTGTTTCAGAACCTATCAAGATTTGGAAGAAGGAGGTTCTTGAATTCTTTAATGAAGCAACCCTTGATGAAACAGGACTCAAGATTAAGTCCAAAGTCCATGGGGCAAAAGTTAAGATCACCCAAAAAAGTCTAAGAAAGATTCTACATCTCCCTAGAACTAAAGAAGAGGAAGATGTACCTGCATCAAAGACAAGGGAGGCACTGCAATGGTGTGGATTAGATTCAAGCATGAATATTGGATCAGTCTTTAACAGAAAAGGCATGAACATGCAGGGCAAGTTCTTATCTGAAATAGTGGGAAAGGTGATACTAAGCAAGCCTGGTGGGCATGATATGATATCAGCTCACATGTTCAGTTTGATGACAAGAATAATTTTCAAACTTAAAACTGATTGGTCAGCAGTAATGTTTGATAAGATAAAAGAAAGTCTGAATAAGCCCAATCTGGGTAGGATTATGAGTTTATACTTAGCTGGAAGTATTTCTGAAGTCATGAACCAAGCTGCTAGTTCTAAGATAAACCATATGAGGAGAATGGATGTTAGAATTATCTCAAGGTGGGATAGGGTGTTGACAAAAGAAATGCCTACACCAGAGAAGGTAACACCTTAGAAGAAGAAGAAGAAAGCCATTGTGGCTCCTGAATCCTCAAGTAGCTCAAAGAAGCAAGTGGTTTTTAGTTCTGATGATGGAGAGGATGACAATGTTGGACAGTCACCAGCAAGACAAGAAGATGCCCATAGGCAGGGGGAGCTACCATCAGCTAGCCCTATTCACCTGGATCCACTCCAGGGGGAGCCTCAACATTTGGAAGAGTCCACTCACTTGGATAGTGAACTGGCTACCCAAACAATTCTTGAGGTAATCAATGAAATTAATCAATCTATTTTCAATATTGAGGATGAAGTTTTGACTGACTCATTACTTGATGTTGATCAGCAAACTCAAATATATAGTCAACCATAGGATGTGGTCATGGAAGACACATCAGTTGCAGATCATGCTCCTGAGATAAGAGATTCTCCAGTTCCATCTCAACAAGAGTATACTCTAGAAGAACTGTTCCCTGATTTGTTACAGACTGATTTTCAGGGAGAGAGAGCAGCTTTTGAGGGGGAGCAGGTAGATCTTGAGAGGGAAACTGTCAAGTCACAGTAGGGGTCTGCCAGAAATGAGACTGAGGAGCAAAGGAATGCTGAGGAGCTACCAAGGACTGAGAAGGATTACCTCCTAGTCCTAAGGACAGGGTAGACATTGTCAGTACTTCTGCCTCAGAGGATGAAGAGGCTGCTAGAGCCAAGAAAAGAAAGTTACAGGTCTTCAAGAGAAGAAGCCAGACCTACAAGAAAGCACTGCAAACTATTATTCCACAACAAGCCCCAACTGTTGACTATAGTTCTTTGTTGGTGGCTTTGCAAATCAAGATGGATGAGCAAAGGAAAGCTCTATAAAAGTATATGGATGAAGGCCATAAATCACTTCAATTTGATCTGGCTCAAGACATAAAATCTATAAGATTTGAAGTGAATCAAAACAAGAAGGAAATGACTGATTGTTTCCATAAAGGAGTCAATGTAGTGGTATATCTAGCTACTCATCAAGAGACCATAAAGAAACAGGTTGATGACATGGCAGTGAAACAAGGATATGTCCTGGAAAATCAGATTAGGATGAATGATAATCTGACTGCTTCTCATAATGCCATTATAAGTGAAATGAAAAATATAACTACTGCCCAGACTGCTGTAAGTGCTACTGCCAAAGAAGCCTTTGATAAGCAATTACAAGAAAGCCTCACTGCTGTTAAAACTGCCATTGAAGATTCTCAAAAGGCTATTACTAACAAAGCTTCAAAGGTTCAAACCTTTTTATAAAGATGGAGTTAACTATTTGAATACTCAAATCAGATTTCAGAAGGATGATCTTAGAGATCATATAGAAAGAGAAGTCATAAAGGGGGAGAGGGTATTAGTCAAAGCAGGCTCTGACCATGCTAAATGGATTTCAAACAGCATCAGAGCTACCCTTGGATATCCACCTTTGTGTGATGATGATAATGTAGCAGAATCTGTAATTAATCCTGCATATTTTGGAGGAGAACAAGCTGAAGTAGCTCATGTGATCTACCCCCCTGTAGATTTTGACATGATACATCAAGAGATACAATCTATGTATAGTCCTCCAGAAGGTGCTCACAATGTGATCATTGAAAAAGTAGTACAGCCTGTGTCAGAGGCAGCATTAAAAGAGCGGGAAGCCTAATTATCTAAGAAGATGTTCAGAGAGCAGGCTGAATTAAGGCCAGACTTTGAGCAATGGAGCCCAACTTCTAGGAATATCATATTGACTGCTTGGAAGGCTGCAAAGGATAATTTCCTAGAGAGGGGCAAATGGTACTCTGACCAAGAGTGGAGAAAACATGAAGCTAGGCAAGAGGTCATTGTACAATACAGAAGGAAGGCTAAATTAGGGAAGCTACCTCCTAATGCACAGGAGCCTAGCAAGTATTTCCCTAAGCCTTATCATTATTTTGAGAGACAGAAGATATGGGCTGAAGAATAGAAAAAGAAAGATCTTAAGGGAAAGAAGCCTGCTGATGACAATGATGCTCCAATTCAAGCAAAGATTCAATCTGGAAAGGGCATTGTTATCAAGGAGCCAGAGCAGCCATATGATAGAATTTTTTTAAGTTTACAACCTTGTAATCATTTGCATTAAACGTCATGTAAACTTTTGATTAATAAAACTTTTGGAAGTTGTAAAAACAATGTTTAATGTTCAATCTATTACATTGTTATTCTGAGATAATTGTTTATACATGTTTTGTTTATACATGTTTAGTATTTACCCTGTCATATAATACTGTTATACATCATACTGAGTATTTGTTATGAATGGTGTATATCATTGACTAAGAGTTATGACTTCTCCAAATATGGGGAGATTGTTGGGTACATTGGAATATATGTACCAGATTTGAAGAAGTCTCACCCTACTCAATGATATACATAAAGGTGTATTTGATGTGCTTTGAGTTTATATGTGCATGTTAAGTAATTGCAGAAAATACAGAAAAGTTTCTAAGTCCATGTATCGACACCTAGAGGTGATGTGTCGACACTTATGAAGGCTTGTGTCGACACCTAGAGAAGCTGTGTCGACACTTGGTGTAATTGTGTCGACACCAGGAATGGCAGAGTCGACACCAGAAGAAAAGTGTCGACACATACAGGCAGTGTCGACACACTGTGAAGAATTGTCAACATAATCTGTGTCGACACTTAGAGACAGTGTCGACACCCAGAGAAACTTTGTCGACATCAAATGTGTCGACACTAGGAGGCTATATCGACACTCAGCAAGCTTCAACAAAGTTAAAGTACTTGTGTCGACACAAAGGAGATGTGTCGACACTCAGCAAGTTTCAACACATGAAGGCATGTGTAGACACAAAGGAGATGTGTCGACACTCAGCAAGTTTCAACACATGAAGGCATGTGTCGACACAAAGGAGATGTGTCGACACTCATCAAGTTTCAACACAAGAAGATGTGTCGACATAAAGGAGTTGTGTCGACACACAGCAGAATTCAACTAAGTGTTAAAGAAGAAGTATTTGTGTCGACACACTCAACCAGTGTCGACACATTCAACAGAAGGCTTGTGTCGACACACAGAATCAGTATCGACACATTCTGAAGAATCAGTGTCGAGAAGCTGTTACAACAACACAAGGAGTTGTGTCGACACCATCAAGGCTAGTGTCGACACTTAGTCTACTTGTGTCGACACTTAGTCTATTTGTGTCGACACATAATGATTATCTGTCTCGACACTTTCAGACAGTGACAGTGATTTCAAGAAGTGACTGGATGACTTGACAACTGTCATTTCAACCGGTCAATTGCAACTGTCAGAGCTGTCAGAAGGTTGTTAGAAATCGGATCAACCGGTTACCTTGGAGGAAGTCTATATAAAGACCTTTCTCCTTCAACAGCAGAGATTGATCACAAATAATCAAGAGATCTAACAACACAAAAGAAGAAGACCTTCAACAGAAGATCTAAGAAGTTGGAGAGAGAGAGCTCCTTCTAAGAAGAGCAGCTGCTGAACCAGGCTGCAAAGTAAGATTCAGATTGAGATCTGAATCTCAAGACAGAAGTTGATTGAAGATCATCTTCACAGGATATTCAACCCTACTGAGTTCTAATTCAAGAAGCTTTGAAGAAAGCTAAGGGAGGTTGATCTCTGCCAAGTTCTTCCAAGAACTCATCAAGAAGCCAGTCAACTCATCTCTCTCTTTCAGAGTTGTGGTTAATTACTTTGTATAATCAAAATTTCTGTAGGATCTTGTATAGATCTGAGCTGTAAGCCTATTTTATAAAGGCTGAGTGTAGGAGACTGTGTGCTTTGAGTGTAGGTGTTGTTGAAGACTGAGGTGGGGCCTTGTGCCTGAGTTATAGGAGACTTTATTCTCTGAGTGTAGGTCTTGTTGAAGACTGGGTGGTAGGGCTTTGTGCCTGAGTTGTAGGAGTGGGGACACTCTGAGTTGTAGGAACCTGTTTGGGGTTCTGAGCTGTAAGATCTGAGGATCTGAGGAGTAGTGCAGAAGTTAGGCCGAATCTAGTACACTACTAGATAGGCGAAGGGGGAAAGTGGATGTACCCAGACCTTGGGGAACCACTATAAAAATCTGTGTGCACTATGTGTTTGTTTATTTCTGTGATTATTGAGTTAGTTGTGCTGAATTGCTATAGAAAATTACAAATACAGATTACATTATTCAGTGATTCTGCCTTACATTTAAAAAGATAAAGTTCACCTATTCACCCCCCCCCTCTAGGTGGTTAGACACTATTTCTTTCACTCGGACTAGTGTTCCAGAGCTCCTCTAGTAGTCTGTGGGGTCCCGAACTAGTGTTCTAGAGTTCTTCCGGCAGTCTGCCCGGTTACATTTATGTAACCTCCCAGACTAGTGTTCTAAAGTTCTTCTAGCAATGCACGCTATTACACCTTTGTAACCTCCTGAACTAGTGTTCTAGAGATCCTCCAATATTCTGCATGATTATACTTTTGTAACCTTCCAGACTATTATTCTAGAGCTCCTTCAACAGTCTACGCGGTTACACTTGTGTAATATCGCGACACAATGCTCTCTTCTCCAATAGTGTGGGTGAACATTCTTCCAGTGTCGCCTAAGCTAGGTGTCTCAGCCCAGCCACTCAGTAGTCTTGCCTTAGTAGAGTTCACACGATTACAGTTTGTGTAACTGTGCACACTTAGTTTTATTTCTATCTGCACACCAATATAACATCTCATCTTTATCCGCTTCTCCTATACTTGGGCAGCCATATATGTTTTGACTAGTCTGTTCAGGGAGGACCTCACTGGTATAAATAAGGGGCACAGTTACATAGAAGGGACTTAGAAAAAAATCTGGGGAGCGTCACATAGTTGGTGCGATCTCACTTCGCTCGGATGTTGTGACCTCTATAAGAGCGATTACTCTTCAATAACCACGAGCTCTCTTCAATAGCAACGAGAATAAAACCCACTTTTTGTGGGAAGTAATATTGATTATCTGAATGCTATTACAAGCTATTACAATCCAAGGCACGAAAGTTGGTAATATATGGTGACTTCAAATTTGTACTTGTACCTACTACATGGGAGGTATAGGCTCAAGTACAGTGTCCCCCTCTAGGTATCCCTGGCCCTCTATTTATCTTGATAGATGGATGCCCGAACGAGCAAATGCAATAAATGTTAGCTGCCCGGGATACAAGAGAATCCATGTAGGAGAGAGAAAGAGAGAGCAGAGGTGCGGTTGTAACAAGATACAATTGCATGAATAAACATGAACTAGTGAGAGGAGAGCTCATGAGGATACTTGGAGTGTTCGCTCTGTCCTCTTAAAACTTAGGCTGCTTCCGCGGTCACTCCCATGAAGAAGCGAAAAGCAATGGTTCCATAGAAGACGGTCGCTAAGAGAGCGACAAGAGAGCCTCTCTTCATAAATTATCTATCAATAGGATTAGGGCGAGATCGCGCGAACATCTGCTGTTGAAGACTTGCCTGTGACGTAATTCTAGACTAAGTTATAGGTCATGATGGTTGTCGCGAATTTCTTTGGAGCTAATGTGTATCCTTTGACGAACTTGTCTGAGGGCAAAATTTCGGCTGAGACCTCTGAAGGCGGAGCGATTGGGAAAATCGCTACCGACTCCGCCCACACCCAACTGCGAGCTTACGACATCATATAGATGGTGTTGTGGACTGGCGAGCTCGTGCCCATGGTAGATGAGACGTGGCGGTTTTGCGAAGATATCCATGAGAAACCCCAGGAGATCCAGGAGGAACCGGACCCTAAATGGGTGAAGAAGGCTGAGATGAGCATGGCTGAGTTAAAGAAGCAAGTTCAGATTATAGTTCATGCGGGAATTGAGCTGGAGCTTGTGGGCTCAGGGAAACTGGCATTGAAGAAGAGAAAAGGAGCGGTCATGATGTGACAGTTAAGGAAGGAAGCCCGTAGGAGGGAGGCCGCTTGAGCAAAAGGCTATTGACACAAATGCACGACGCGCTGCCAGAGGTAAGTTAGTCATCGGTCTTGGAATTGGGATGATGTTGGCTTAGTTTACCGTCGATGTTACTGAAATCCTTGGCGAGTGTGGAGGTTCTTAACGAATAGGTGCATGAGAGACAGGTGGGGATACGGGCACTGTCAAGTGTTCACAGCGACCTGCTGAGCAATTTCTTGTTCCACCTAAACGTGAATCGGTAGTCATCCCTCCTTTAATGGGGGTGAATACTTGCAAGCGACCTCTGACCCACGAGCAATTACACGAGTTGTAGAGGCTGGGTGAGCCATCGCAGAGAGAATACATTTGGCACACTGACCCTGATCAACTCAGACTCTCTTGTAGACTCATAAAGCAGTGTCCGTTACGAGTGTAATTGACTTCAGTGGATTTGATCTTGTCCTTGAAGAAACATTTGTGGCATATACAACGGGTATATCTGCCCTCTTAGTGGCATGATTTGAAAAGCTAGGAAAGAAAGTTGGGATGACAAAAAAATAGGTTTTGGTTATATGAAAGATGTTGGCAAAGAATAATTAAAACTTACAAGCTTTAAGAAGGGATGAAGCCGTGTATTATTTTTTCCTTATATGTACTAAGGTGTTATTAGGCATGTTCATAAAAATAGGGCTCAAGTGCCGGCCCAAAAAAAGTTTGGCTAGGTCTGGTCCTAGGCTAGCTATTCTGGCCTGGGTCGAGCTTCTGGGCCTGAATAAGGCCCCCATATAAGTCAATTGCCCGACCCGTTTCTCGGCCTGATCTGGGTCGGGCAAAGACCAGTTTCTGGCCCAAGTCGTTGCAATGCCCCCACCCTCCCCCAACGGCTCTTAGAGTTGTTGGTGCATAGCAGCACTGCCATGCAACATGCTGCTTATGATAGCCTAGGCCCTAGGAAGCCACTCTAGGTGCTAGACCCCCAGCTTATGCCATATACTGCCGGCCTATGCCCTAGACTGCTAGCCTAGGCCTTAGACTGCTAGCTTAGTCCCTATGTCTAAAAAAAATAAAAATATGAATAACCCCCCCCCCCCCCCCCGGTCGGGCCTCACTCCAGTCCGACTGAATCAGACTGAAGTTTGGCTCTACCGGAAATACCCCTCCTATGCATAAAAGAATCGTGAAAATGGCGAAGGAAGGGAACGACGATCTCCTCCTTCCTCCTACCAGGCGATCTCCATAGAGTGCGAATGGAGCGGCGATCTCTTCTTTGGTTTCAACTCTGATACCTCTCTGCTCTATGCCTCTGCTCGAAGCCTCCGCCTCCCTGCATCATATGGATTTCACTGCCCTACCTCTCCGCTCTCCGCCTCTGCTCGAAGCCTCCGCTCTCCGCCTTTGCTCGAAACTATTGAAGAAGCTGCCTTGAGGGAGGCAATCGAGGAAGCAGGAGTTAGAGGAGAACTTAAAGTAAGTGATTCTCTCATTTCTTTGCTCGGAGAAATTATAGGATTCTTGGAAGAAATTTCTATCGACAAGCAGTAATTTTTGCTAAATGATTAGTTGGTTCTCTCTTAAACTCCTAATTGTGGAGCTATGTTACGCATATGTGGACAACAACCGGGAATGCTTTTGTGTTTAGACATCTATGTAATCTTTCTTTATCATGGAATGCTTTTATTTTTAGCCATCTATATAATCTTTCTTTATCATGTACGTTCAGGCAAATTGTAAATGAGCCTCTTTCCTATATAAAGAGGAAGCTAAGCTGAGGTGTATTAGAATTATCTTGAGGATCATTTAGACTTTCAAAGGAGAGGTACTTCATGGAGGTACCAACCTTCTGGAGTAAGGCACGAGTATTCCTCGTGATTGTGTACCCAGTTATTTCTATCATGAATGCATCTATTTTCTAGATGGTAACGAGTTGTTTGGTTTAGTGTTATCTAGATGCCAGTGTTATTTAGATGTCAGTGTAATCTGCTAAATTATTATATTTGATTCTATGTTATTTGTGCACTTGTAATATATGTTAACCGGGAGAGGGTATCTTGTGACATTGCAGACTCAAACAAAATGTTATTTTTGGAAATTTCAAATACTAGAGGGGAGGCCCTTGTAATTATGCAAAATCCTAGGAGAGATCCCGATAATTAACCCGTTAGTTATTAAGATGTCGCAATACCAGGACATGTTTTTATTATTGTCTTACATGTTCTATATGCTTTATGCTAAACCTTGTATCTGTTGTTGTTGCGCACAAGAAATTTAGCAAAATGTCTAATATTGGATATAAATAAGTAAAAGATGAAATTAATGAAAACTTTTCAAAACTCCCTAATGATGAACAAATGAGGAGGCTGAGAAAGAGACTTATGTGCATTTTTATTTGATTTACGACTTTATTTAATGTATGAGTAGAGTTATGTATGATGATGTACTTTATATCTCTTTTGATCTATCATATTGCAGTTTATGCCTCTTTACATATTACAGTGATAGGTCTCTTGTGATTAGCATTAATTTTATGTATGTTTTTGTTCAATTTTAATTGTGGCAGTCTAGACAAAAGATAGGGCACAATGGCGAAAAAGGATCCATATAGCCGACCCCACGATAGTGGGATAAAGGCTGGAGTGTTGTTGTTAATTGTGGCAGTCTAGACGGGCGTTACATGTAACACTTTTATCTTTAAAGGAACAACCCCACTGCTAATCATATACAGATTCCATGGATAACATTGACATCTGAATACCACTAAACAAAAACCCTTACAAAACATTACATAGCATTGCAGCGATTATAGTGAAAATTAAAAACTTGAATCGGCTGGTGTCATAGGCTGGTGTCATAGACTACGATCAAATTCCGCTCTTTATTGATCATCGCACTGCTTTTGCAGGATTTGTTGGGATATTATTACTTCCGAAGCAAAAGTCTTCAGGACGAATTCTGTCCAGAAGGATTATGCAAAGCCGCAATGTTCCCTTTACTTGTCACAGAAGAACTCAGTTCGTGGCCGGAATAGAGCACTCGGGAGAGAAGATGGGTTGTGATTCCCGAGGAGACCGAGCAGCGCAGACATCCGTGGATGGAGGAGGCTCTCGTGGAAGGCTTTCAAAAGTGGCACGCGGCCTGAAGAATTGGCGCGGAAGACATTCATACCCTAAATGGGAGAATTCAAATGAAGCAACGGTCCAATTTGCTTTAATACTTCTTTAGGAGATCCAGAAGAAGCAGCCTATTATTTAAGTTTAAATTATTATTTATATATCTAAGATTCATCAGAATTTCCAAGCTGGCCAAAATGTTCCAACTTCTGATGTAGTTGTGTTTTGTTTATTCGAGCATGTGACTTGTAACAGTGGATACTTTATTTTTTTCAACGTGAAATGAGGATTTGTTGGCCAGTCTTGGTTATTTGTTCTTACTTTCTCGAATTTCTTGATCTCTTGCAACAAACACACACAAAATTGAAAGAACGCGTTGGAATAAGGATTTTGAGATCATCCGCATGGGTTGGGCACAAAAATCTCCCTTTTAAGTTCACATTTCATAATATGCATGCATAAAAACTCCTCCATGAAGTATCTTTGTGCATAGGTATTATGAAATGTGAACTTACAATAAGGATTTGTAATAGAGGGTTGCAATTTGTAATTATGCTAACTTTCAGAGGAGGTTGGAATACTTAATAATGTGTAAATTTTATTCGATATGTGATTTTTTTAGGTTATGTAAAATAAACAAAGGTCTATGGGATTTCATTAGCAGGCATAAAATAATTTGGAATCAGTTCTGCTAAGAGGAGCACAAAAATCTCCCTTTTATGTCCATTTAATTTGGTGTGTGCATGAATAACAGAACGTGTGATGTTGTGAATTGTGATTATGAACCATTGTTCGTGAATGCACGACCACACCTAAGGAACTTCATCCACTTATGTTCAAAACTAGTTTTCTTTTTTTGACGACGGTCATAACCATTGTCATGCCAAACATGCATTCTATGGCGGTGGCGTTTGGGAATCTCGGCGGGTTCCGCGTTTTTAAAATAGGAGGTGACAGGGTTTTCAAAAATGCTCTATTTCGAAATTCGAGCAAACAAACGCCCGCAAAATCACGTTTGCGTTTCGAATGGAGATTTTCCATCCGCATAAGCGATCATCATTGTGGATCATCATGAACAATCTCGATCATCATTGTGGATCGAAATTGTGGCGCGATCCCTAACAAATAATAGTTCATTTTTTTCTCTCTATTCTTTAACTTGATTATTCAGTATGTTTGATTTTAATGATATAGACGGTATTGCTAGTTAGTTGGTTTGAAATCACTTTACAGAATTGGACATAATTTTTTTCCTAAATTGAAGATGCATCTCTTAATCGTAATATATCTTGACAATTGTATTTTAGAATTTCAATTTCTTGTATCGTTATCAGATGAAATTTCACTATCATACATGATGCAAAATGACTTGCTTGATACTCACTACCTATTTGATATATTGTGCTTTTTAGGAGGGCATGCTGATAGTTCTATCAGGGTAATATCAGTGGATGCAGCCAAGACAATCGAAATTTCTCGTGGGCATTGTGCTCCTGTAACTTGTCTTGCTTTATCTACTGACAACAACTATTTGGTCAGCGGGGTAGGGCAAAGCCCATCGAGGTCCGATTGCGAGGTCGGGTGAAGCCCATCGAGTTCCAATTGCAGAACCATATGAAGATTAACAAGGATGAAGGCGGAGTTCTGCTATGCAGTATCCAAAATTTTGGGGATAGCCAGTCTCTTAAAGTATACTTGCAATTATCGATATCTATTAAACACAAAAAACGCTAGGTCGTGAATTATATCACTTTTGACACGTGGCTTGTTTTTCTTATCAGATTTGCTTCATAAATTGTATCAAAAAAACATTTAGGCTTAAATGACCTCTTGAGCATTTAGGCTTACACGACATTTTGCATATCATAAAGACGAATTGATTCATCAGCACTGGCAGTCACCAGATAACTAGTAGCTTTGTGGAAATCCATCGAACTAATTCAACCATTCTGAAATGCATTATGTATGATACCCATTATTTCTTCTCCTAAAAGTGTTGTTCTTTATGATGTTTTTGTGAGAAATTTAAGAGCAGTTATCGATATTATCAATAGAGTGGTGTAGTTTGTTGTAAAATATCAAGAATTTCTGGGGTTGGATGATGGGATTATACTGATTATTAATGCTTGGTTCTCTTGAAAATATGTAATAATACATTATACATGCACCATGAGTCTGGTGATCAGACAACATTGAACCATGAGTCCGATGATCACATCATGACCTCAATTTTGGTTGTAACCAGTTGTTTTTCTTATTCAATCTGGTTGATAATTCAGATGCAGATCTTATTTGGTAGTGCTTTCTTTGTCATAATGGCTAGCTATGATGTTCTCACTATGTATGTTTGTACTTAGTTTTTATTTTTATCATTCTAGACTAAAATGTGCAAGGTATATCCATGTCATTACTCAAGCACCACAATCATGTGCCTGATGGGTTTGGTTCAAGCTGTAATATTCGCTGTTTGCATGGAGAGGAACAATTTAACCCGCATGTTCAGGACCGCCACCATCGTGTAAAACGGAGCCTTAAATGATGAAAGTATGCTTTATCCAAACTGGATACAGATGATGAACATGGTAACCCGCTAAATAAGTATATATATGTTTGGTAGTATATAATAACTTGGTGAAAATTACCTTATTCAAATAAACATCAGTAAGTAATAGGCTTTAAAAAATCATGCATAAGGTGAATTCACAAATCTAAGAGTTTACCATATAAGGGATACATGAGTTTAGTGAAAGTTTTCACGAAGATCTACCTCATTTTCTCTGGCAGAGACTTCACTTCTGGATTGACCTTTGCTCATGAGTTTGTATCTCAGCTAGATGCAAATCTATGTCACCAATTATTTTTGATGCGTTCTTTATATTGTTTACTATCTAGATTGCTGATGTGTGGTCTTGTGGAGTAACATTATATGTGATGATTGTTGGAGCATACCCATTTGAAGACCCAGATGAATCCCTAAACTTCAAACAACAATTGAGTTAATTATTTACTGTTTTCAAGTTTTTAAAATAGTCAAATTATAATTCTTAATAGATCCATTGTTGCAGGGGATACTTAACATCCAATATTTGGCTCTACACTATGTTTGGATATCAGTGGAATGCAATCATCTTTTTTCACGGATATTTGTACCTAATCCAAAAGAAGGTATTGTACTCTACACTATTTCTAGCTTTCTGTGAGGAGATATTTGTAATGTATATATATGAATGTGATTTTACATTCTTTAAATATAATCTTCGCCCAATGAATTTGGGAAAAAAATGCAATCGTCATAGGATATACGTTTGACATGACAATTGATGAAACTGTACGGAGTTCCTTAGTTGAAGTTGACTATTCTCCATTCAAAATCAACGTGTTTATGACCATCGACATCGTGCCAAACATACTCATAATTAATTTGTTTTCACTTTACTTATCCTTAATTTTACTTCGGATTAACATTTGCAAGTTCAGGTTTGGGTATTCTCAGTTGTGGATTAACACTCGACAACTGTATGGAGTATAATGATGATGAGGATGATGATTTTGAAGGTTCAAGTGTGGATTTCTCGTCAAATTGCTTTGATGGTGATGCTTTTCCAGTTAGGGAGAAGCTCAATGATCCAATCAAAGTACATCTTGGTAATGCTGTGCGGAGGCATTTCTCGGCGCTGGTGTTGCAGTTACTGAAAGATGAAAATTTTAAGTCTAGTTGTGAGACTGGCATTGAGAGCTGGCTGGAGATCATTTCTTCTTTGGCATGGCAGGCTGCTAGATTTGTTAAACCACACACTAGGAATGGAGAAACATGGATCCCAGTGATTATGTAAAGGTGAAGGGTGTAACATCTGGAAATTCCTGGGATAGGTAATAACTTTTCATTTTCGTACATTTGTTAGTCTATCTGTGCTTCTAACAGAAGAGATATATTTTGATTTTTGTTCCAGCACTTTTATTAAGGGGGTAGTTTGTACAAAAAATGTGAGACATAAGCGCATTGTTTCACAGCATAAAAATCCCAGGGTGTTGCTTCTGGGTGGAGCACTTGAGTACCAGAGAGTTTATAATAAATTGGCATCCATAAATACTGTTATAGAACAAGTTTTACTTTGTCCGTACTCTTGACTTTGTGTTATTTATCTTATATTTCATATTTCTATTGTGATTTGGTTATTTTCAACCACACAGGAAAGTGATCACATGAAGATGGTTGTTGCTAAGAATGAGGCTCGTCGCCCTAATGTACTTCTTGTGGAGAAAAGTGTCTCTTCTTATGCGCAGGAGTATCTTCTGGTTCAGGTTAGGGTATTCTCAATTGGGTACACAGACAAGTTTGCAGAGTTGGTGGTGGGGAGTGCAAGCAAGGGTGATGAGTATGTGACGTGGCCCATTGGGTACCGACCATTTCATGCGCTCATGTTCTTTGCCCCGGAGATAATCAACGGGTATTCCAAAGCATTCTATCTCCCCAAACTATGCGTTGACTACACCTTGGCATTGAGCAGATAAATCTCAACTCTAGGAGCCCTTTGAAGTTGGAACAAATATATAAGAAGGAACTATGCTTTAATATTACTTTGATATGATTCTCATGTAGCCAATGTTGAGCGATCTGATTGGTGAATCTCAATTTAACTATTTTATAATATTAATTTTACTGTTTTTTTTTGTTTGGAAATGGGTGAGATAATGAACAAATATATGTTCTCCTATTGATTTGATGAGTGATAGGATTGCTAGCAACATATTAGCTCTATCTCCTTAAATCATACAGTACTAGTTATAGAAATTCTATTGGTTGATCTAATTGGCTGCAAAAGGTTTTAAAAAAATACATTATTTATTATTTGTCACAGTTTGTAACATTGGCAAATATTTTAAATTTTTTTTTGAAATTATTATTATCTATGGATTTGAACCGTGGTTAATAGTCAGATTATTTGCACTGATGGTGATTGAGGGTCCGGAGAGATCATAGATATCCTAATAGCTTGGTGATACTCTTCAAGTTAGAAAAATACACATTCAAAAACATTGGGACCTGGGAAAAATATGCAATCTCCTGTAACTCAGAAATCTAATCATATAAAATATTGAGTTTGATTGATAGATTTTTTTTGAAATTCACTTCACTGAGATGAAACGGGCATGAACAGTTTTTCATCATGTAGTTGGTTCCCAATGTATTAAATCAAGTAGCAGGAACCTTCCAGACATCTTCAATAAAGAATATTGCAGACTCTGGCACTTGATAATATCACAACTTAGCAAATTATGCCTATCATAAATAGAAAAAAAATACAAAGTAATGATTACTCTAAAAGGATGCATTAATCTTATTTTAGTTTACTAAACGTAATTTAAGAAATCATAATGAAAAATCTTCTCTTCGAAAGTTTGTTAGAGGGGCCGAGTAGGAAACATGCAATAGCAAAGATGAGTATCTTAAATTACATTATACCTTCTAAGTTATTTTTATATTGTACTATAAATAGAACAGTTTGTATAATGCATTATGTAAATTAGTTTAGTAATATTCGTATAAACTACAAATAAGAGATGTAAACGTATGTAATCACCGTACCTTTGTCTTTCTTCTTCTCTCGCTCCCTTACTTTTTTCTTCTTTTTTCTCCTCTATTTCTCCCTCTTTCCCCCTTTTTTTTCTCCTCCCCCTCTTTTTCTTTCACTTCCCTCCCCCCTCCCCCCCTTTTCCCCCCTCATGCAGGAGTGGAACCCGGCGGCCCCCCTCCCCAACCGCCCCTCTCTCTTCCCTCTGTCCTATTCTCACTCTCACACACTCACTATCTCTCAAACACACTCTCTCTCACTCTCTCTCCCCCCACTCACTCCCTCTCGAGAGTGTAAGCGCCAACGTCGATATGATATCATCGCCCTCATTGGAACCATTGTTTTAATTGTTGTGCATAAAGTGGTGGAGCACAAGTACACGACTCCAATATGGGAGCATTTCGAGAAAGTACGAGTTTGTGCCAAATATAAGGTGAAATGCAAATTATGTTCGAATTTACGCCAAACATAAGCAACAACTCGACACTAGTAAGACACATCAAGTCTTGCATTTCGAAACAAACTCTCGAGCCCATTCAGGCAGAAATATCGAAAGCCAGTCAAATTTGGATATATGATTAACTGCGTCAAGGAGAGGTGCATATGGAGAACGTCATCACACGTGAATTGCTTTTCAGTTACTATGACAATGAAGATAGGACAACATGCATACACCAGACACTTCACCCAAAATATCAACAAGTTAGTAGATCTTTGTTTTGGCGTGACGCGCACAAATCTTACGTAAAATCAAAATAATCGTTAATAAATTATTTTGAAAATTTCAAATGTCGTGTAAATTTGGCGAGTGGAATAATAGCAAAAATTTAGGATTCATATTTTTGTATCACTCGTTATTGGATCGATCATGTTTCATGAGATTTAAACAAACGAATAATATGTTTTGAAAGTTTTGAAGTCCCACACACAGGTCAAACATCTGTCAAATAATTATAAAATGTATGCAAAAATTAAAGATAAAATTTTAAGTACTTCGTTCGATAATGCTAGTAATAATATCATTGAAATTTAGTAGTTAAAATGTGATTTGAAGCCAATGTTCAATGGAACATTCTTTTCATATTCGGTGCGCTTGTCACGTTATAAATTTAATTGTAATGATAGTTTCCATGTATTATTAAAATTTGTGTTATGTTACAACATATTTATAATTTTTGACAATAAAGATAAACTTTTAAAAAATTCATAATCTTAAGGTTAAAATTTTTTGAAATCTCAATTTGACAAGCTTATAAGATGACATTCAGCATATAAAATGCAAAAGGGAGCATTGCATCATAAAATATTCCTTATGGAATATTATATTATGCTAGAAATTTATGATTCCTACTGGAAAATTATATGCATTTATTAGAATGTTTTATAGGGCGACAAATATTTTATGTGGCGTTTATTATTAGCACAAAAATTTAAGTATTATAAACGACAAGAAGAATGGTGTCCTTTAATTGAAATTATGGTAGCAAAAATTTTAAAATATCACAGAGAAATGTCAGTCATGTTTTCATGCGTTGCCGCTTTGAATCCTTTATTCAGAAAAATAATTTAGGCTTAATGGGGTTCCCCCTAAAATTATCTGAGTCACAACAGACTGAATCACTCAAGCAAGTCAGCCTAGCCGAGTGATCCGCATGAGTAATAAGACCGAATTACTCAAGCGAGTCAGTCTGACCGAGTGAGTCATGCGAGTAAGTCGTATGAGTAAATTGTGCTCGCTTGAAGGGTCGCAAAGCAGCCCAAAGAGGGCTTGTACAAAGCACGAGTACAACAACGTGTGTGGAGCCACGAGTCCGCACCCCCCCCCCCCCACACACACACAAGCACATGCGGCCGCCCAAGCGCCCAAGGAAGCACATATAATCACCACACACGCGCAAGGAAGCGTCAAAGGCTTCCGTACATGTGTGAATCCCCCCGCATGCGCAAGACTACGTGTGTACGCTGGACAATGCGTCCACGGCCTCTCCATGCATGCGCACGCAAGGTCGCGCACGATGTCTCTCTCCATGCGCACATACAACCTCTCCCCATGAACACATGCCGCTGGCACCCCGTCGCCCTTGGTCGTCGTCGCTACCTCTGGTAGCTTATGCCGCCTCTGGTCGCCACTGCTGCCCTTACACGAGCCGCCCGGACCACCCAGGGGCATTGTCGTCATTTTTGAGGGATTGGTGATCGAGGTAACCGAAACCAAGCAACGTTACTCATCAACTCTAGATTTAGTCTGGCGCAATTACAAGCGCTTCGCTTCAAAAAGTTATAAAAAGGCCCCAAGCCTTCATTTAAAGACAGACAACCAGAGAGACAAGAAAGAGCTTTAAGGTTTTTTGGTAAGGACTTAGGACTTAGATCGTTCATTTGCTCTGAATTCTCATTGTTCGCTCTCAAGTCTGCTCATGCTCAACACTCACTTGAATGCTTCAGTAAGCACAAGAGAAGGCATAAAATAGTGCTCTTGTTTGTGATGCTCTCACGAAAACTCTGTGGACATAGTTTTTTCTCTATTCTCTTCATTCAAATTTTATAAACGGAGAGGTGGCCCATCTTCCTCCTAGGAAATCAAATCTTGTAAAAATAAATGAATTAGTGGATTTCGGCCTGACACAAATCCTACCATGTGACTTTTCAACCGTTTCAGGTTAATCATGCTAAAACATCTCGGTTGTCATTACCGTTGGCTCTCTTTTGACTGTTTGAGCGCTCGACTCACTATCATGCTAAGGTTGTCTGATTCTCTGAACTTGGGGAAAATCGAGCGATTTGCAACTGTTAGGCATCATCTGTGGGAATATGTTCCCAACTATTCAACCCATCTTTGAAGATCATGCTTGCCTTGCACAAGAACCCCTGAATGGAAGTAATGACGAGAGGAATTACTCGTGCTGCTAACATGGCAACTTCCGAGGAGTATGCTGATCAAGCCCCTGCCAACTCACCTTCAACCAACATGTCATCCATCAAGGAGGTCTTGGTCACACCAACAACACTCTTGGAGAGGTGTGTATGCTTGATGGTGGAGTGTTAAGATAATGTGCTAACCTTACTAAAGGATCTAGAGGCCTCTCACGCCCTCAACCTAGCTGCCACCCTCGGAGGGTGACCATCGTATGTGCCAAACTACTCCTTGCTACAAATTGCTGATAGATTGGAGGTCCCAGTTGAGGACAAGCAATCTGACACTGCCAGTGTAACACCCCAATTTTCATTAGTTGGGAAGTAGAAATGCCTTGTAAGTGGTAGAAGAAAGCTAGCGCGGCGCGATCGGCTACCGCCAACGATAGCCTTTCTGCCTTGTCCAGTCAGCATGGGCTATGTCTATGAGAGCAGTGTTGACGAGTGCTTTGTCGACCAAAGTTATCGCAATGCGGTATTAGCTACCGTTGCACGACTGTTTGTTTTCAGTCGACATATATAGGCGATTTCAACTAGAGGTGTTGTTGACAAGATATGTTGACTAGATTTTAGCACGACGCGGTATCCTATACTGTCGCACGATAGTGTCATTTCCAGATCTAGTTGACAAGGCATGTGTCAACGAGAGGCTGTGTTGATGAGAGGTAACATCTCGTGGTAGCGATACCGCTGGCGGTATGTGTACCAACAAGTAGAATGTATGATCGGTGAGAAGCGTGTTGCTCAAGTCAACATGAGGAAGAGAGCGTTTTTAGGGCTGGAGCTACTACAACGCGGTAGCTACCACCACACGATAGCTGATGAAAAATAGAACTATAAATCCACGATTTTTAGGTCATTAGATCTCCTTGATACTTGATCCAATGACCCAGATCGTTCGCCAGTAAACCCTAAAAGGGGCAGAGGCCTTAATCTTTTTCATCTCCATCTCTATCAGTGTTTTGCGTCTAGGGTGAGCGAGAGGAATCAGAGGAGGAATACGACCTACTTTCCTCCATTAGAAGAGCTTCAGAGCTTCGTTCGATGATTTGAGATTGGAAGCGCAAAGATGGATTGAAGGTACACGTTTTCATCCATGTTATTCGAGTTTTCCATGATGAGGAAGAGGTTCTATAAGGTAACAATATCATTCCTCTCGGTCTTAGAATGCGTTCATGACATATTTTTTTAATACCTTCTTTTTTGCATTTTTTGCACCATATCTCTCAAATTAGAGTGTTCTAGGTTGCTTTGTTTCAAGTAGAACCACCGGATTGATTGACTCTGCCCCCAACATATTTTGCATTAGAGATCCATTTCGTTGGCAGATTAGGCATGATGGGTGAAGCTGAAATCATGGTTGGTGGTTAGATTCAGTGATGTTGCTTGACGTGCTTTTAGGGCTTGTGCTAGAGATGCAATTATGGCGAAGACGTCGCTATGGTGCCCTTAATTTTCATGTGTTAATGAATGGTGATTTTAGGGCAGGAAATGTGTGCAATGAATGGTTGAGTGGATTTTGGCATCCACTTGTATGTTAAGGCGTGGCTTTATCTTTGTGGTCGGCTAGCTAGCCTCGTGATGTAGTGATTCACGTATAGAGGGAGTCCCAACAAGACAAGTTCCCTTATGTGATACTGACGAGAACATCTATGCTTATGGACAGGACTAAAGATGTGATCATCCATGTGTGGGTGGGGTCTAAACAAGAGTTCTTAGAATCGGTTATGATGGCTTATGTGAAACTGACGAGAATAGTTAGGTTGATGAACAAGCCTGATGGTGTGATCATTCATGTATGGGTGGGGCTTCAGCTAGAGTTCTTAAGATTGGTTGAGATGTCGTCAAGGGTGTGAGTACCCCTAGTGTTGATGTGATTTGATGATGCGTTAGAACCATACACGCAATAGGGTGCCTTGGGTTAAACCCGGGTTGCATTCATGCTCCACTGCTAAGCCCCCTTTATTTCTTGCTCAACGTAGAAATGTCTTTGATGCCTGTGACATATAAACTGTTAGCTTTCTATGATGTTTAAATGTTGTATCCAAATTGCATACGAAGTGCTGACCTGCAGGATGACGTAGTTTCCCGGGTCTGCTAGGACAGTCAAGAGGAGGGGTGTTATTACGTAGTTGTGGCCAGTTCTAGCTGGCCCTTGTTATATCATTTCTTCTGTGTTGGTTTCAAGACAAGGATTGCAAGCTGTAGCCAGCTTGCCGTTCAAAAAGGCCTAAGTTTCATTAAGTGCACCTCATCCTATTTTACTACATTATTGTTTCGTTTGCATTATTTCAACTTACATGACAAGGTAGGAAAGATCGAACCTCTTATATGTAGTTGTGGACAACTTCTAGGTGTTATATGTTTATATTTTTATTGTGTATACTTGTGTTAGTTATGATGTTAGTGCTAAAAATGCACATTCACAACGACACACTAAGGGGGAGTTAGAGGGACAAAGAAGACTATAAGATGTCGGTTACTGAGGGTCACAAGGAGCAAAGGGGTCACCCGAGCAGCATGATCAGACTTACTCGTCGCGATAAATACCACTTGTGGTAGGCTATTTATTGATGTTGGAAAGGATTACAGCAGGAAGGAAAGAAGAGACAACGAACAAGAGACCGTTGAGGCACTAGATTCTAGACCACAACCACATCCAACTAGCTTAGGGATTCAAATCAGTGTGTCTAAGGAGTTCTATTTACCCTTATTTATAGGCTTGGGGGCATGCCCAAATGGGTAGGGATAAGATTACTGGATGTTTGAGGTACATGAGAACCGAGCAGCGGTGATGGGGTATATGGTGTGCAAATAAATGAAAAGCACCCGAGCCACGTGACTAGTGTAATACCTCCATCCATTACATGACATATAATAGAAGGTCTGGCCAGGGCCTCACACTATATGCCACAAACATACGGCGAGGTTACAAGTTAATATCAAAGACCAAACCATGCATCCTAACTCAGAGCATTCTAGCGGAAGCATTAGAGGTTAAGTTTGAACTCAACTATCATGAATGTCCACTATATATAAATAACTATATTTATATATCTACAAGGAATGTTTACAAAATACACAAAAATGTTTGGTCTTACAAGTTTTCTTCATACGTGTGGGTTGCATACATCGGCACGCAGGCCGACCACACATGAAAATCACAAAACACGTTTCTTTCATTGGCCTTCGAGGGACAACATAGCAGCAGCAGCAACAAGAGCTTCAGCCCACTATTTTCCGTTCGGCTCTCCAGCACCTGTATGGGAACAATCCACCGCAATGGTGGCAAACAAAGTAACGGTCAGCATTCAGCTGACCAATTTATAATAACCATACCCCTTACCTGGGGCAACAGTATTCTTTCCATGCATGCATAGCATTTCACAAGCAGATATATCACAAGAACGTGCACTCACACACAGTTCAACATATCACAAATGAATGCCTCAGCTGTCAAACGTTCCGTGCACTCAGGGCATATATTCGGTGTGCCGAAGTATCAGGCTCCACCACTGTTCCCAACGATAACTTTGAGCATTGCGCTCTATGGCCTACAGTCGAAGACTTTAATCTTAATGACACGTAGGCCTAAGGCTCTCATTATGTGTTATAACGAATGCCCAATAACCTGGGCAACTCAAGTTGACAAACCATAATGCGAAGACAGGTCAGTCATTACCCGTTGCTAAAATCGCCACAAATGACGTGGGTTGGCTTCTCCCTTATCTGTTCGGCACGAAGCCTTTTAAGAGCTCATAGCTCCCAATAGCCACAATGTCCACCAAGGACTGGCTTCATAATCAAAAATGGAGTTAATGCCAACGTTCATCACAATCGCTTGGCAGGATCCACATAACTCTCTTTCTATGCCCAAACTCAACCCAAACCCTGCAACAACCTGCAGTGCCAGAAAACTGGTCTGTCACGTCACAAATAGCTCTCAGGGAGCTATCGCTGTCGGCGACACCCACTACCGCCTGACGATATCAACAGTTTCCACAACTGTGCTTTCATCTAGGTATTTTCCTGGAGATCCTCTCCAGTACTTCATGTTACTCCAATTCACAGGCATAACCCACAGATTCCGTAAAATAATTGGTTATACGTGAACTCTTATCCAGTTCACAAATAAAGCATCACCAAACCAGACCAACCTGTCCAGATGGGCTTCACACAACATGCATATTCCATACTACACATTTCTGGATCTATATGCAAGACCTTTTAGGGATATCAAGCATCAACCCAATGGAAATCCCTCAACATCCCACCTTTTGGTAGGGAAAATCCATGCATATGCTAAATTAAGGACTTCACATGTTCAAGGAAGAAAGATCGTTACCCTTGAAGATCTCTTCGGAGCCATGACCGTGATTTATGATCCGGATGGAATCGATTGCCACAACTTCCTCTCCACGGATCTAGTGTCGACTCGTGATTTCACTCACAAGCAAACCTTGGATCGATCTTCACACAAGCTCTTGGACGTTCCTCCTCTTCCCTCTCTAATAAAGCAGAGAAAGTATATGAGAAGATGAGAATAAAATATCAAGTCCATCCTTAATCAAAAGCTACCTCCGCGCAGTAACTACTCCATCGTACGGTAATATAGGCGGTAACCTCTTTGACCAGTCGGCGCCGCTATCAGAGCTACCTCCCCGCGATAACACTTTAGCGCTTGGCAGTAAACCATTCGACGTTCGTCGAGCGGTTAGCATAACGCGGTAACTCCTATCGCCTGGCGTTAGCGCGCTCGATGATTGTTCAACAGCGTTGAGTGGTCAAAAGCGTTGAGTGGTCAAAAGCGTTGAGTTGCTCCCGTGGCGCGATAGCTCCGAGGTACCCAACCCGAGCGCTTGGTCTTTTAAATCACTAAGCTACCGCCCGCGATAATACTATCGCTGCGCGGTAGCCCCCAATGACCACTACTCCTTTTTGGGGTGTTACAATCCTCCCCACCTTACAAAAATTTTGTCCTGAAATTTGCATACGATACCAAGCAGCAACCAGTAACAAATCGGTAGTTTCTACTCAACAACAAATGTTACAACATTTTAGGTAAATAACTCGGAATATTCAGCACACATGGTATACTCCCGCTCTCATGTTAGCTCTTTACGGCCACAGTTGTCCCACCGGACCTTGACCATCCTGATTGGCTTGTTCTCCAGTTGCTTAACCGCTTTATCCTTGATTCGAATGTGCTTAACCTTCATCGTTAGCCCGGATTCAACCAATATGTGATCATTCGCAATCACTTGAGTTGGATATTTCACAGTTTTTCGAAGCACTGATATGTGGAATACATCATGCAATCCACTCAATTCTGCCGAAATAGCTAGCTGATAGGCAGCCTCTCCAACTCGTTCCATTACTTCAAACGGACCAAGATACCTCAGACTTAACTTTTTAAAGCGCCGAATCCTGGACACGCCCTTGAAGGGTTTGATTTTCAAATATACCCAATCGCCAACCACAAATTCCACATTCCGGTGCTTGGCGTTGTAGTATTTGGCTTGACTATCTTGGGCCATTACCAGCCTCTCTCGAATAGAGCGTATTGTCGAATTAGCCTCTTCGACTTCCTTAAGCTTATATAATTTATATTCGTCTGTTTCCGCCAAAGCTAATAGTGTACGACACTTTCTACCATACAAAGCTTCAAACGGTGCCATATTTATACTAGCTTGATAGCTATTATTGTAGGTGAATTCCACCGTATAGAGATGATCTTCCCATCTCTTTCCAAACTACAAGGCGCACATTCGAAGCATGTCCTCCATCATTCTGTTGGTTCTCTCAGTTTGGTCATTCTTTTGTGGATGAAAGACCGTACTGAATTGTAATTTTGTCCCCAACAACTGATGGATTAGCTTCCAATCATTCAAAGTGAAGCGCTTATCTCGATCACTTACGATGCTACGGGGAACACCGTGTAATCGTACTATTTGTTCAACATAAATCTTTGCCAAAATTTCCACTGAATTGTCCCTCTTATTCGGAATGAAGTGAGTCACTTTAGTCAATCGTTCCACGATCACCCAAACCGAATCATTACAGTGTTGAAACCTCGACAAACCATGCATGAAATCCATGGAAATATCATCAAACTTCCATTTTGGAATAGGTAGCGACTTCAAGAAACCTCCAGGCTTCTGACATTCAGCTTTCACAAAGGCACAAGTCTGACATTTAGCCATGTATATTGCTATGTTTTTCTTCATGCCCAGCCACCAGAACAACCTTTTCATGCCTTTATACATTTTTGTACTCCCTGGGTGAATTGAGTACTTTTTAAAATGAGCTTCATACATCAATTCATCTCTTAAATTACTCATATTTGGGACGCACAAACGACCATCTTTTCGCAAAAGGTCGTCATCCTAGGAGAATTGGCCATTTACTCCATCCACTGCATAGCGTTGCAAACTTTCATCAAATTCCGTTGCCCGCCGGACCCTGTACGCAAGGTCACATTGTACCTCCGTCCAGGTCAAACACACATTTGCTGTGGAATTCTTGTCAACACAAGAAATCTCTAAAGCTTCCAACTCCTAGATCAGACGCTCATCATGCCTCTGCAACCAATTTTCCCTTCCCGGGAGTATAGTGTATTTGGAAGGTGTAGTCCCCGAAGAACTCCATCCACCTTCGTTGTCGCATGTTCAGATCCTTCTGATCCAACAAATATTTTAGGCTCTTATGGTCCGTGAATACATTCACCTTCACGCCATATAAATAATGACGACACAGTTTAAGTGAAAAAATCACCTCCGCCAACTCCAAGTCGTGGACGGGATAGTTCTGCTCATGTACTTTCAACTGGCGTGAGACATAAGCGATTACCTTACCAAACAGAAGAAGAACGCAGCCTAAACCGCTCCCCGACGCATCACTATAAATTTCAAAGCCGTTCGTACCACATGGTGACGTCAAGATGGACGCTGTGGTCAAGCGAATTTTCGGCTCTTCAAAAGCTTGCGCGCACTCCGGCGTCCAAACGAACTTCTGATCTTTCCTCGTGAGTGTGGTAAGCGGCAAAGCGATCCGTAAGAAGTTTTATACGAACCATCTGTAGTAGCCTGCCAGTCCAAAGAAACTCCTGACATTGGTCATAGAAGACAACACTGGCCACTCCCGAATGGCTTTTACCTTTGACGGATCCACCGCAAGGCCCTCTCCACTCACCACATGGACAAGAAAAGCCACTGACGACAGCCAGAAATCACACTTTGAGAACTTGGCGTAGAGCTTATTTCTCCTCAGGGTGTGTAACATCATTTGTAAATGGTTCGCATGATCTTCTTCAGATAGAGAGTACACCAAGATGTCATCATTGAAGACAATCACAAACAAATCCAAGTACTCTTGAAATGTTCGATGCATTAAGTCTATGAACACCGAGGGTGCATTACATAGCCCAAACGACATTACAATGAACTCATAATGCCCGTAGCGTGTTCCAAATGCTGTCATGGGAATGTCACCTTCCCGAATTCTCAACTGGTAGTAACCCGACTTCAAGTCCAATTTAGAATAGACGGTTGATCCCACTAGCTGATCAAACAAGTCATCGATTCGAGGTATTGGATACTTGGTCTTCTTTGTCAGCTTATTTAACTCGCGATAGTCGATGCACAACCGCAAGCTACCGTCCTTTTTTCACAGAGAACAGGTGCGCTCCAAGGTGACGTACTTGGGCGTATATAACCATATTTCAACAACTCTTGTAGTTGCACTTTTAGTTCCGCCATTTCCTTTGGCGCTACTCAATAGGGTGAGCGGGTTATAAGTTTCCTACATGGTACCACCGCAATAGTGTTGTTGGTTTCCTGAGGGGACATCACCTATGGAGGTCATTAGGAAACACATCTGTATAAGCCGACACAATAGGAGTGTCACTCAACCGGGCTTTGGCCTAAAGGCCGCTATAGGCATGAAGAATTACCTCGTGCATAGCCGAACAAGTGACGACTTGGAGAGCAGACATCCATATCTTGCTCGATCCTCGTATACAAGCGAACTTAGTCCCTCGTTCAGTGATCTTTCCCAGGGTGACTTCCGTGAAGGTGTGATCTATACCGGTACGCTGCTCCAAGAGCTAGTCCATACCTATGATCACATCAAACACAACTATTGGCAGCACAGACGCTCCTATGTCCTGATCTGACCCCATAATGACATCTTACCATATCATTTTCGGCCATGTCATTCCACTCGTATCTGTGGTACCAAAATAAGCACAAAAGGCATATATGAAGCCGTAAGCGAACGACTTCTTGATTATTCAGCAAACCATGTTTATATATGAAACATAAGTATTATTGTATACATCGTTCCTTACTAGGAACTATACGGTACATAATTACAGTTCTTTATGTACATACATTTAACATTCCCTTCTTGTTTGGTGTTGTCTAAGGGACACTTCGACATTCTCGGGCTTTATGTCCTTCTTTGCCACACGAGTAGCAAATGTGTTGAGTTTGCCCTGCAACTGCTCCAACCTTAGCTTTCTTTGTCCTTGACGCATCACCACGACATTCTCGGGCAAGATGTCCTACCTTACCACAAGAAAAGCAAACATATGGACCACACCTTTTCTTTGTTCCCAAGAGTGTAGAAGAGGTCGATTTTGACATATTTGCACAGATCGACACATTGAACCCGTGTCTCACCCAGAACTTATTCAAGTCCATTTCCAAAGACCTAGCAGTCATTACCAAGGCATCAAATCCAACTAACTTTGGACCCACCAATAGACGTCGTAGTTAATCACGCAGATCATCATAAATCTGTTGGTCTTAGTCTCCTCGGTCTAAAACACAAACTCTGCATGTTGTCGCTGCTCAACAAATGCATGAAAGTACTCCTCGACCGTGTACGGTCTGTAAAACCCTCATCCGTCGTATGACATATAACAGAAGGTCCAGCTAGAACCCAACGCCATATACCACAGACAGTCGGAAGGGTTACATAAGAATAATCAGACCATCCAATTAAGACTACTCGTCCTACACAAAGCATTCTAGCGGAAGTCTTTAAAGTTGAAAGAACCCAAAACTTAAATCCATTAATCATGAATGTCCACAACCACAACACTGGAATGAAAACCAAATACACTGAAAGGGTACATGGCCTTATGGCCTTACAAATGTTCACTTAACAAAATAGTATCTTACATACATCGGCTCGCAGGCCGGCCACACATGACAAAATAAAAACAACTATTCATTATGGCCTTCGAGGGCCAGCACAGCAACATGGGCTCCAGCCCGCTACCTAGCACTCGGCTCCGCAGCACCTGCAAGCAACATTCCACCGCACGGTGGCAAACAAAGCAACGGTCAGCCAAAAGCCGACCAAATTATAACAACACCGCCCCTTACTCGGGACGGCGGTGCTCTCTCCCTGCAATTCAATAGCTCAGCTAAACAATAAAGTGCAACTATATATTTCGCCACAGGTGTAGGCTCGCACGGCCAAACACCCCGTGCACTCAGGGCACATTAACGGTGAATCCTGACATTTCAGCGTCTTCACCACCATCCCAAAGATGGCAACCATGTGAGCATTTAGCCTTTCTGACCACCGTCTAAGGCTCCCAACTATGCCAACGGCCAGTCCCCTTTTCGGGTCACTCGCACCCAACCATATAGCCTAGGTCCGATTCCACTTGCCCGTTGCTCACGCCGCCTAGTCAATTTAAGTCCTACGCGCGGGCCAAGCTTCTCTCGGATCCCAAAATTTCCAAACAATCACATAACCCAGTTATGTTCAAGGCCGGTTCCCAGACCGCCAAGTTAGCAGAACAACGATTCCGCTCAGTTTTCCGGGTGCGCCTTGGAGCTAATCTCCAAGGTTCCCTGCTGCAATCTACCGCGTAGAAACCCGAAAAAACCCCAAAGCACAGAGTATTCTCCGGCAAAACATATTAAATGCAACATCACCGATCCAGACAATACACGTCCGGGTAGGCTTCATACACAATGCCTATGTCCGTACTCTGATTTCCGGACTCTATATGCAACACAAGGGGGACTATTCACATTAACCCCAAGGAACACCACGCACTCACCGCACACTCGCGGGAGCGGGATTCCCTATGTAGAAAGAAAGAGCTTCACATGCTCAAGTAGAGAATCGTTACCCTTGTAGTCCGCTTTGGCGCCATGGAAAAACTACACGGACAGAACTCTTCGTAACGAACTTTCCTCCACGGATCCGCTCTCAGATCTCAAAATGGTGCTCCGATGCTCCGCCGGCGACCGGAATCCCTTCCTTCTTCCTTCTCTTTCCAACTCCTTGAGAGAGAGAATGGTTGGAGAGAAATGAAGGATTAACTCCCCTATTCCCGGCCTTAACAGAGCAGGAAACCATCTGGGTCGTTGGATCTTATTTAAAGAAAACTAATGGCTCAGATCCGCTCAAAAATCTCCAATCCTGGGCCGAACACGGCTTGGCACACGGCCGTGTCCCAGACCGTGTGTCTCGCTCCAGGCACGATCGTCGAACTCAGAATAACCACACGGGCAAAGACACGCCCGTGTCTCACCTGACATGCCCGTGTCGGGTCTCTCGACACGCCCGTGACCGGGGGCGTGTCACGCATAACCGCCACGCCAACTGACATGACCCAACTGAACACGGGTACTGACACGGGTAGGCACACGCCCGTGTCAAATGACACGCCCGTGTCCTCCAGTCGTGTTACTAGCCGTGTACTTCTCGGGATGAAAACGGCTAAAACACCAGCCAGACACGGCATTGGACACGCCCGTGTCCTAGGCCGTGTATCCCTATACAGGCACCAAAAATCCCTTTTTACGCGACCGACTCAAATACAATTTTCGAGGCGTTACAAATCTCCCCCACTTAAGGAATTTCGTCCCGAAATTAAGTAAAAGGTACACAAATCTAAATAAAACCTGAGTGGAATAACTCGGGGTATTCCTCCAATATAGCTTGCTCTCGCTCCCAAGAAAGCTCCTCCCGTCCGCAGTTATCCCAACGGACTTTAACCATTCGGACCTCCTTGTTGTGGAGTCGTTTGACTGCAACGTCTTCAATACGTACTGGCTTGACCCTTGTTGTCAACTCATAATCAACCGGTAGTTGATTGTCCGCAATGATCTGCGAAGACTCTTGCACTGCCTTACGCAACACCGACACGTGAAACACGTCATGTAGCCCACTCAATTCCGCCGACAGCCTCAATCTATACGCCGCCTCGCCAACACGCTCCAGGATTTCAAATGGTCCAAGGTATCTTGGACTCAGCTTCTTCAAGCGTCGAACCCGCGATACACCCTTGAACGGCTTGATTTTTAGATACACTATGTCGCCAACACTGAACTCCACGTTCCCATGCTTGGCGTTATAGTACTTTGACTGTCTATGCTGAGCGATCTTCAACCTTTCTTGAATTGTCCGTATCACTGATGTGACATCTTCCACCGCTTGACGTTTGTACAACTTCGATTCGCTTGCCTCCAACCAAGACAACGGCGTACGACACTTCCTCCCGTACAGGGCCTCGAAAGGCGCCATTCCAATACTTGCCTGAAAGCTGTTGTTATACGCAAACTCCACCATGTACATGTGATCTTCCCACTGCTTTCCAAAATCTAGGACGCACATGCGAAGCATGTCCTCCATCGTCCGGTTGACCCTCTCGGTTTGGCCATCCGTCTGCGGATGAAAGGCTGTACTGAACTTTAACTTAGTACCCAACAAACTATGCACCAACCTCTAGTCATTCGACGTGAAGTGTCCATCTCGATCACTAACAATACTGCGGGGCACACCATGCAATCGAACAATATACTCCACATAGAGTTTGGCTAACTTTTCCACCGGATCTTCCTTCCTGACCGGGATAAAGTGCGACACCTTTGTCAACCTATCTACGACTACCCAAATGGCGTTGTTTCCCTTCTGCGACTTCGGCAAACCATGCACAAAATCCATAGATATGTCATTGAATTTCCATTCTGGGATAGGTAGGGATTTCAAGAAACCTCCGGGCTTCTGGCATTCCGCCTTCACCATTGCACAAGTACGACACTTGGCCACATAAAGTGCTACATACTTCTTCAAACCTGGCCACCAGAATAATTTCTTCATGTCCCTATACATCTTCATGCTTCTCGGGTGGATTGAGTACTTGGTATGATGAGCCTCATACATCAATTCCTCCAAAAGATTATCCGCACTAGGAACGCATAGGCGACCGTCCTTCCTTAGCAAACCATCTTCAACGGTAAACTGGGAATTTGACCCATCCAATGGTTCATCCAAGATCTGCTTCATGTTGTTATCCTGAACCAAAGCCCGCCGAACTCTATCAGCTAGGTCACACTGCACCTCTGTCCAAAATAGTTTCGCATCTCAGCACTAGACTGCTTGTCGACACAAGATATCTCCAAAGCCTCCAACTCATGGACCAATCTCTCATCATGTACCGATAACCAGTTGGCCTGTGCGGGAATCTTACGACTCAGCGCATCCGCCACTGCATTTCCCTTCCCAGGCACATAATGTATCTTGAAGGTGTAGTCCCCAAAGAACTCCATCCACCTCCGCTTCCTCATGTTCAGATCCTTTTGGTCCAACAGATACTTCAAGCTCTTATGATCGGTGTAAATATCGACCTTCACACCGTACAGATAGTGCCTCCAAAGCTTTAGAGCAAATATCACGGCCGCTAACTCTAAGTCGTGGACCAGATAATTTCTCTCGTGAGCCTTCAATTGTCGTGAGCCATAGGCTATCACTCTCCCATGTTGTAGCAGAACACAGCCCAAACCACTACCTGAAGCATCACTATAGATCTCGAACCCTTCGGTTCCACTTGGCGAACATAAAATAGGCGCTGTGGTCAACCCCCTCTTCAACTCTTCAAAAGCCTGTTCGCACTCCGGAGACCACACAAACTTCTGATCCTTCCTTGTCAACATCGTGAGTGGAAGTGTTATCCGCGAAAAGTTCTCTACGAAGCGCCTGTAGTAGCCAGCAAGCCCTAGGAAACTCCGGACCTCTGTCATTGTAGTCAAAGCAGACCACTCCCGTATCGCCACTATCTTCACCGGATCCACAGCTATCCCCTCTCCACTAACAACATGACCAAGGAACACTATCGAGGATAACCAGAATTCACACTTAGAGAACTTAGCATACAACTGATTCCTCCTCAACGTCTCCAACACCATATGTAGATGATTGTAATGGTCCTCCTCACACCACGAGTACACCAGGATATCATCGATACATACTATCACGAAACGATCCAAGTACTCTCTGAACATCCTGTTCATCACATCCATAAATATGGATGGCGCATTCGTCAACCCAAACGGCATGACCGTGAACTCGAAATGCCCAAACCGCGTACTGAATGCTGTCTTTGGAATGTCGCTCTCCCTTATCCTCAATTTGTAGTATTCAGACTTCAAATCTAACTTTGAATACACCGTTGACCCAACCAACTGATCAAATAGATCGTCAATCCTCGGAATCGGATACTTATTCTTTATCGTAAGCTTGTTCAATTCCCGGTAGTCGATACAAAGCCGCAAGCTCCCATCTTTCTTCTTAACAAAGAGAACTGGTGCGCTCCAAGGCGACGAACTTGGACGCACATAACCTTGCTCTAGCAACTCTTGCAGTTGCACCTTCAACTCCACCATCTCTCGCGGCGCTATCCGATATGGAGAGCGTGACACTGGTTTGGCACCCGGTACCAGCTCAATGGTAAAATCAATCTCCCGCTGAGGAGGGGCTCCTGGGAGATCATCTGGGAACACATCGGGATATTCAGACACAACTGGGATACTGCCAAGACTTGGCTTAGACATCAAAGTCTGCACTAATGTGACAAACGGTTTTGCCCCAGACCGAACTGCCTTAAACACCTGAAGAGTCGACATCAAGATCTTACCCGACCCCTACATGCCCGCAAAAGTAGTCTCCCGATTGATGTTCAGACCCAACTTAACTTCCTTATGGTTGCAATCAATGCATGCACCCTGCTCCGAGAGCCAATCCATATCGAAGTTTACGTCGAACTCTACTAACGGTAGAATCAATGCTCGCAAAACAAACTCCTGGTCTCCAATCCGAATCTTCACAACACAGACCCTATCCGTGCGCATTGAGCACCCATTGGGCAACAACACATCCAACTTGTATTTTGCCATCGAGGACGGAACCCTGATGCGCGATAAGAATTTTTCGGACAAGAAGGAATGTGATGCTCCCGTATCAAACAGAGCTCTCGCCGGAAACTCAAAGATCAACACAAAACCTAGCACCAACAAAAGAAAGTCAACAAACAAAAGAGGTAACAACTACATAAAGTTAATCTGCTATAAATTAACTCATACCTGTCACCACGTCTGCTTGCTTTATGGCCTCTTGCAGACCAAGGTTGTAGACTCTAGGCTGGGCTGGAACATGATGGGACGCGGTTGACTCTGCCGCCTTCCCTTTCTCCTCATAAGTCGCTCCAGACTTCCTCTCGGACTTTGAACGTCCGCTCCAACACTCACGAGCAAAATGCCTCGTCTTCCCGCAGTTGTAGCAAGCTCCTGTGACTCGACTTGTAGTTGCCCCCGACGCACTAGCCGAAGGGGCTGAGTTCGAAGTATTCTGCTTCTTGTTCCACCTGCGGAAACTTGGCTTGGCATTTGGAGCCTTGAACTCGGACTTCTTTTCTCCTGGGTCCTTCTTCTCTTGAACTTTCTTCACAACGTTTTCCAAAGACCGGGCCGAGTTGACCAAGGCTAGGAAGCCTTGCGCCTTAGGCCCAGCAAGTAGTAGTTGTAGATCGCCGCAAAGACCCTCATAAAACCGGTTGGTCTTCCGTTCTTCTTCCATAAACGTAGCACCCGCATAACAACCCAACCGTGTGAACTCATGAAGATACTCGTCCATGCTTCTGGCTCCCTGAGTCAGCCCAAGATACTGATTCTCCATCTCCAACTTCTGAGCAGAGGGTACAAATCTGGTTAGGAACAATCTTGATAATTCATCCATATGCACATTAACAAACTGTCTTCCCACTAAGAGATGAAACTCCAACTCATCCCACCACAGCCTCGCTTCACCCACCAAAAGAAAAGTCGCTATGGTGGTCTTCTGCCACTCCTCAGTTAACGTGGCTACCAAGACCCTCTTTATCGAAGAGAGCCAGTCCTAAGCTTGAGCTGGCGTTCCAACCCCATCAAACCTCGGAGGATTAAAGCACATTACATGCTTAAGCTGCTTCTCCGTATCTCTCCTCGGCTCTACCAGATCAACTGCTACGCGCTCCACCACTCTTGGCTTTGCCGCCCTAACCGGTTCTTGCTCATTCGCAGGAGGTGCACGATGCATTTGCCCTGCAGGTTGGGCATTTATCATTGCAAATACGGCTTCAGCCACCATCCTGATGGTTTTCGCTGAAGGAGGTGTTGTAGGCACGTCCCTTAGTGCACTACTTTCCGCTGATTGCAGACGCTCTGACTGACCAGCACCGCTCATAGCTGCCTATAGTAGCAAAGACACACGATTAGACGACAAACAAATTGATAAAAGCAATCCTTGGAACACTCAGATTCCACAAAATAGGTGTATTTTCATTCCTAAGTGGACATTCATGGGTTCTTTTTGATGTTATAACGATGACGCACACATGTGCTCACCACCCCTTAAAAGAATTCGCCCACGAATTCGTTTAAGCCTGACCGTAACCAGAAGTCTGATACCAAATTTTAACACCCTCATCCGTCGCATGACATATAACAGAAGGTACAGCTGGAACCCGACGCCATATACCACAGACAGTCGGAAGGGTTACATAAGAATAATCAAACCATCCAATTAAGACTACTCGTCCTACACAGAGAATTCTAGCGGAAGTCTTTAAAGTTGAAAGAACTCAAAACTTAAATCCATTAATCATAAATGTCCACAACCACAACACTGGAATGAAAACCAAATACACTGAAAGGGTACATGACCTTATGGCCTTACAAATGTTCACTTAACAAAATAATGTCTTACATACATCGACTCGCAGGCCGGCCACACATGACAAAATAAAAACAACTATTCATTACGGCCTTCGAGGGCCAGCACAGCAACATGGGCTCCAGCCCGCTACTTAGCATTCGGCTCCGCAGCACCTGCAAGCAACATTCCACCGCACGGTGGCAAACAAAGCAACGGTCAGCCAAAAGCCGACCAAATTATAACAACCCCGCCCCTTACTCGGGACGGCGGTGCTCTCTCCCTGCAATTCAATAGCCCAGCTAAACAATAAAGTGCAACTATATATTTCGCCACAGGTGTAGGCTCGCACGGCCAAACACCCCGTGCACTCAGGGCACATTAACGGTGAATCCTGACATTTTAACGTCTTCACCACCATCCCAAAGATGGCAACCATGTGAGCATTTAGCCTTTCTGACCACCGTCTAAGGCTCCCAACTATGCCAACAGCCAATCCCCTTTTCGGGTCTCTCGCACCAAACCATATAGCCTAGGTCCGATTCCACTTGCCCGTTGCTCACGCCGCCTAGTCAATTTAAGTCCTACGCGCGGGCCAAGCTTCTCTCGGATCCCAAAATTTCCAAACAATCACATAACCCAGTTATGTTCAAGGCCGGTTCCCAGACCACCAAGTTAGCAAAATAACGATTCCGCTCAGTTTTCCGGGTGCGCCTTGGAGCTAACCTCCAAGGATCCATGCTGCAAACTACCGCGTAGAAACCCGAAAAAAACCCAAAGCACGGAGTCTTCTCCGGCAAAACATATCAAATGCAACATCACCGATCCAGACAATACACGTCCGGGTAGGCTTCACACACAATGCCTATGTCCGTACTCCGATTCCGGACTCTATATGCAACACAAGAGGGACTATTCACATCAACCCCAAGGAACACCACACACTCACCTCACACTTGTGGGAGTGAGATTCCCTATGCAGAAAGAAAGAGCTTCACATGTTCAAGTAGAGAATCGTTACCCTTATAGTCTGCTTTGGCACCATGGAAAAACTACACGGACAGAACTCTTCGTAACGAACTTTCCTCCACGGATCCACTCTCAGATCTCAAAATGGTGCTTTGATGCTCCGCCGGCGGCCGGAATCCCTTCCTTCTTCCTCCTCTTTCCAACTCCTTGAGAGAGAGAATGGTTGGAGAGAAATGAAGGATTAACTCCCCTATTCCCGGCCTTAACAGAGCAGGAAACCATCTGGGTCGTTGGATCTTATTTAAAGAAAACGAATGACTTAGATCCGCTCAAAAATCTCCAAAACTAGGCCGAACACGGCTTGGCACACGGTCGTGTCCCAGGCCGTGTGCCTCGCTCCACGCACGATCGTCGAACTCAGAACAACCACACAGGCAAAGACACGCCCGTGTGTCACCTGACACGCCCGTGTCGGGTCTCTCGACACGCCCGTGACCGGGGGCGTGTCACGCATAACCGCCACGCCAACCGACACGACCCAATTGAACACGGGTACTCACACGGGTAGGCACACGCCCGTGTCAAATGACACGCTCGTGTCCTCCAACCGTGTTACTAACCGTGTCCTTCTCGGGATGAAAACGGCTAAAACACCAGCCAGACACGGCCTTGGACACGCCCATGTCCTAGGCCGTGTACCCCTATACATGCACCAAAAATCCCTTTTTACGCGACCGACTCAAATACAATTTTCGGGGCATTACACGGTTCTTGACTCAGACACATATTCAACGGCGGAGCCAACGCTCTTCCCCTTGCCATCTGCTTAAGTACACCAACCGGCATGGGACACACCACCAGAACAGAGGGTTGTATATGTCCCTCATGTCGTGCCTTGATCATTGCGAAGACCACATCAACGATCAACCGGACCGTCTCTACCGAAGGAGGAGGTGTTGACACCTCAGTTGGCGTATTAATCCCCCATTGAATGCTGGGGTTCTTGCTGTCCCTCATTCGCTCTAGTCGCCTACAAGCATGAAACACACAATTAAGTAACTAAAATATTACACAAAGCTATACTAGGAACGCACATGTTCCCCAAATATGTGTATCTTCATTCCTAAGTGGACATTCTTGAGTTCATTTATGTTATAACGGTAAGAAGTTGCACGTGCTCGCCACCCCGCAAAAGAATTCAACCACGAATTCGGAGGAGGAAGACCAAGACAAGCTGATACCAAATTATAACACCTTCATCCGTTACATGACATATAATAGAAGATCCGGCCGGGGCCCTGAAAGTTACTTGACTGAATGTTAGCTAATCACCTAGAGGGGGGAGGGGTGAATAGGTCTTTGAGCTTTTATTAAATCTTTTGTTTATTTCTAACTTATTTTGTATAGAGCTTGTTCTTAATTCCTACAATCACAAAGAGAAACAAGAAAATACAGCGAACACAGCAAACACTAGAATTTATAGTGGTTTCCCAATTGGGTACATCCACTTTCCCTCTCCACCTATCCAACTAATTTGTTAGACATGACACAAACTCCTCCACTTATGCTCCTCAGAGCTTACACCTCAGGTCCTCAGCCTTACACACAGATTCTTCTCAGAATCCAACTCAGAACCACACGGGTTCCTACCCCAAAACTATGCAGAACTCCTACATCTCAGTGATCCAAAGATCACCTACCTCAGCCTTATTTCTAAGGCCTACACTCAGGCTTTTCAGCCCTACAACTTCAGGTACACGACCCTACTCTCAGAGTGCTATAGTACTCCTACAACTCAATACCCTTTCAGGTACCTACAGCTCAGCCTCCTCCAAGGCCTACAATCTTAGTGACAAACTTGTCACCTACAACTCAGTGACTCTTCAGTCACCTAATTCAGGCACAAGACCCTACACTCAGGCTGGGAGGACAGCCTTACCTCAGATCGACACTTGGATCCTACCTCAGAGAGCAGCACTCTCCTACCTCAGGCACTTAAGCCCTACATCTCAAATTCTCACTTGGGTCCAACCTTAGTGCCCCAACAGGGCACCTACCTCAGTGACAAATTTGTCACCTACCTCAGACACAAAGTGCCATACACTCAAATTCAGGAAACCTGAATCCTACAAGAAATAATAAGTGAGTTGAAGAAAATAAATAACTGACTCAGATAAATAACTCTGAGTCAACTTTGCTGGACTGAGCAGGTTTCAGTCCAGCTCACTTGCTGTAGAAGGAATCAGCCTTCTTCTACAGCTATTACTTTATACTACTGCCCTGATGAGCAGCTTCCACCTTGCTGATGAGATGAATCAGCTAAACTGTTCTGTTGAGAACAACCTTGCTGAGCTTGAAAAGCTTCAACTATCCTTCTTTGCCTTCAGGCTACCTTGGCTGGACTTCAGCTTTCAAGCTTGATCTGAAGTAAAATGTCCAGCCGCCTCTATCAAATTCTCTTTCTGTTTCTTTGATTCGTTAACTTAATTCCTTTTCTATTTCCCCTTTTATATGCGTTGATTTGAATCAACGACACCATAGTATGTGGGCCCACCAAGGATTGGTGAGCACCAACTCCATCAGAAAGGGACAAAACAACTTTCGGCGCTGAAGTAGCCTTCCCACAATGTCTTCCTGCAATTTTGACTTTGATGACGTCAGCAATGGTCATCAACATCTGGACTTATAAAATTTTCCAGAATCCCATCAAGCATTGAGTGGTGTTAAGACACTCAACGCCATCAGCCTTGGCTCTCAGCGCTTCTGGACTTAGAAAATTCACTGGCTTGTCTCAGCGGTTGTCTCAGCATTCTCAGTGGTTTTTCATTATTAGCTGAGACAAGCCTTTGTCTCAACGCTTTCTTCTTATCTGCTGTCTCAGCGGTTTTTGCACTTATCTGTCTTAACGGTTTTATCTTAGCGGTCTCAGCAGTTTTTCATTATCAGCTGAGACAACCCTTTGTCTCAGCGGTCTCGACGATTTTTTCTTTTAACTGTTTCAACACTTCCTTCTTCATTAGAAGCGTTGAGTGAACCTGCTTCACTCAACGCTTCTGGACTTGGGAAAAATCCAGCTAGATTTGTCTCAGATGTTTATCTCTTAACTGTCTCAGCGCTTCCTACTTTATTAAAAGTATTGAGTGAATCTGCTTCACTCAACGCTTCTGGACTTAGAGATTTCCAGCCAATTCTGTCTCTGCTGTCTCAGCCGTCTCAACACCATCTTCTCAGCTGTCTCACCTATCTCAGCGATATCAACGCCTTCTTCTCAGTGGTCTTCAGCTGTCTCAACGCTGTCTTCCCAGCTGTCTCAACTGTCTCAACTGTCTCAGCGGTCTCAACACCTTCTTCTCAGCAGTCTCAGCGCTTTTGCCTTAGATAGATTTTCTGGCTTTAGCTTGATAAGTTTTGAGCTGAGCTCGACGAACCGCAAACTGAGCTCAACGAACTTTGATCTTCTCAGCGGTCTCAGCACTTTTTGCCTTAGTCAATTTTTCTCTTGCTTTAGCTTGACCAACGTTGGGCTGAGCTCAACGATCTGTAACCTGAGCTCGACGAACTTCGAGCTGAGTTCGACTAATTTTGAGTCCTGAGTTCTTAAGCTTAACCCAAGGAATGCTGAGTTGAGCTCGACAATCAGCGAGCTGAGTTCGTCAAACTCTGAGCTGAGTTTGATGAAAAATGAGTTTACTGCCCAACTCATTTTCTTTACTTGTCCAATCATGGACCACATGTATGCAAAAACTAAAGTACACATCCAATACATTATGTCCCTTAGCATGATTGGTGATGACACTTCAAATCCTGAGGAACATTGTAGGACATAATTCCCAACAATCTCCCCCTATTTGAAGAAGACAACACACATCCATGCTAAGGTGCATCACCATAGAAAAATATCATGATAGGTTTAATGAAACAATATCATGACAACTAGCCATCCTAGTACAGGATAACTCCCCCTAGATAAGATGACTTAACACTATGATTGATAGATTAATGGTACAAGTGAATTAACAGTCATTGACAATGTGAAAGTATGATTAACAACATGAACTTTAGTAATCATTTACAAGGTAAACATTATGATCAAGATGATCCTAATCATTAACTTTAGCCAAACAATAGCAGCATACATGTAATTACAGGATTTTTATGAATGAATATCATATTTATCAATCACTGATATACAAAGATAGTTGCATTACAGATTTATCACCTTAAAATGGACAGAGCCAAAACATATTAATTTCATTGATAAAGATTTGAAAATTTTACATTGTTGATGATCATTACAAGATATAAATCAGACAGAATAAAAAAAACTTAAGTCTTGCAGTCTTTTATCAATTAGTCTTTGAAGATGACGCCATTGAAAGTGGAATAAACCATTTGTAGAACTATGTCTTCAAATGTTAAACTTAGGTACTTGAACATATTGAAAGCTCCAAAGTGGTCATCCTTGAGGATCAAGAAAATACATTTTAGAATCTAACCAGCAGAATTGATGCCTCTAAGATTGACCAAGAACAATAGATATTTGAAGAAACCAGAAAGGGAGAGAGTATCAATGTTATCAAGTCATGTGGGACCTTCAAGGCACAAGGCTGACTCTCAACCTTCCCCTACTGGATCTGAATGATCCAACTGATTTTGACTTGCTGCAAAAGAAAGGGATGCACAGGATGTGCATAACTCTAAGAGGAGAGAAAGAGAAGGAATAATGATTCAGAGGAATATATGAATACTGGAGTGATGTGTCAAAATCACTCATCATATCTGCCTAACTGAAACATGATCAGATCAGAAAAGATATTGATAAGGTATATTCTACAGAAGAAATAGTTGCAATGATGGAGAAAGGCGAGTCAAGTGAATTAAACGAATGAGCCCGAATTTTTTTGAACTGACGATTTATTGTCGTACCTAAAGAAACAGATGGCGGGAGAGACATGTCCCCGTTCCCAATTCCCAAATTGTTTTATAAAAGAATTATTGGCTCTTTTAATTTGATAATTGTTATGAGCAAACCTATTTTGGATATGTGCAAGCTAACTTTTAAAATAAAAACTCTTAAACAATTATTTTAAAAGTTACAGTAAAATTGATGGAGGCAAACCGTTTCCCCATCACGTCGACAGAAGTGAGCCATACGCGACGACACCACCCCACCACCGCCGCCTCTCTCTTCACCGCCGCCACCGCTGTCGCCGACACCGTCGCCAACGCCTACCGCAAGCCATACGCGATGACACATACCATACATCCTCGCTTCTGACCATTGCGGGAGTCTCAGATTTATTTGTGTCGTACATTCTCGCTCATCTTCAGCTCCTTTGATCTAAAGCAAGCCGTAGGTTTAAACTTTTCTTTTCGCATTTCTCATCTTCATCATTTATTTTTGTATTTTTCCAGCGAAAAAAAAGAACATTGAAAAGTTGCACTTATCATTAAAAGAAATTTTTTATGATGAATTTGAAACTTTTATAATATTTTAAATTTTATAATATTATTGCTAAACTAGTTGTTTATATTTCACAATATGATTTTTTTAAAATCATATTAATTTACACGTATAATTTGATTTACACATATAAATTTTTAATTTATGTGTAAAATTAATTTACTACTATCAAAAATTAATTTGCCTATGAAATCACCTTTACTTTTTTACTTACAAACACAAACAGGACTCTCAGTACCCTAGACGCACGATAGCCCTCACGTACCACTCTAAACCATCGATCTCTTCATTCAGGTGAGCCCTTCCACCCTTTCGATCGCGCATCCCTGTGGTCTGGGGGCAGGTGCATTGCACGTTCAAGCCGACGGCTTCTTCCATCCATTTCTAGCAGTCAAGAAATACGAAGATTGCTTTACTGTATGTCAGGCGGGCGGCTGGTCTAAGATTCACAGTAGCAGGTTCTCTTCACACTTCACTCCAGCGCATATGTGTTTTGAAATCAGCTTCCATTTCCTTTATACTTTTGAATGCTATGAGAAATGAAGACACGCAGCCACCTATTTTCCCAAATTCAGTGTATATTTCGATAATATGAACATACGGGTCATCAATTTGATTAGAATGTGCACTCGTCAGAAGATAACAAACAGTTGACTATAAAATCAATAGATTGAAGGAAAAAAACAGTGAATGCTATCTCCATCATCAAGAACCACTGAATTTATTTGGAGAAACACTAAGCCCATTGTTGAGAATGGTGGCCATCACGAGACATGAAAGCGGGCTCACTAATCCCATTTAGGTTTTGTTTAAAGCCACAGATTTACTACAGTGTGATTCTGACGGAACACAAATATGATTTGGTTGGCAGTTTAGACTTAGACCGCGTTTGGGGGGACTTATTTTCAGCGGTCAAGCGGTTACGACCGCATGAACCGGACCTTAATTAAGGTCCGGTTCATGCGGCGTAACCGCCTGACCGCTGAAAATAAGTCCCCCCAAACGCAGCCTTAGTTTGGTGAGGCTTATTTGCTCTGGTGAGTTTTGTCTAAAACGCCATTATAGTAGAATATATGTTTGTCAAGACAAAGGTTATGACCGCTACCGAGAAAATAAGCTAGTTTCGAGCATAAAATGCATGAACTTTCTTAGGTGAGGTCGCGGGTTCACAAACGACGGTTCATGACCACTGCGTTCACGATCGCCACCACCACGCCAAATGAACCCTTAGGCTTATTGGACACAGGTGATTTGCTGCAATATGATTTCAAGGATATGCGATCATAGAAGGCAGATTTCAGCCATATCTGAGGTTCCATGATATGGGATGGCTGCGATCTCCACGTCCGACAAACCCTTAGATTGAAAGGTTGTTTGAAAATTAAGGCTAAATGTAAAGCTAAAATGCACATCAACCGTTATTACATTAAAAACAAGATTATTATAAAAATGGGACATAAATGGTTATTTATAGACAAAAAAACCTCGGATTCAATTAGTTATGTGAAATGTTTCCTGACCCTAAGATAAAAATCATGACTCTATTTGTGTGATAATTGATAGATTAACCAAAAAGGCTCACTTCCTACATGCCAAATACTTAGATTCCGGAGATGTTTTAGCACCCTTATATATAAGAGAGAGTCTGATGGCATGAAATCTCAATATCAATAATACCCAGTAGATATGTCCACAAGCTAAATCACGACACTCCATCCCATCCTCAAATTGATGGTAATCTGAAAGAAAAATCCACACTCTAGGGGATCTTATGAGAGTACATGTTGGATCGTTGGAGGATCACCTTCCTCTCATAGAATTTTCATGTAATAAGTAATAACAACTCTGTTCAACATTAAAGTAGTTCCATTCAAAGCACTTTATAGGAAGAGATGTAGTTAGAATGTCACTTAAAACCGAAAATCAAATTGGAACCGCAAAGACCAAACCGAACCGTTTGCAAATTTTTCTGGTTACAACTTGAATTTTGGAACTGTAAACAACAATGACCCATTTGTGGTTCATTCATTTTATTATCCGAACCGAAATCAGAACTACAACATAAATGTCTCGAGCTGTTTCCGAATTTTTAGACCCGATCCGGACCGGACCGAAGCAGAACTGAATTGCAATCCGTTTATTGTTATTATTATTCTTTATAATATATAATATATATTATTATTATTATTATTATAATTTTTTTATAATATTAATAATGTATATTTATTATTTATACGACTATATTTATATCAGCTGTCCGATTGCAACGCTACCCTATTGCAGTGGGAGTCAAATACTCATACACAGGCTGTGCGACAATAGGTCATTTCCCCACTCCCCTGCGCCGAAAGCTTCCTTCTCGCCCTACTTGCTCGATCGTTGAAGACTTTCTTCTCCCTATTTCGACAGTGCTCGTTCCAGAAGTGTTCGTTTCGACAACGTTTGTTCTAATCTTTCTGCTAGAGCTTTAGATTTATGTACGGAATCAGCGACTTCCTCGACAGGATTCTCCTAGACGATCTTCCGGCTGTGTTCGTTCTCTCCCTTGCTGTTAGGGTTTCAAATTTAGGGGCATTTGACGACTTCCCGGTGAGCTTATTTCTACTGACCTTTCTGACTTCATCTCCTCCTCTAATTCCTTTTCTTCAATTGTTAGAGCATTTTGCTGCTGCCGCCACCTCCATCATAGATCCGACATTCCATTTCGTTCTGCATTTCTTGCTTGCGATTAAGCTCATTCATAAATAGCGTACACGTGACCCATAACCTTCATCCTCGACTTAACATTCATTTCATATTCATTTTATTCAGTCTAAGGTCCTATTCATATGCCCTTTGCAATACTAGTACAACTTATTATTTGATCTTGTTGAGGAAAATAATCAAATCATAATCATTACATTAGATGTTCCCATATATACTTACAGATATTGATGTACAAGATGATAATACAATAACAACATAAAAAACATTATTCTAACATATTCCAACACTCCCCCTCAAGGTGAACGTGTAATATCTGTCATGCCCAACCATTCTTGTCATGGCGTCGCCTAGACGTCGCGTAGGCGTCGCCTAGGCGTCATGGCGCCCAATTGTAAACAAGGCGTTTGGCGCCTTTTTTTTACAAAAAATATGGGAATAGACTGCGGTTTATATATAAACCGCAGTCTATTTTATGAAACCGAGAATATACTGCGGTTATTTTAAAACCGCAGTTTATCCCATGAACCAGAGCATCGACTGCGGTTTGTACAATAACCGCATTGTAAGTTGTAGAATAGACTGCAGTTGATATATAAACCGCAGTCGATTGTAGAAAAAGTGTAGAATAGACTGCGGTCTATATATAAACCGCAGTCCATTCTCACATCGACTGCGGTTATTTTCAAACCGCAGTCTATTCCTTCCAGAGAATAGACTGCGGTTTGTACAATAACCGCAGTGTAGGTTTTAGAATAGACTGCGGTTCATATATAAACCGCAGTCTATTGTAGGGGCAGGGTAGAATAGACTGCGGTTTATATATAAACCGCAGTCGTTACTATCTATTTTTAACCGTGAGCCGTAAAAATCTTGTGTTTCCCCGAGTTTTTGGTTCTTCTTTTTACAGTCCCTGCGCTTTACGAGAAACCATAAAGGCGATTTTGTTCAAGTTTCTGCTCTCCTTTGCTTCGAACGATTCTTCTTCGACAAAACTAATATTCTCACTTAAAAAAATGGAGCTTTAGACTGCGGTTATTATAATAACCACAGTCTAAAGTATGACAGACATACGTTAGACTGCGGTTATTATTGTAACCGCTGTCTATATAGGACTATAGACTACGGTTATTCTAATAATCGCAGTCGATAGTCAATAGATATATACTGCGGTTATTCTATTAACCGCAGTATATATCACATATACTGCGGTTATTAAACAACCGCAGTCTATAACATGTATGCTATAAACTGCGGTTATTATAAAACCGCAGTCTATATTATGTGTACTATAAACTGCGGTTATTAGAAAACCGCAGTCTATAGCATGTATACTATACACTGCGGTTATTATAAAACCGCAGTATATAGCATGTATACTATAGACTGCGGTTATTATAAAATCGCAGTCTATAGCCTCAAGAGTATAGACTGCGGTTATTATAATAACCGCAGTCTATAGACTGCCTTTAAAAAAAAAATGACGTCTTGCGACTTGCTCGCCTTAGTGTCGCCTAGGCGTCCGCCATGACGCCTAAGCGTCAAGGCGCCCAGCGCTCGCCTTGGTTCGCCTTGACGCCGAGACAAGAATGTGCCCAACTTGTTCAGTATTCTGTCAAACGAGTTCTGACTCAGCCCTTTGGTAAGCACATCTGCAAGCTGTTGATTTGATGAGACAAACATTGTACTCACAATCCCCATAACAATATTTTCCTTGATGAAGTGTCTGTCGATCTCCGCGTGCTTGCTGCGATTGCTTTGCAACGGATTGTGGGCAATGCTGATCGCAGATTTTTTATCGCAATAGATCCTAATTAGGCCGTCACACTTCACGCCAAGGTCCTTCATGATCGTCTGGATCCACAACCCCTCACATAGCCCTTGTGCCATAGCACAGAATTCTGCCTCTGTGCTGGATCTGACAACATGTTGTTTCTTGCTTCTCAAGGTTGCCAAATTACCCCCAAGAAGGGAGCAGTACCCTGATGTTGACCTCCAGTAATCAACTGATGCTGCCTAGTCTGCATCCGTATAGACCTCTACAGTCATTGCCTCATTGAGTGAGAACAAAATTCCCTTGCCAGGAGTGGATTTAAGGTACGTTAGAACTCTGTGTGCATCATCCAGGTGATGTGATATAGGTGAATGCATGTACTGACTAAGGACCCCCACAATATAAGATATGTCTGGTCGAATGTGGGAGAGATAGATAAGCTTTCCCACCAATTGTTGGAAGCCAGATACATCATCAACGACTTCTCCACCTCTTCAAGTTTGTGATTGACCTCTATTGGGGTATCGGCTGGCCTGCACCCGAGCATTCTAGTCGTCTCAAGCAAGTCTAAAACATACTTCCTTTGGGATATAAAGATCCCATACTTGAATCTAGCCACCTCGATGCCCAGAAAATACTTGAGGGGGACCAAGATCCTTCACTTCAAATTCCTGAGACAATCTGATTTCAGATGTTCAATAGCTTCGGTATCATCGCCGATTATTACTATATCATCCAAATAGATAATGAGAGCATCCACATAGATAACGAGAGCAGCCACCTCACCCTTACTATGTTTCACAAACAAGGTGTGATCAACATTGCTCTGTTTGTACACGAAAGAGATCATAGCCCGGTGAAATCTCCCGAACCACGCACGTAGAGATTGCTTCAAGCCATACAAAGCTTTCTTCAACCTGCAAACTTTCCTTGCCGATCCTTCTTGGCTAACACCAGGAGGTAAGGACATGTAGACTTTCTCCTCAAGGTCACCATGGAGAAATGCGTTCTTCACATCCAACTAAAGGAGACTCCACTCTTTACACACGACACACGAAAGCAAGATCCTGATGGAGTTCATTTTTGCCACTGGTGCAAATGTCTCCTGATAGTCAATGCCCACCATCTGCGTATATCCTCTCGCCACTAACCTGGCTTTGTATCGTTCCACAAGATCTTGAGAATTTTGCTTCACAGAGAAAACCCAATTGCATCCCACAACAGTTTTCCCCTTAGGGAGTTGGATCAACTCCCAAGTATTGTTCTTGTCAAGGGCTCCCATTTCTTCCAACATGGTTGCCTTCCACTCACTATACTCAAGTACTTCCTGCCAAGACTGAGGAATAGAAATGGAGGTCAAGGAGGTGACAAATGCTATATGTGAAGAAGACAATGAGTCCTAAGTCACAAAGTGAGAAAAAGGATGTAGATTAGATGCATAGCTACCTTTGTTAATACCTGACGATGGATCAGGTGATGGCTCAGGTTGAATAGCAAGAGCATGAGTGTTCATGCCCTTTCTACTTCGAGTGCAAACCTGCAAAATAGGAGAAAGCACCAGAGGAACCAGAGGAATGGGAGGAAGCACCGAAGGCACCAGACGGGAGGTGGCACCGAAGATGGAGGAATAGACGGGAACAAAAGGAGGAGAACTCACTTTTGTAGCTGTGCTCTCCCCTAAAGAGAGTTCCCATAATAAGCTTCAGATTTCCGGAAGGTGACATCCATGGTAACAAACACCCGTTTGGTAACAGGGTGGAAACACTTATAGCCTTTCTGAGTAGGAGAGTAGCCAATAAACACACACTTCAGGGCACGTGGATCAAGTTTGGTCTTAGGCTGGGTGTGGACAAGGCAGACACATCCAAAGACACGGGGAGAGAGAGGTAGGACAGACCCCTAGAGTGGTGAGAGGGGTCTGAAACCCGTGGACCCGTGTAGGAAGACGATTGATGAGGTAGACCGCGGTGAGAACAACATCACCCAGTAATACTTCGGGATACACATCCGAAGGAGAAGGCACCTAGTCACCTCAAGGAGATGCTGGTTCTTACGCTCAACCACCCCATTCTGAGCAGGGATGTACACACAGGAGGTTTGATGAATGATACCTATGTCACTTAGGTGTTTATCAAGACGAGCGTCAATATATTCACGATCATTGTCACTACGTAAGATTTTAACGATATCAACATATTGAGTTGTGACCATCTTGTGAAAACGCTGAAAAATAGAGAACACCTCACTTTTATGCTTCATTAAGTTAACCCAGGTACAACGAGAGTAACAATCAATGAAAAAAATAAACCACGAGCAACCAAAAATAAAAACAGTAGTGCTAGGACCCCAAACATCAGTATGAATAACAACAAACAGAACTGAGCTACAAGGGGACATAAGAGGAAGAGTACTACGATGATGTTTAACCAGTTCACACACATCACAATGAAAAACATTAAACAAAGTAGACGACATAGCAGGAAGTAACAACTTCATAATATCGACATGAGGATGTCATAGTCGACATTGCCAGGAATCCAACTCAGAGGGACGAGCAGCAAGAAGGGCGTTGGGAGGCCGAGTGATGCTGGATGAAGTGGAAGCAGAGGGGCCGAACACATAGAGCCCGTTGCACAGTCTATCAGAGCCAATCACTGCCCCCGTCTTCAGGTTCTGAAATGCACAAGAGATAAGAAAAAAGTCATTGAGCAATTCATAGAGTTTGTCAGGTGATTAATAAAGAGGAGATTGCGGGTGAAAACATGAACATGAAAAATAGAGGAGAGGGTAAGATGAGGTCCTGCTCTTCAGCCGAAAGAGCAGTAGAGTCCCCCCAGCGTCTGACAAGTCGGCTAATTTGGGCAGAGGAGGCCTGTGTTGAGAGTGACGACCTCCCGACCACCACAAGAGGCAGGGCTGCCTCGAGGAGGAAAACCATGAAGCTTGAAGCATGTATCTCTAGTATGACGAGCCTTCCCGCAATAATCACAGACTAGGTGATCTTTCTCCGATCGAATTCCTGTTGGATAAGGTTGTACACCTGTGCATAGAAGGTAGAAGAGAACGACCAAGGATTTGAATGTTTATCAGATTAAAGTCTCGATGTAAGCCGTGGAGGAACTCGAAGATGCGATTGCGTTCTTCTATTTATCCGTCAAGCACCTCATCTTCAGGAGACACCAAGGTCAGAGAATCAAAGTGATCATACTCCTGATAGAGTTGGGTGAACTCTGAGTAGCAAGCCGGGGGGGGGGGGGTCGATCACCCTGTCGCAGGAGGAACAACCGACAACAGAGTTGGTAGATCTGAGTTGCATTGCCGCGACCTGAATAAGTAGTCTCTGCACGCTTCCAGATATCCGTGGCGGTATCCAAGAACAGGTAGTTACGAGAAATGGACTCCGTCATAAAGTTAAATAGCCAATACACATCACCAGGGAGTTGTCAGACTCCCACTGAAGCCACTCAGGAGAGTCCGACGCAGGAGCCTTCATCGTGCCACTAACATGGCCAAATAACCGACGACTTTTGAGAGCAAGAGAGATGGAGCGAGCCCACGGGAGGTAGTTGAAACCATCTAATTTTATAGTGGTGATTTGAGGAGCACCATGATCTGAGGGACGCGATAAGGTCCAACCGAAGCCGGAGTAGGCGAGGCCACTCCACCAGAAGACATGGTGGTAGAGGACTTACTGTCCGCCATAAGGAAACCCCGAATAGAAATCGAGTAGGCGCCAAATAATCACCATGGATGTGGAAGGAGAACCACCCTCATAGAAAGAGGGAAGAAGATGAGAGGACTGCCGACATCAAGAGATTCAAGACCCCATGGATCCGGCTTCCCATGAAGAATGAATGTCGAAAGAAGAAGAAAAAAGAAGAAGAAGAAAAAGAAGAATGAACGACAGAAGAAGTGTGCGGATGACCGGAGGAGAAGCATTGTGCGGCAGAGCGTACTGCGACACTGTGCGGAAGAGCGGACTACGGAGGCGGCGCTATGCGGGAGGAGCCGGACTATGGAGGCGGACATCGGAGGGGCCGGAGGCGGAAGGGCCGGAGACGAGACACTGTGTGGGAGCGAGCCAACGACTCTGTGTGGGATCCGGAAAAACCCTAAGCCTAACCTGACTCTGATACCATGTTGAGGAAAATAATCAGATCATAATCATTACATTGGAGGCTCCCATATATATACATATATGGGTGTACAAGGCGATAATACAATAACAACATAAAAACATTATTCTAACATATTCCAACAGATCTAACTCATTAGGAGGATATATTACCAATCGAGAGACGATGAATTTTCATCCATGATGTTATGTTGTGATGAAGGAGCTGATTAGCTGATGTTTTGAATTAAAAATGATTGTTTGTCAATGAAAAATCTTGTCATAATTATCAAAATGTCAGTTTCCTTTAGGTTTTTTGTTTTTTGTGTGTACATGTTTGTAGTGTTTAGTGGTCGACCAATTCTTTTTCTATTCAGTGGACCAAAATAGATATTATTGCATGCATATTTATATTAGTTCAATTGTAACATATTTAGACTTAAGAAAATTTAAAAATTATTGATCAAACCATTTGAATTCCAGTATCGTTTTAAAATATGCATTTTTACAGAGATGATAATCTATGTAAATGTGTGTAATGACTCAAATTATGAAGTTATAAAATGATTAAAACTATGACGCATAGAACCGATTGGAACCAGACCGGACCATATAGAACCAGAGAAAACCACATAGAACCAGACCGAACCGTCAGTGGCCGGTTGGTTTTGGTTCTTGTTGAACCAGAAGCGGAACCGTTGGCACAACAATTTCAAAAATTGTGCTGGAACCGAAATCGGTCAATCCAAATAAGGTTTTGGTTCAAATTTGAAAATCGTTACCTTAGCGATTTGGTTCACTATCATAGTAAAACTGAAACCATGACAGCTCTAAATGCAGTAGCTTCTCTATTAGGGGAGAGAAGGAAGATAAAATACCCTTTCAAAAAATCTTATGTGGATGATATTAGTAACAAATTAAGAATCACTCTAGGAAACTCAAAAGTACACATGATGGTAGATGTATTACGACCGAACCGTCAGTGGGCTGTTGGTTTTGGTTATTGTTGAATTGGAACCGGAATCGTTGACACAACGGTTCCAAAAATTGTGCTAAAACCAAAATCGGTCAATCCAAATAATGTTTTGGTTCAAATTTGAAGAACCGTTAGCATAGCGGTTTGGTCCACTATCTTAGTAAAACCGGAACCGTGACAGCTCTAAATGCAGTAACTTCTCTATTGGGGGAGAGAAGGAAGATAAAATGCCTTTTCAAAAAATCTCATGCGGATGATATTAGTAAAAAAATAAGAATCACTCTAGGAAACTCAAAATTACACATGATCGGTAGATGTATTACGATGTAAAGCACACAAAGGTGGAGTTTATAATTGGCCACAAAGTATGCTTAAAAATTAGACTATTTTGTGATGCTACTAGAATTAGGAGATTGGACAAGTTGAGCCCATGCTTCATTGGTCCTTTCATCGAGATCATCGAAAGGATTGGATCAATAGCGTATAAGCTAGTGCTTCTCAAGGAACTAAGTGCGCTGTATAATGTATTTCATGTTTTTTACTCTGCGGAAATTTATCACCCAGAGAAGATTATTCTTATATCAAAAGTCCAAGTGAAATCAAATATATGTAGTCCAGCTGGACATCTCAAAATCATTGACCAGCGAAGCAATCAATCCTGTAACAAAAGTGTGAGTTATGTAAAGCTCTGGTAGAAAAAAAGCAGCTCTAATGAGGCTACTTCGGGAAAAATGTACGAGGAAAGACTTCCTTTTGTTTGAGAAATTGCTGACATAATTTTTGAGGCCAATAATTTTATAGGATGGAGAGATTCATGACATCCCTTTGTACATTAAATTAATATGATCTCATAAATTGCTCATAATTAAGAATACGTTTTTTTTGTGGTGAAAGAAACTTTATATAGGTAAACACGGATCAATCTACCATCGCATGGTGGAACCTAGATTGTCGAGTGGTGTCAGGAACAAGTGCGCGTGTCATGTGACTCACGCCAAGGTCAGACCACCGGTTTTCACGCACAATGAAATAAAATTAAGCACGTGGATCACCTATATTGACTTCAAATGTCCGATTAAGTTCAAACAATATGTGCAACGATCTACACTAACATGATCTTCATGAACAAATTAACAATTCATAAGCAATGAATGTAGTCTAAGAAGATAATTGATCAAAAAGATTTATGAATGATAAAGAAACTTGAATGGGATTTAAGTACGCTATTAAATAAAGTGTAAAAAAATAAAATGCGTACTGTTCTTCAATTTGCTTTCATGTCTCAAAATGGCCGCCATCCTCAGCAATGCACTTGTGTTTCTCTGAATAAATTTAATAGTTCTTGATGACCGAGGTAGTATTCACTATTTTTCTTCTTCAATCTATTTATCTTATAGTCAACTGTTTGTTATCAAACTAACGAGTGCACATGCAAAATCAAACGGATGAGAACCCATATGTTTATATAATTGAAATATACAGTCAACGTAGGCAAAATAGGAGGTTGTTTATCTTCATTTCTCACAGCATTCCAAAGTATATGAGGAGATGGAGGGCTATCAGTTTACTTCTTCTAGGTGCTTCAATTATTGCAGTCATTTCAATATCTTGATTGGCCGCTAATTACCAATACATATCACAAATTTTCATTTTTAAAACTTTCATGGTGAAATGATCCAGTCGAATATCAGCTTTCTCTTTGTCTCTGCAATTCCTGTAATACGTGTTCTAAGACGGTTTGCATTTGTTGTCATTAGTTCATATTCTCAATGCTCATTTTCTTGTATTTTCCTATTTATTGGTTATATGTTCTCCCCAGAATGACAGTTGGAGTTCGCATGACAAGAAGTTCTGTCCATAAGCCTGCTGATAGGCGGAATAAGAGCATTGTCGGTGGAAAAGGACATACTGGTGGTTATAAGATTGAAGATTCCGATGGCAGACATGCTGGTGGTCATAAGATTGACGATTCGGATGACGAGGTGTTTTATAGACCAGAAAAATTAGACCGTTTTTCAAACTTGGGTAAGAAAGGAAGAAACTTGAGGTCTGATCCCATGAAGAGCAATACGAGGTTTGAAAGAGGGAAAGAAAATGATTCTGACCTATCTCATTGGAGAATGAGGACAGCTGATCCTTCTAAGAATGCTGGGAAGGAGAGGAAGTATTTGGTAAAAGGGCGAAAGGAGTGGGATAAGAATGTTAATGTTGATAAAAAGAGTAGATCTAGCAATGTAAGGTTATTTACAGGGAAACCTTATACAGGAATGCGAAGAGTTGTTGATGGATATGCTTCTAATTATGTCCAGAGTAATGGGGGTTTCTCTAGAAGCAAAGAAAGGAGCATGAAAACTGAAGCATCTGCTGGAAAAATCAGATTCAAAAGGAGAAAGGTAGATGGGGGATTGGATAAAAAGAGCAATGATGATGATGCTGAAGAGGAAGAATTGGAGAAGCAAGGTGTAGATGGAAAAAATCAAATTTCTGAACAAAAACCAGTTAGTCACCCAACTCGGGTATTGGATAAAACTGGTAAAATGATGAGAGTTCAATATAAGTCTGTAAAAGATGGCTCAACTGAGACCATTGCTTCCAAGAAGAAGAATAGGAGAGTCATCAAGATTGATCCATATGATTTTTCAAATAAGAGATTAGATGATGGTGTTCCTAAAAGTGGTGAGTACTTCATGTTGGTATATTCCTCCCATTATAATATACTATTTTTCTTATTGATATTCCCTACATTATTTTTCTTATTGATATTCCTTCAAAGTATATACTAGCTCATTGTGTTATACTTTTTCTCTATCTCAGGATGTATATTTTTTCGAGATCTTCTTTGTATTCTTTCCCGGATGATTTAACATTGGTCTTAAAAGTTGTATTGAATGAAGTTTTGATTTCTAGTTACCTGCTGTTTGGTTCCATGTGAATGCTATTATTATGTAGATAACAATGTTATTTGAAATGCAATGTGTTTAGTTGATTATTGGTTCATGTTTGTTTCAGTGTTGTCTTATTTCAACAGTGAATAGTGATTATTATATGTTTTCTGTCATTTATTTTAGTTGGTAGATCGGCAGATTTGACCAATTTTTAGATGTCATCAAATCAAGAATTAAATGCTATTTTTGAGATCATTATAGAAATGTTAATGAACCAACCAACTGACATCTTCTAATAACATGTCATTCTATATAATATGTTAGTATAATCATACAACCCCTTAATTTTGTCAAATAGTCTTTATATTTATAGCCGTGCATTTTAGCATTATTTCTCAAGCTATTTGATTGGTGTCAAAAGTCAAAACTGTAATGCCACTTACATGAATCATCATTGCAAATTTGCAATCATTTTGAAAGTTCCGTCTCTCTTGTGATCTTTGTGAATATTTTGGACTGTCAAACATGACCCTTGCTAGTGGCGTCATTATATACTAATGCTAGGTTAACTAGGCTAATTCATACCTCTGCTTACATCTCTTTTCACCTCCTGGATTTTGTTGTTCAACAAAGGTTTATGAAAAATGTTTGTTGCTACTTACACACACACACATATACATACGTACATATGTGTGTGTGTGTGTGTGTGTGTGTGTGTGTGTATATAGGGGCATTTATCGGGACCTCCCCTCTAACTTTGAAAAATTACAGACTGCACCCCTCTTATTATGGAAATTACAAAAACAGCCCCTCAATGTTACAAAACATAACATTTACCTCCCCTGAAATACACATTTCATAACATCCACGCACAAAAATACCCCCCTCGGAGTACATTTTCAGGAGGGGTATTTTGTGCACGGATGTTATGAAATATAAACTTCAGGGGAGGTAAATGTTATGTTTTGTAACACTGAGGGGAGTTTTTGTAATTTCCGTAATAGAGGGGTGCAAGCTGTAATTATGCTATCTTCCAGGGGAGTTTTGGTAATTATTCGTATATATATTTATGTATATAGTGATCTTTTTGAATATTTCTGACTGTCAAACATGACCCTTATTGGTGGCGTCATTATATACTAGTGCTAGGTTAACTAGGCTAATTCATACATCTGCTTACATCTCTTCTCACCTCCTGGGTTTTGTTGTTCAACAGAGGTTTATCCAACTGTATAATTAAATCCTGGTCTTGAACATTGTTTGTTGCTATATATATATATATAAATAATGAAACTTCGGGTAGCCATGGCCCTTAAATTGAACTATAAGATGATTCCGAGCACTTTGATTTTCTCTGATCTAAGGACTCACATAATTTATTTTAATATATAAGGATTGCATAAATAGAAAAATGTGTTGTTTATAAATAGTAGTGGCTGTGCACAGAGTTCCTTAATGCACAGTGTGCGGTGGTAATAGTACTTTGCCCTTGCTTAACTGACTGTTGGGTATCTTTGTCGTAGCACTATGCTCACCGGGAGAATTCGTCATGACTTCTGGTTATTCATAATATTGACAAGTTATTTTGGTCATTTGTTCATGAAATGCTCTGATTGGAAGTGGTACACTTTTCATTAAATCTGATAGACTTGGTTGTCTTCAGATGTTGCTGTAGGGGAAGAAATTGCTGTAAATAAAGATATTGCTGCACCGAAAGAAACCATGGTTTCAATGAATGCTCAGTTTCGTGCGATACAACCAAGTGATGAAATCCTTTCATTCGTGGAAGATAATGTTATTATTTATGACAACTATTTATCTTTTTCCAACCAGCATACTTTATAATATAATGAAAACTGCCTATTCATTGCATTATGCATTTTTTTGACAGCTGCTAGGCCGCAGGCGCTTGATTGAGTTGCGAAATGCTGGCTACAATGTCAAGTTATCTGCTCCATTAGATAACATACCTTTTTCTATGTCCACAGATAGAGAAAAAATGGAAGACAATGTAAGATTTTATAAAATATGAAATTGCGTCGTTTTTTCTTTCACTGTTCTTTTTATTTGTTTCCCTGAATCTTTGATTAGAAGCGTCTCTGTACTGGTTTCAAACATTGCCCTTCATGAAACGAATATATGCAGATAATTGAGATTCCTGTTTGTCAATAACATTTCTTGATAATTTTTTTTCTATTTAATCATAATGCTTGTTTAAGTTGAAATATTTTTTGTTAGGTATTTCGGAATCATTTAGATTTTTTTGCGGCTGCAATAATTTCTTCATCTTTCCCACCTCCAACACTTCCTGAGATAGCATTTGCAGGTATGAAAGGAAATGATTTTCATTAGAGCTGTGCATGAATGTAAAAATATGACATTATTTTGAATGTTTTATTGCGCATCTTCACTCTCGCACTAAACCACTCACCATTAAACATATTTGAAAGTTCATGTCATATTCTTGATTATTTTAGTAATAACTATTCATGAGGCAATTTGAGGGTTACATAAGAATTTCCTATTTTTTCCCTCATTCTTGTTACCAATAATAACCTTAGTGCTTACTGGGTTTTTCTTCACTGTATTTTTTGTATATCTTAGTCTTTCTTGTAACCAAAACTAACATAGGAATTTCCCAATTTTACATTTTATGTGTTTTATCTATTTTTTCCTTGCGTTTTCAAGAATGCAGAAAAATGATTATTTTAGTGCTATGGGTTGAAAATCAGCTAGTTAAAAAAAACATTGTGGCATTTAGGTAGGTCAAATGTTGGGAAGTCATCATTGCTAAATGCACTCACCAGGCAATGGGGTGTAGTGAGGACATCAGATAAACCTGGTTTGACTCAGGTAAAATTAGATTTTTTAAATACTGACAAATTTGTGCACGCCATATCTTAGAATATCATATACCTAATATCTACCATCTCTGTTTCGATTTCAGACCATCAACTTTTTTAAGCTCGCCTCAAAACTTTGTCTAGTTGATCTCCCTGGTTATGGCTTTGCTTATGCTAAAGAAGAAGTTAAGGAATCTTGGGAGGAGCTTGTGAGTATCCACAGATAGTTTTGATACTATTTCAGCTTAAAGTATTTAATATTTCATTTATAGTTTGTAGATGGGTTATTCTCAAAAAGATGTCCGCAGCTTGAATAGGGATTTAACTTAAACTCTTACCACACCTGCTGATTATTTTAGTTTTGGTCCAATTTATTCAATTTTTCATCAAGTAAATACGATTGACACCAAATCAACATGATATAGACACAAGTAAACCCAATTTAACCTTTACATGTATTTATTCTGTAGAAATGGAGAAAGCCAACCTTGTATATATGTCCACTTGATGCAAATACAAAGAATGAGTACATATATATAGATGAGAGAAAGAGAGAGAAAAGTCCTATACACAATGTGGGACTAAAGAGAGGAGAGAAAAAGCAATAAATGCTATACAAATGGGCCTAATGTTAAGTGGGCTTTTCCAACACTCCCCCGCAAGCTGGAGCGTATAGGTCATATGCACCCAGCTTGGACAAACATTGGTAGAACATAGTGCTTGATAAGGCCTTTGTGAGGATGTCGGCAACTTGATCAGTTCCTGGAACATGCTTTAATTCAAGTTTCTTCAATTGAACCTTTTCACGAACAAAGTGACAGTCAACCTCGATATGTTTTGTGCGCTCATGAAAGACCGGATTCTTTGCGATGTGTATGGCGGCTTGACTATCACAAAATAGAACAGCAGAGGAGGGGAGTTTTACTCCTAGGTCAGTAAGGAGACTTTCAAGCCATGTGAGTTCTGAAACAACTGAGGCCATCGATCTGTATTCAGCCTCTGCAGAGGAACGAGCCACCACAGCTTGTTTCTTACTCTTCCAAGTAATAAGATGCCCACCAAAATACGTACAGAACCCACTAGTTGACCTTCGATCGTCCAGGGAACCCGCATAGTCGGCATCAGAATAGGCAACCAATGCGGGAGCAGAGTCGGAGGTTTTGTAAACCAGCCCTTGGCCTGGAGCTCCCTTAAGGTATCGGAGAATCCGTTCAACCGCTTGGAGATGAGAAGCCCGGGGGGCATGCATGAACCTGCTGACAACCCCAACTGCAAATGATATATCTGGCCTTGTGACTGTTAGATAGATCAACTTGCCCACCAGGCGTCGATAGTATTCCGGGTTCGGAAGAAGCAAATCGTCATCCGAAGCATGAGCGCATAATTTGTGATTTGCCTCCATCGGGGTACACGCAGGCTTGCAACCAGACTGTCCAGCATCTTTGAGAAGATCGAGACAGTACTTTCGTTGGGAGAGTACCAACCCGTCCGGCCGCCGGGCGATTTCGAGACCAAGGAAGTAGCGAAGTGTCCCCAGATCTTTAGTCTGAAAAACAGTGCTCAGGTGTTGTTTGACGTCTTGAATCCCCTTTGAGTCATCCCCAGTGAGAATGATGTCGTCAACATAAACCAATAGAAGAATGGTGCCAGTGGCCCGGTGTCGGGTAAAAAAGGAGAAATCTGCAGAGCTCCGAGTGAACCCCATGTCCCGAACCACCTTGCTAAACTTGTCAAACCACGCCCGTGGGGACTGTTTGAGACCATAGATGGACTTTTTGAGAAGACAGACCCGAGACTCCCCCGTGGTCTCAAACCCGGGCGGTTGGCGCATGTAGACAGTTTCCTGAAGGTCGCCATTCAAAAAGGCGTTCTTGATATCAAGCTGATGAAGGGGCCAGCGGCGGTGCACCGCGACGGAGAGAAGAACGCGGACAGTGTTAAGCTTGGCTACCGGAGAAAATGTTTCCTCATAGTCGAGGCCCTCCTGTTGTGTGAAGCCACGGGCCACAAGACGGGCCTTCAGTCGGGCAATAGTGCCATCCGGAGCATGCTTGATGACGAAGACCCATTTGCATCCAACAGGGTGCTGACCGGGAGGTAAGGGAACCAAGACCCAGGTCTGGTTGGCCCAAAGGGCCGTCATTTCTTCGTCCATGGCAGCCCGCCAGCCAGGATGGTGAAGTGCCTCCTGCAAAGAGTTAGGGACTGAAACAGAAGATAAGGAGGTGACAAAGTGAAGAAGAGAGGGGGAGAGGCGATGGAGCGAGACGTAGTTCGCCATCGGATGAGCGGTGGAGACGGGAGCCGGAGCAGCAGGGAGCAGAGCACCAGAGGGCGAAGCCGACTGCAGAGGAGCCACAGAATGAGGAGAGCGACGAGAATAGACCCGGATAACCGGTGGTGGTGGACGGACCGGAGGCGGGGAAGGGAGAGGGGCTGAGGAGTGAGGAGCAGGAATGACAGGACGAACGACGAGAGCGGGATGCAGAGCGATATCCGGAGCAGGAAAGAATGAAAGATCTTCACGGAAAGTTACGTCAGGCGAGACAGTAACCTTGCGGGTAGTAGGCGAATAATATACATACCCCTTCTGAGTGCGGGAGTACCCGACAAAGATCTGCTTGGTGGCACGAGGGTCCAACTTGTCCGTGGAGGGACCAAGGTGGTGAACGTAGCAGGTACACCCAAACACCCGTGGCGGAAGGGGAAAAGGCGGAGTTGTGGGAAAGAGGAGGCTGAAAGGAGTAGCATACTGGAGGACGGAAGACGGGAGGCGGTTGATGAGGAAGCAAGCCGTGGAGAGAGCGTAGTTCCAGTATGGTTTGGGGACCTGCATTTGAAGCATAAGCGAGCGAGCGACATCAAGAAGGTGACGATTCTTGCGCTCAGCGACACCATTCTGTTGTGGTGTGTACGGACAGGATGTTTGGTGAAGAATGCCGAACTCAGAGCAGAGGGTGGCAAACGTATGACTGGTGTACTCCCGCGCATTGTCAGTGCGAATAGTGCGAATAGGTGCAGAGAACTGAGTGCGAGTCTCAAGTATGAAGGCCCGAAATACGCGGGGAAGTTCAGAGCGATCCCGAAGGAGATATAACCACGTCATGCGAGAGTAATCATCAATAAAAGTAAGAAAATAACGATAGCCAGAAATACTAGTAAATTTGTACGGACCCCATATATCGGAGTGTACTAAAATAAAAGGAGCGGAGCTCCGAGTACAATGAGGGGGGAAAGAAGAACGGGGCTGTTTGCCCAAAATACATGTGTCACAACGAAAAGCAGGGAGAGTGACATCAGGAAGAGCCTTCCGGAGGACTGGAAGAGGAGCATGTCCCAGACGGCGATGCCAATCCAAAGAGGAGATAGATGCGAGGACAGTGGGAGAGTCGTCAAGAAGATAGAGCCCATTCTGCAGCCGTCCTCTACCAATGATAGTCTGCGTCTGCTGATCCTGTATGAGAAAAGAAGAAGAAGTAAATGTGACTGAGTAATTAGAATCTGTAGTAAGGCGACCGACAGAGAGTAAATTGAAAGGAGAGCCCGGAACATGAAGAGCCGAGCGGAGGAGGAGAGAAGAGGTGAGAGAAATATCAGCACATCCAGATACGGGAACCGACGCCCCATTAGCAACAGTAATGTACTTCGGGTGAGGTGAAGACAAGTACTGTGGTGGCCTAACAGAGGTGATATGATGAGTGGCACCAGAATCAAGGATCCAGCGCATGCCAGAGGATAGGCAGGCGATACCTTCATTGGAGAGAGAGGCAGCAGAGGCAACCGAGGCAGGCGGACGGCTGAGCAAGCAATGAAGATGCTGGAGCTGAAGACGAACCTCGTCGAGCTCAGTACGAGAGGAGGCAGAATCGGTAGTAGCAGCAGAGACCTGTGGACGAGGAGGTCGGCCATGTTTGCGAAAGCAAGTGGCCTCAAGATGACCAACTCTACCACAGAACGAGCATTGAGGCCTAGATCGGCCACCGCGACCCCGGCCGCGAGAGTCAGAGCGGCCACCCCGGGCAGAGGGGGGAAGAGGCAATAAGGGAGCGGGTGCCTGTTGAACAAGGGCCGGAGAAGGAAGGCCGGGAACATCCGGAGGCGGGGAGACCTTGAGAAGCATTGAGCACACGTCGGAAAAGGACGGTGTAACAGTAGAGGAGAGGATGTGAGCCCGGACACTGTGAAGATGAGAGGGTACCCGAGCCATCATCATGGCGATACCCACAGCTTCCTTCTGGGTACGTTGGGCAGCGAGATCTAGAGTGGGAGGCTGATGGTGGATCCAAGCCTCAACCAGAGACCGGGCTTGAGCAACAAAGGACGTCAAGTCGGTTGCGCCACTGCTGTCAAGGGCCTGGAGAGCGGTGATGATATCATAGAGATGGTGGAGACTATCTTTGCCAGAATAGAGGGTGTGTAGCTCGTCCCACATGCCTTTGGCCGTCTCATGATACATGGCCAGGCGATAAGATTCTCCATCGAGAGAGTTGAGGAGCCAAGTCTGCACACGCCCATCATTGCGTAACCACTCCTCAGTAGGGACACCAATAACGGTCTGGGTCAGATGATGAAGGAAGCCCTTTGACTGAAGGACACGGCGAACTGAGTGTGCCCATTCCACAAAGTTCTTCTTGCCAGTGAGCGAAATAGTAGTGATCCGGAGCTCGTCGCGGACTTCTGGTATAGAGGGCGGGCGTTCAGGAGGAACTGCCGTACCAACGGAGTCTGCAGAGGTAGACATGGAGACCGCAGCGAGCTCAAGGAGGCCGCAGCTAGTTGGAGGAGGCCGCAGCGAGTTAGAGGAGACCGCAGCGGGCGGGAGGCCGCAGCGAGCTGGAGGAGACCGCAGCGGGCTGGAGGCAGCCGCGAGAGGAAGCAGACAGCGGACTGGGAGAGGACGCGGCGACCTGGATGAGGTCGCGGCGAGCTGGAAGTCGTTGCGGTCTGGGTCAGGCCGCGGCGGTCTGGGTCAGGCCGCGGCGGACGGGAGAGCTGAGAAGAGAAGCCGGGGCTGACAGGCGAGCAGGCGGGCTGGCTGGCGGGCGACTGGCGAGCTGGCGAGCTGGCGACAAGCGAGTTGGCGAGCTGGCGAGCCGAAGAGGACCAAGAGGAGGAGGCGAGCTGGCGAGCTGGCGAGCTGGTGAGCTGGCGAGCTGGCGATCTGGCGAACTGGCGAACTGGCGAACTGGCGAGCTGAAGAAGACCAAGAAGACCAAGAGGAGGAGGCGAGCTGGCGAGCTGGCGAGCTGGCGAGCTGGCGAGCTGGCGACTGAAGGAGAGCAAGGAGAAGAAGCGAAGGCAGAGGTCGCACCGGACAGGAAGAGTCCGCAGCGGACAAGGGAAAGCAGTGGACCCCACAGGATGGCTATAAATAAGGGGCAAGAGGAGGAAGGAGAAGACGAGAGGTGAAGTGGTTCCACGGGAGGAGAGTCTGCGGACTGGACAAGGAAGGCCGCAGGAGTGAAGCGGCTAGAAGGAGCGGACACACTGTCACAGGTCGCAGAGGAGAGGTGGTTCCACGGAGAGGCTGCGGACTGGATAAGGGAGTCCGCAGGAGGTCGCAGGCCGCAGGGAGGACGGAGAGGGGAGTCCGCAGGAGTCAGCAACCTGGCTCTGATACCATGTAGAAATGGAGAAAGCCAACCTTGTATATATGTCCACTTGATGCAAATACAAAGAATGAGTACATATATATAGATGAGAGAAAGAGAGAGAAAAGTCCTATACACAATGTGGGACTAAAGAGAGGAGAGAAAAAACAATAAATGCTATACAAATGGGCCTAATGTTAAGTGGGCTTTTCCAACATATTCTTTAAATTACAAGTATTAATCATGTATGCAAATATATATTCATCTTAATTTTGTGGGGAAGTATAACATTGCAGTGAAACATCATAACACAATTTTTAAATGCGACTAGAGAAGTTAAATCATCCCGTGAACCCATTTGCTAAGGCCATACATTGATTTATAAAAATGTAACCAGACCTACCCCCTTTTATGGTTTGATGCCCAATAATTTTATGTAGAATCTCTAGTTGTCGTCCTACCTCACAATGAGGATTAGGCTGGAGATGGGGTTGTCACTGAGTTGGATAATCCATGCTGCAAGAATCTCAAAAACAAGGTGCCCCACCCCATTTTTTTGTGCATGCCCGTTACGTTAAGGTTGTACAAAAGCAACACTGATCCAATGTTGTAACAGAATACTGTGCCTGGACACGCACCATGTGGCTATCCACGAGGCTATGTGAAAACAACAACAAAGAATGAGTGAAGAAGTTGCTGTATCTGCGGGTGCATGGCTGTTGGTGATGAGTCCATACACTATACTATATCGTTGGTTGAATGGTAAGTCCGCATAAATCAATCTGACTCGTCATCATGATGTACCTGAGTGCAAGTAATGGAAACACCCCCTTGAAGAGTGGTTGATTTTGAATTGCAAAGGCCATAGTCATGGCCTCCTAGTTGACCTTGACGCATCCTAGAATTTTGAGCCATGGCACTCTCAAAATAGTGTCAATCTCACCAATGTCAAAAGCATAGAAGTTCTCTGTTACGGGGCATGACCCCACATGTATTGCGGCAGATGCCGCCGATCGATGTATGGTGCCCATCGCCCAAGCGCACTGTGAATCTCGGAGCTGTGTCCGACTATATTTGCATGCAGATCATAACTCTTGTCAACAAAAGTTGTGACTCGTGCTACTGTTATTTATCATAAGAATTTGATGTGATCTTTACAAATAATCTCATCGAGTAGGGGTTAAAAATGTTGCCCACCCGAAAACAGATCCATGCGATGATGGGCACCCATTCTTTCTACGAACGGTGTAATGTATCATCATTGATCTCGAAGGCCTCAAAGTCCCTCCATACAAATGTTATCCATATTAATGTTGAGCAGTGCCGAACATGATAGTACATTTATTTGCAGTGGAAATAAATTCTCTTATCACATAGATCATTGTGCTCTTGATTGAGAGGCGGTGGTTGGGGGTATGCTTGGTGGTTGGGTTTTGTGTTGTGCTTAGGTTTTGTGTTGTATTGGGTTTATAAGTAGAGTAGGAATGCCAATATGAGAGGATGTTGATGGGAGATGGGGATTTTTTGGGGGGTGGGAATTTGTGTGTGAACTCTCGACTTTATTGAGGATAACTATGCCCCTGGCTTGGTTCATAGCGGTGAGATGGAGAGTTCGAAGGTGGACTCTAATGTGAGTTTGAAATCTATGTATGTAGTGACCTAAGTCGTGGTTAGTGGAAGATCAAAAATATGGGTGATGAGTTCAATGAAATCGTCAAAGTAGACATTTTTCAATCCCATTTGACGTACTCTGTAAAATGCGCTCGATCATATTTCCAGATTGGTGATGGTTGTAACATTAAATCAATGCCTAAGTGAATGCAACTGAACAAGAAATGGTGTCGTTTGTCAAAGCCAACATACCCCATTGAAGGTAGAGACTTCCATTCACAAGAGGGCCTTGGAGATCCTTTTGCAGGGAGCAGCGGAGATTAAAATTGTCTTGCTCTAGCGATCCATTCCATACTATGTTATTAAAGGCGAGCCTCAGGCGCGCCTAAAACTCGAGGCTCACCAAGCTCAAAGGTTTGCGCCTCCGTGCGCCTTATTTGTGTCTTTGGAATATAAAAGGCGCATGTGTGAGATTATTGTTGTAATTTTTTCTTCAAAATTTTTTTTAAAAATTAATCTACAGTCTCAATAATATTTTATTGATTTAGTGTTTGTGAAAGATAATTGCGTGTTGAGATTTAAATATGATGCAAGTGACCCCATTTACTCTATTTTAAAAGATATAAATGATACTAATGAATGATTAATTAGTAGACTAGATGAGGAATTTGACCGAGAAGTTGAAATGATGTTTGATGCTGATTATTTAAAATGGATGTGGTTGCGCCTTTCCTTCATCCGGCGCGCGTCTGCGCCTTGAGCCTAGGCTCCAAGGCCTCTTTGCGCCTTGGTCCACCTTGCGCCTTTAATAACTAAGATTCCATAGGATCAATGCCATTGAATGTGGTAATGTCGCTATATTAGGGGCCATGAGATGTTAGATCAGGGGCGATGGGATCTCCGGGATGAAATTAGATCAGAATGCCTACATGAAGGCTATGTTGGCTATGAATTTGGAGTCATGATAGTTGCAAACGGACGAAAATCGTCAAGCACGTGTTGTATGTGAAGGAGAGTAGTGGTGATAGTCGTACATTGCTCGTCATGAACATCTAAGGGATTGTTGAGGGCACTGAGGTTGCATTCTACAACATTGCGACAAGTTTCTGACATTTCCGTTGTGTTGGGAATAAACTAGTTGTTGAATGCTGGGATGAGAGGTGGTAAAACAACACAATATAAAATGAAGTCATGGGGAGAATTGTAACGGCCCCTCTTACTAGGCTACCGTCGCAATTTCCATTCATCTTCTATATTTCCTAGGCAATTCAGAGTATGACAGTTATATAATAATCACTGCTTATATATATAAGTATCATGATAGAGTAAAAGAAGTGCTGAAAAGTATATCCCATCTTATTTATCATACATCTGATACAGTATAGTACAGGTGACTGGATACATATATATAACAAAAAGGAGTCACCAAAATATCTGAGCTACAACTGTACAGATACTATCACATCAACTCAAAACTATACATGTAACTCAGAACCAAAAGCTATACTGTAACATGTGACAACCATAAGTAACTATTTGAAATAAAACTGAAACTCGTCGTGGGGGCAGTCGGGGCCGCGACAAGACGTCTTGTGGGCATTCATGACTTCGAAGACGGCTGTGATGACATCCACCCAGATCTTGTACATCTTTTCCCGGCGTGTAGGGGGCCTGCTAGAGCTAGCAGGTGAAGCCTCCGCCTTTACCTGTTTAGTTGCATTTTCTATTAGTCAAAGACTAAATGAATTCTCATTATTCCATTTTTATTACGATGTCTTATTTGCATTTTTCGGATTTCATACTTTATATTGATTACGTTCTCTCTCGTTATATTACATTAATCGTTTTCATCATCTTCTTATTATGAATCTTTTTCTTCTCTGGTTTATCTTTTACTCATACATATATTGTTTCATGGGTTGGACTCTCTTAGTCTCTTTTAGATTTTTCATATTGTTATTGGGCAGTGTTAAGGGAATATTAACCTTTCGTATCATTTATATAGCGCGCTTGCGTGCCTTTTCATATTCACACACATTTCTTAACGTGCCTTTTCATATTCGCACGTTCCTTTCATTTCATCATCATTGGGAGGACATTCACCCCACCTCCATTGTTGGGTTGACCCCCAACTTAGCCCATTTCATTTCTTTATTCTTCTACTTTTTCTTTTCTTTACTTCCTTTACTTTATTTTCATATATTTAATTTCCATTGTTCTTTTCATATAGCATACACATAAAAATATAAGCACGAAAAATAAACATGAAAATTAAGTGATTACAAAGGGTAAGAACTCACTTTTTCCACCCCTTTTCCTTTATCCATGCGACCACCATCGTCATTTTGCTTTCCACTATCTCGTGAAGGCATATCCTACATTGACAATATTGTTAAAGACACATAAGTTGGTCAACCACTTCAAGATGGTCTTGACGGGCTCCACTTGACCTAATTAGGTCAAGGAGTTATTTAGGGGGTTAATTATTCTATCTAGAAATCAAGGGGCTTTTGGTCCAATTGGCGAGGGAACATTACGCCCTAGCCAATTTTGCTTCCCCAGCTCAAAATCCTTTAAGAGATTGCTGCCCTAATTATTACAACAAGATTTATTCATTTGTAATATCTCAACTAAGATCTCTAATTAGGTCATAATCCCCTTTGAGGGTTCTACTTGACCTAATTAGGTCAAAGACCTCTTTAAACCCTAAGTGTTTTGCTGCCCTAGGTTCAACGTAGTGAACTTTCACTGGTTTAGAGAAAGGGCAGCATAATATTCATGCTAAGGATATTTAGGGTTTCACCTATTTCAATCATAACATCAAAATCAAGTTAGCCTTTACTAGGGTTTCCCCCAAATTCATGGGTTTAGCTAGAGAAATCGTTACAGAAACTTTTTCAATGAAAATAAACAAAGATTTTCGAAAACCCTAAAATCTAAAGTTTCTACCATCTGCAATCCATGCAAAAATTTCATGAAAGAAGCAAGAGGAGTGGAGAGGAAGTGATTACCTTTCAATCGGAGGAAAAATAACGAAGAACGGAGGAAGATCGAGCGCTCGGGAGCGTCCGTCGGCGTGCGGCTAATGTCCGCCTTCTGCGCTACTGTGCGGGATCGGGAGAGAAAAATAGGAGGAACAACGACTTTCCTTTGCTTTATTCCTATTGGGCGCCGCTTAATACCCGCACGCCACGCATTTCGAACGACCGGGAGGTGTCGGTTCACTTCATTTTAGCCGATTTCAGCCTCTATTAGCACACCACACCACTTACCTAACATATAAAATAAAGTGGTGGTTTCACAATTCTCCCCTTCTTATTGAATTTTCGTCCGCGAAAATCCTCAATCTGAAAGTACATCAAACAATTGAGGGAAGAAATTTCTCATGTCTTCTTCATTTTCCCACGTTGCTTCATGAATACCATGCCCTTTCCACCAGACCTTGACAAATCGAACTTCTCGATTTCGAAGCTGTTTGTTTTGCCAATCTACAATCTTGTATGACTCGGTTGCACTTGATAAATCCGGTTCTATTTGCACTTGCTCCGGAGAGACTATTTTTTCTGGGTCTGCTATATACTTTCTTAATGAAGAGACATGAAATACATCGTGAAGGTTTTGAAAAGCATCTGATAATACTAGGCGATAAGCCACCGGTCCAATCCTTTCAGAGATGACGAATGGTCCTACATACCTTGGACTAAGCTTTCCAAGTCGACGGATTCGTGAAGTTTCTTTAAAGGGCTTTATCTTTAGACATACCATATCGCCTTCATTAAAGTCTACTCTTCGATGTCTGGCATCATAATATTTTTGTTGTCTATCTTGGGCTATTTTCAATCTTTCTCGTACCAGTGTAAGTTTATCGTTTATCTTATCCACTTGATTCTTTGGGAATAACTTCTGATCACCATCTTCTGCCCAGCTTAATGGGTGCGACATCTTCGTCCATACAATGCCTCAAACGGTGCCATTTGAATACTCGACTGGTAGTTGTTATTGTATGAAAATTCCACCAGCGCTAAGTATTTTTCCCATGAACCTTTAAAATCGAGTACGACCATTCTTAATAAATCTTCCAACAGTTGGATAGTTCGCTCGGACTGACCATCCGTTTGAGGATGAAAGGCAGTACTGTATAGTAGTTTTGTGCCTAATTTCTTCTGTACGAGTTTCCAAGTATCCGATGTAAAGCGTCCATCTCTATCAGACACTATCCATGATATTTTATAATAACGTCGATATACTGATCAACTAACTTTTGCACTGGGGTATCATTTTTCATAGGAATAAAATGTGCAACTTTCGTTAATCGGTCAATAATTACCCAGATACCGTTGTTCCCAGTTTTACTCCTTGACAATCACATGACAAAATCCATGGTTATGTCATCCCATTTCCATTTAGGAATCGGCAGTGATTGTAAGTATCCGCCAGGTTTCTGATGTTCTGCTTTCACAAGTTGGCATGTGTGACATTTAGCAATGTATTGAATTACGCCAGTCTTCATTCCTGACCACCAAAAGTCCTGCTTGAGATCTTGGTACATTTTCGTTCTCCCAGGATGAATTGAATATGTTGTGTTATGTGCTTCATAAAGTATTTCCGCTCGAAGTGTATTAACATGAGGAACACATAACCTTTTATTTAAAAATAATACACCATCTTGTTCTGTAAAAGTAGTTGATTGTCCACTTTTTACCTTATCTAGAATCTTCACAAATATAGGATCTCGGCTCATCGCCTTCCTGACCCTATCTTTAAGGGAATGTTCTGTCATTAGTTGGAAGAATAAATCGCGAGTCTGAGCGTAGTTATACATGTAAGCATTTCAAGATTTTGTATCTCTCGTAATAACTCTTTTTGTTCAGTTAGCGGAACAATCATTTGTGCCAAATGTTTTCTACTGAGTGCATCAACTACTAAATTTGTCTTACCGGGATGGTATTTAATGTCAACGTCATAATCTTTGATAAGTTCTAACCATCGTCTCTGCCGCATATTTATTTCCTTCTGAGAGAAAATATACTTTAAACTTTTGTGGTCTGTAAAGATTTCACATTGAGCACCATATAAATAATGTCGCCAAATCTTTAGGGCAAATACGACAGCTGCCAATTCTAAATCATGTGTTGGGTAATTACGCTCAGAATCCTTCAACTGTCTTGAGGCATACGCAATGACTTTGCCATTCTGCATCAAGACACAACCAAGACCTTTCAGGGATGCATCACTATAAATTTGAAAACCTTCTATGCCACAGGGCATGACCAATATTGGTGCGGTAGTTAATCTTACTTTTAACTCGTCAAATGCCTCTTGATATTCATCAGTCCAGAGAAATAAAACGTTCTTTCGGGTTAGTTTCGTAAGCGGTAGTGCAATTGCTGAAAAATCATTTACAAATTTTATGTAATAACTTGCTAATCCGAGGAAGCTCCGAATTTCTGTGACTGTAGTCGGTCTTGGCCAATTTATAATTGTCTCTACTTTTGCTGGATCTACAGATATTCCATGTTCTGTAACTACATGTCCCAAGAAGGAAACTTCATTTAAACAGAACTCACATTTAGAAAATTTTGCGTATAAGGCATGACTTTTCAACGTTTGCAACACAATCCTCAAGAGCTCTGCATGTTCACCCTTACTTGCTGAATATATCAGGATGTCATCGATAAATACAATAACAAACCTATCTAGATATTCCTTGAATACCCGGTTCATTAAGTCCATAAAAACTGCTGGTGCGTTTGTCAATCCAAACGACATGACTACGAACTCAAAGTGTCCGTATCTTGTGCTGAAGGCAGTTTTGTAAATATCGTTTTCTTTTATTCGCATCTGATGGTATCCTGATCTTAGGTCAATTTTAGAAAAAACTTTCGCATTACTTAATTGATCAAATAAATCATCAATGCAAGGTAGAGGGTACTGATTGCGAACTGTCAACTTATTCAGTTCTCGGTAGTCGACACATAGTCGAAACGAACCATCTTTCTTTTTAACAAAAAGTACTGGAGCTCCCCAAGGTGAGGTGCTTGGTCGGATGAAGTCCTTATCAAGTAGTTCATGCAATTGGCTTTTTAGTTCTGCCAATTCTTTAGGAGCCATGCGATATGATGCCTTTGCTACTGGCTTAGCTCCTTCCACTAAATCAATAGTGAATTCTACATCCCTTGATGGGGGTAGTGCTGGTAATTCTTCGTGAAATACTTCGAGAAATTCACATACTACAGGAACTGCAGTTGGCTCACGTGTCACCGCACTGGTTCCCTTAATTATGACCAAGGTTGTTTCACAACCTTTTCGTATTTTCTTCAGTGCCTTTAATGAAGATATCATAATTTTTGCAACTTCATTTAATCCTTTAAAAGTACACTTTATATTGTTTAGCTTAAGTGTAATTTCCTTCTTTTTACAATTGATAATAGCTTCATATCTTGATAATCAATCCATCCCTAATATGATATCAAACTCAGATAGGGGTAGAACTGCAACATCTGCTTCTACTGGGTGAGTATCAATTGTTAGCCATACTGTACATCGAAGCTTTGTAGTCATCTCCGTATTATTAGGCATTTTAACTCTCAACTCTTCCAACGATATATATGGTTCCAACCTTAATTGTTTAATTGCTCTTGTAGAGATGAAAGATTGACGAGCCCCTGTATCAAATAATACCTTTAAAAGGTGGTTATGCACATAGATCATACCTGTGATAACAGTATCATCAGCTTTCGCTCCTTGCTGGTTCATATTAAAAACTCTAGGCTGCACCTGTCTGTCTTCTCTAGTTTCTACCATAGATCCTGATGTATCAATTCCTTTACCTTTATCCATTCTACTAACTGAGCTGGTATCAAGGTGATGAAATGTTGATATCTGACCAGGACCACCTCTTTCAGATACTGTTTTCCACAACGGGCAATCTTGGCGGCGATGTCCCGACTTCAGACATTTAAAACAAACGCCGGTACCCTTTAAGCAATCGCCAAAGTGATTCTTTCCGCATTTCGAACATAAGGGCTTCATCGTAACTACTAGCCCCACTTTCATTTCGAGTTTGTGATGGAGGACCTCCTTTCTTCCTTTTCCAATTTGAACTTCCACTCTTTCGCGAGGAATCCATATTCTGTCCTTCTGGCAGTCTTTTCTTCTGAAAGTCCATTCGCCTTTGCGAACTCTCGACATCCTTTTCAATTAACTTAGCAGTCTCTACTAATTCATTATAATTCTTAATCCTTTGTGAAATGAGATGTACCCGTACGTCTTCTCGTAGACCCAATTGAAATCGAAAGCAACGATCGCTTTTCTTGGCGACCATATCTCCTGCATAATACGCTAGTTGTGCAAACTCAGCTTCATATTGAAGGACTGTACGATTTCCTTGCATTAATCTAAGAAATTTTTCCTGCAACATTTGTTTTTCAGATGGAGGGACAAAACAATTAACAAATTCTTTCAAAAAGTCAGTTCAATAAATCTCTGAATTTTTTCGCTCAGCAAATTTCCCTTGCCTCATGCTGTCCCACCATCGATCAACCTCTCCTAGTAGGAAGACGACTAAATTAATTTTTTGATCATCGGGGCATTTTATAGCATTGAAAATTAATTCAATCCTCTTGATCCAGCCTTCAGTTTCCATTGGGGTCAAACCTCCTCGAAATAATGGCGGTCTCATTTCCAGAAATTGCTTCACGTAAGATTCACTTGACATTGATGGTTGCGATACTGCAACAGCACTATGGCCCATTCGAATAGCCTCAGCTAATGCTTGCATGACTTCGGATAGAAGGGGATTTGATCTTTCCCTAATTTTGTCTTCAACCATGCGACTAGTTTCTCCTTCGAGTTCTTCTCTTTGTCGTCTACTCAAATAGGTGCGAAAGGGTTCCTGAAACAGAAAGATGTCAAATTAGATACTTCAGTTTGTTTTACTTCCATTCCTTGCATTTCTTTTACTCCTAAAGAATCCAAACAAAAACCTCCTCTGATACCATTTAATTGTAACGACCCCTCTTACTAGGCTACCGTCGCAATTTCCATTCATCTTCTATATTTCCTAGGCAATTCAGAGTATGACAGTTATATAATCATCACTGCTTATATATATAAATAAGTATCATGACAAAGTAAAAGAAGTGCTGAAAAGTACATCCCATCTTATTTATCATACATCTGATACAGTATAATACAGGTGACTGGATACATATATATAACAAAAAGGAGTCACCAAAATATCTGAGCTACAACTATACAGATACTATCATATCAGCTCAAAATTATACATGTAACTCAGAACCAAAATCTATACTGTAACATGTGACAACCATAAGTAACCATTTGAAATAAAACTGAAACTCGTCGTGGGGGCAGTCGGGGTCGCGACAAGACGTCTTGTGGGCATCCATGACTTCGAAGACGGCTGTGATGACATCCACCCAGATCTTGTACATCTTTTCCCGGCGTGTAGGGGGCCTGCTAGAGCTAGCAGGGGAAGCCTCCGCCTTTACCTATTTAGTTACATTTTCTATTAGTCAAAGACTAAATGAATTCTCATTATTCCATTTTTATTATGATGTCTTATTTGCATTTTTCGGATTTCATACTTTATATTGATTACGTTCTCTCTCGTTATATTACATTAATCGTTTTCATCTTCTTATTATGAATCTTTTTCTTCTCTGGTTTATCTTTTACTCATACATATATTGTTTCATGGGTTGGACTCTCTTAGTCTCTTTTAGATTTTTCATGTTGTTATTGGGCAGTGTTAAGAGAATATTAACCTTTCGTATCATTTATATAGCGCGCTTGCGTGCCTTTTCATATTCGCACACATTTCTTAACGTGCCTTTTCATATTTGCACGTTCCTTTCATTTCATCATCATTGGGAGGACATTCACCCCACCTCCACTGTTGGGTTGACCCCTAACTTAGCCCATTTCATTTCTTTATTCTTCTACATTTTCTTTTCTTTACTTCCTTTACTTTATTTTCATATATTTAATTTCCATTGTTCTTTTCATATAGCATACACATAAAATATAAGCATGAAAAATAAACATGAAAATTAAGTGATTACAAAGGGTAAGAACTCACTTTTTCCACCCCTTTTCCTTTATCCCTGCGACCACCATCGTCATTTTGCTTTCCACTATCTTGTGAAGCCATATCCTACATTGACAATATTGTTAAAGACACATAAGTTGGTCAACTATTTCAAGATGGTCTTGACGGGCTCCACTTGACCTAATTAGGTCAAGGAGTTATTTAGGGGGTTAGTTATTCTATCTAGAAATCAATGGGCTTTTGGTGCAATTGGCGAGGGAACATTACGCCCTAGCCAATTTTGCTTCCCTAGCTCAAAATCCTTTAAGAGATTGCTGCCCTAATTATTACAACAAGGTTTATTCATTTGTAATATCTCAACTAAGGTCTCTAATTAGGTCATAATCCCCTTTGAGGGTTCTACTTGACCGAATTAGGTCAAATACCTCTTTAAACCCTTAGGGTTTTGCTGCCCTAAGTTCAACGTAGTGAACTTTCACTGGTTTAGAGAAAGGGCAGCATAATATTCATGTTAAGGATATTTAGGGTTTCACCTATTTCAATCCTAACATCAAAATCAAGTTAGCCTTTACTAGGGTTTTCCCCAAATTCATGGATTTAGCTAGAGAAATCGTTACAGAAACTTTTTCAATGAAAATAAACAAAGATTTTCGAAAACCCTAAAATCTAAAGTTTCTACCATCTACAATGCATGCAAAAATTTCACGAAAGAAGCAAGAGGAGTGGAGAGGAAGTGATTACCTTTCAATCGGAGGAAAAATAACGAAGAACGGAGGAAGATCGAGCGCTCGGGAGCGTCCGTCGGCGTGCGGCTAATGTCCGCCTTTTGCGCTACTGTGCGCGATCGGGAGAGAAAAATAGGAGGAACAACGACTTTACTTTGCTTTATTCCTATCGGGCGCTGCTTAATACCCGCACGCCACGCATTTCGAACGACCGGGAGGTGCCAGTTCACTTTATTTTAGCCGGTTTCCGCCTCTATTAGCACACCACACCACTTACCTAACATATAAAATAAAGTGGTGGTTTCACAAGAAACACCAGTGGTATTCCAACTTTTGCGAGGAAAGTCCTCCGTGCAACCTAGCAGCTCTGTTCAACTCTTTGTCGAAAATGAATTTTGGGTGGGTAGTTAGTTCATTGAGGTAGAAATAGGCCAGCAAATTCTATATGAACTATGGTCAACAAGGAACGAACGATTGGCTGGATTAGTGAGGAAAGAGTACTTGGACGGAGGGTTGATAAATTCGGGTGGCGTGTAGTAGGTAAGGAAAATTTTGTTAGCTAGTGAAAGCAGACGGACCGACAATGTCTGATAAATGTTCAGGGCGAGATTTAAATTCCTCTGTTACTGGAAACAAGAAGTGTTGACTTGATGAACAATGCAAAGAAGGCAAGCAAGTGGAACTTCAGAGAGGAAGGGATCGTGAGATTTGACGAAAATAAGAGATCATTATTACTTATTAGTCTGCCGACCCCATGTTTTCATCAAAGACGAGTGCATGATGGGAGTTCCCTGTTTATCCCGCTCTATAATTCATAATTCAAAACATAAAAAAAATGCAAAATTAAAGATGCAATAGAAGCGCCTCTTCTCGTTTCACCGCATTTGCGCACCTTGTATAAACACATCATGTGTGAGTGCTATTTCTCATGCTCTAACATAGCTCCTCATCAATGCTCTATAGGCATGGATCCTCCACACTAACAGTCATTGCTAGGTTGCTCGTCTGCATCAGTTCTACCCTTTTGTGAAAAATTCGACCCGGAGCTATGTAGGAGGAACCATCCACGTCGAGCACTTGTTCTCGAGAAGACACTGCCCACAAGATCTTGCTATTGAGATTACTTTTGTGGATTTTTTTGCACGCCTTTAAGTTTGTTCCTGGCATGGATTTTTTTTGGGCCCCAGACTATTGAGGTTACCGAGCTGCAGCCGGAGGAGCTGGCATGGCAAGTGTACACGCGAAGGCGGCGGGCTCCGGTTGAAACTCACAGCTCAGAGGATGCTCGCGGCGCACACGAATCGGAGGGCGATACTCGCGGCGCGAACGAACCAGACCTGCACCACTCCGGATGCTATTTTTATTCAGTTTTAATTGCAGTATTTTAATTGTTTTATTGGACCCCTCACTATAAGAGGGGGTGTGGTTGGACTTATGTGTATCTTTGGATCAATTGTCTAAGGAAGGAGGCTGAACCCTCTTATCTCTTTCTAATCCTAATCCTCTTCCCTCTCCACCTCTTCCTGCCACTCTCTTTTTGTCCGCGCCGCCAGCCGCTTACCGCCGAACGACATCATTGTCGCCGGGCGACACCGCGGACTCTTCTCCTCTTCCCGAAAGGTATTATTTGGTCCGACCTGCCGTTCCGCCTGCCCCCGTGCCACCGGATCTCGCCCTCTCTCGTCAATGGCGCCCACTACCCGAACCCACCTCATCGACGCCCACGAGGGCACCGACGACAACCACGCACGGCTCGACCGCCAGGACGCCCGCCTCGACGTCCTCCAGTCGTCCGTCGAAGCCCTTCTCGCCGGTCAGGCGCTCCTCCTTGGCCACCTTGACGCCATCCAGCCCCCGGTCACCACCACTCCTCCATCAGGTTCCACCTCGGCCGACGCGGCATCCATCTTAGGGATGCCGCTCTCCTTGCAATCGCCCGTGCCGCCCACATTTCCCCCCCTGACAACCGGGTGGGCGGCACCTCTTTTGGAAATACCCTCTTTTTTCGATGTCGATCCTTTGGGGTGGATCGCGCTCGCGGAACAATTTTTCGACCTCAATCTCACACCGCCGGCGGATCGGGTCGGCACGGCCGTGGTCGGCCTCAGCGGCTCGGCTCTCCACTATGCGCGTTGGCTCCACCAAGTCCAGCCCACCATTTCCTGACACAAGTTCAAGCAAGAAATGATCACTCGCTACGACCCTCGCTACACCGGCTCTGCCATTGAGCGCCTCTGCAGTGCCCGACAAACGGCGGACTTGGACACTTGAGTTCGTTGCTTTGGTGACGCAAGTGCCGGGCCTCCCAGCCGATCACTATTTGGGGTTCTTTCTTCAAGGGCTGCTCCCTACCATCCGCCCGCATTCGAACACATCACCCTCGCACTGTCTCGGAGGCCTTATAGCTGGCTCATGCGGTGGAGGCGGACCTTGGCCTTCGCCCGACTCCATTCCAGGGCCACCACGCGCCCCGACCACCAGTGCCTCGGGACCGGCCCCCACTTCCGGTGGGCGTTCGGTCGACACGCACCGACAACCCACACCGTATTTCCAATAATGATTACAACGAACTCCGCCGCAAGGGGTTGTGTTTCCGGTGCCGCCAACCGTACTCTCCCCAGCATGTGTGTGCCGTCAAGGAGTTTCATGCACTTTTCAGCGACTATGAGCCCGAGGTCACTATGGCCGACTTCGACGCGCTCGCCATACGGGATGACGACTCACCCTCCCAGGCCATGGGCGCGGCCCTCAATGTGCTTGACCTTCCGTTCTTTTCCGTGGGCGGCCTGATCGGGCCCCGGACAATGAAGATGACCGGGGTGATACTCGACCAACATGTGATCGTGATGGTCGATAGTGGAGCAGGCCCCAACTTCATCTCGGCACGACTGGCGCACAACCTTGCTCTGTAGGTCTCTCCGTACCCGGACTTCTCGGTCTGCCTGGGTGATGGCCGCCGCCGACCGACCCTAGGACAATGTTTCAGGGTCACTATGTTCGTAGGCTCCCGCACTCTCACGACGGATTTCTATGTGTTTGAATTGGGCGGCCCCGACGTCATTTTGGGGGTGGTATGACTCCAGACCTCGGGGGATGTCCGCGTGAATTGGGCCGCTATGACCATGTTGTTTCAACACAACGGTCGCACATGCCGCTTGGAGGGCGAGGCGGCTCTACTTCGGTCACCAATCTCGGCGCGCACTCTCACTCGAGTCGCGGACGTGGACTTTTCAGCCTGGCTTCTTCCCGTTCTGACGGAGTCCTCCCCAATCCTGTCCGTGGACTTCCAAGCCCTTCTCGAGGACTTCTGGGACATCTTTGCCGCACCACAGGGGCTTCCACCTGCGCGCCCAACCGATCACCCGATTGTGCTCCAGCCAGGGGCAGCGGCCGTGTCGGTCTGCCCTTAGCGCTTCGGGCACGCTCAGAAAGACGAGATCGAACGCCTCGTGTGGGAGATGTTGTTGGGCGGCCTCATCAGACCCAGTGCCAGCCCTTTCTCCAGTCCGGTGTTGCTAGTCCGAAAGAAAGACGAAAGTTGGCGCTGCTATGTCGACTATAAGGAGCTCAACAAGGTCACAGTGCCAGATAGGTACCCCATTCCGGTGATTCAGGAGCTTTTGGATGATTTACATGGCGCCGCCTACTTCACAAAGCTGGATCTCCGGGCGAGCTACCATCATGTTTGGGTTCGCCCGGATGACGTGTCGAAGACCGCGTTCCGAACACATGACGACCACTTCGAATTCTTGGTCATGCTGTTCGGCCTCACCAACGCACCGACAACGTTTCAAGCGACCATGAATGAGATCTTCCGTCTAGTTCTCCGTAAGCATGTGCTCATTTTCTTTGATGACATCTTGATGTTTAGTTGTTCTTGGCAGGAACACCTTGATCACGTACGACACACCTTCTTGACGCTCTGACAACACCAGCTCGTTCTCAACCACAAGAAGTGCTCATTCGGGGCAACGACAGTGAGCTACTTGGGTCACAATATTTCGGCAGCCGGTGTGGCCATGGACACAGACAAGATCCAGGCGATCCTGCAGTGGCCGACCCCCGCGTCCCTTCGGGAAGTCCGCGGATTTCTCGGGCTCATCGACTACTATTGGCGATTCATCAAGGACTATGGCGTGTTGGCTCGCCCCCTCACCCAGATGCTCAAGCTCTTGGAGGAAGGCCCCTTCTCATGGTCACCCTCCGCCATGACGGCTTTCTCCGCGCTCCAATCCGCCCTCGTGCAAGGGCCAGTTTTGGCTATGCCAGATTTCCAGCAAATCTTCATCGTGGAATGTGACGCCTCCGTCACTGGTGTAGGAGCGGTCCTCATGCAAGCCGGACGACCCATCGCCTACTACAGTCGCGCGTTTTCGTCAACAATCCGGAGCCGCTCAGCTTATGAAAACGAACTCATGACCCTTGTGCTCGCGGTCCAACACCGGCGGCCTTACCTTTTGGGTCGCCCCTTCGTGGTCCGTACCGACCACCACAACCTCCGCTACCTACTACAACAAAAAATCGCAACTCCGGCACAACAGGTCTGAGTGGCTAAGTTATTGGGTTATGACTTCACCATTGAGTTCCGCCCGGGTCGGGCGAACCGGGCGGCGGACGCCTTATCCCGTCAACCACAGGCCCTTGAGCTCGCAACCATCTCTCGGCCGGTGCGGGACGACGCGACCACACTACAGCTGGAGGTCGAGCAGGACCCCCACCTTGCGGCCATCCAGACGGCCCTCTTGGCGAACCCGGAAGCTCATCCACCCTACTCGCTCGTGGGAGGCCGTTTATTCCACCGGGGCCGCCTTGTCCTCTCCGCCTCCTCTCCGAGCATACCCCGACTACTAGACGAGTTCCATGCCACCCCGGCCGGCGGTCATGCGGGGGCGTTCCGCACTTACAGGCGTTTGGCGGCATCCCTGTACTGACCACATATGTTCCGCCAAGTGAAGGCACATGTGGCCGCGTGCCTTCCGTGTCAGAAAGCAAAATATGAGACTATGTTTCCCAGCGGCCTTTTACAGCCCATTCCGATTCCGGAACGAATCTGGGAGGACATTGCTATGGATTTCATCACCCGGCTCCCTCGTTCGACCAGGTTCGACTGCATCTTGGTGGTGGTAGACCACCTGTCAAAGTACACACACTTTATTCCCCTGCGCCATTCGTATACGGCCGCCACGGTGGCCGGCGCCTTCATCGCGGAGATTGTGCGACTACATGGGTTTCCCCTCTCCATCGTCAGTGACCGCGATCCCTTGTTCCTTAGCAGTTTTTGGACCTCCCTCTTCCGCCTAAAGGGTACCCATCTCCGTATGAGTACGACCTATCACCCGCAGTCTGATGGACAATCAGAAGTTCTCAACCAGTGCTTAGAGACATATCTTCGCTGCTTCATTGGAGAATGGCCAGGCACGTGGGCCAAATGACCGTGTTGGGCAGAGTACTCGTATAACACAGCGTATCATCATGCAGAGAACACCTCCCCATTTCTAACAGTGTATGGCCGACCACGGCCGTCTGTGACCCGCCACCTTCCCGGGGAGTGCCCCGTAGCCAGCCTGGCCGACCATCTGCAGGATCGGAACATCATCCTCGACAACGTGAAATACCACCTTCGGCGAGCCCAAGCGAAGATGGTCTCCTTCGCCAACCGTAAGCGTCGGGATCTCTCTTTCCAAGTTGGAGAGAAGGACTTCCTCAAGCTTCAGCCTTACCACCAGCTTTCTGTTGCACGGCGGCCGTGCCCGAAGTTGGCACCACATTTTTTTGGGCCGTTCGAGATCATCAGTCACATCGGAGCCGTGGCGTACCGACTTCGCTTACCCAGTGGCAGTCGCATCCACCCGGTTTTTCACGTCTCCCAGCTCCGACGAGTGGAAGGCGACCACCCCGTTGTGGACCACATTCCAGCCGACCTCGAGTACTTCGGGTCTGAGCCCTTGTACCCTCAGGCCATTCTCGACCGGCGACATCACTTACCCAGGGATGCTAGCCCGGAAGAGATCCGCGTCGCTTGGCGGCACCGCCCAACAAACAAAGCACTTGCCTCCTTCGAGACGACTTTCGCCGGCAATTTACGGACTAATGCCTAGAGGACAAGACCAATTTTCCAGATGGCGGTATTGTTACCGAGCTGCAGCCGGAGGCGCCGGCATGGCAAGTGTACACACGAAGGCGGTGGGCTCAGGTTTAAACGCACGGCTCAGAGGATGCTCGCGACGCACACGAACCAGAGGGCGATACTCGCGGTGCGAACGAACCGAACCCGCACCCCTCTGGATGATATTTTTATTCAATTTTAGTTGCAGTATTTTAATTGTTGTATTGGACCCCTCACTATAAGAGGGGATGTGGTTGGACTTATGTGTATCTTTGTATCAATTGTCTAAGGAAGGGGGGCGAACCCTCTTATCTCTTTCTAACCCTAATCCTCTTCCCTCTCCTCCTCTTCTTGCCTCTCTCTTCTTGTCCGCGCCGCCAGCCGCCTACCTCCAGGCGACATCATTGCCGCCGGGCGACACCACAGACGCTTCTCCTCTTCCCGAACGGTAATATTTGCGCACCTCGTATAAACACATCATGTGTGAGTGCTATTTCTCATGCTCTAACATAGCTCCTCATCAATTCTTTATAGGCATGGATCCTCCACACTAACAGTCATTGCTAGGTTGCTCGTCTGCATCAGTTCTACCCTTTTGTGAAAAATTCGACCTTCAACTATGTAGGAGGAACCATCCATGTCGAGCACTAGTTCTCGAGAAGACAGTGCCCACAAGATCTTGCTATTGAGGTTGCTTTTATGGATTTTTTTTTGCACGCCTTTAAGTTTGTTCCTGGCATTAATGTGCTTGGTAGCTGCTTCATGTGGCCTTTTCAGTTTTCTCAATGTTAAACTTGGACAATCAAAAAGATTTTCTAATGAGCACGTTGCACGAACATACTCAAGGTTGATGAGACTCATCATGAAACAACTAATTTGTAAGTTTTTCTTCATTTGAACACCATGCTAGCTTTTGCTAGCGTTTAAGATTAAGGAGGAGTTTGCCACTCAGAGTTTGCTCCTGGGTATCAGTATCTTTCTCATAAACTGGTGCATCCACCAAGTTCTTTTCATCAATTTCATTCTTCTGAATTTGCATTTTTAGCGACGATTCACAAGAAGTGGTGCTTTTCTTCCATGTGAAAACATGTTTCTCTTTTCTCAAATTTTGACTCTACTTGGGTGCATGACACCTCCTTTTGTGGCATGAGCTTGGTTCCCTTCTCAATGTGATAAATATTGCGGCATACATTGTGTAAGGCACATGAGTCATATTTCCTGACAACCATGCCATAAGTGTCCAGACCTTTGACGATGTCGCAATAGGCCTTGCCATGATATGTGCTAATGGAGAAAGGTAGCTGACAACTTTTGCCTATCCATGCCCACCCTATGTAGTGCGAGTTAGAGTGAGTGATAGACTCATGCTATCAAGAACTGAAATTGCATGCTTAAACACGTAAAAGATACAATTGCTGAGCCAATCTTGACCTGAACTCCTGAGGTCTAGTTTCCTCTAAGATCCTCTCTCAGCTAGGAGAGCCTAATAGTAAACAAGATCTCAAAAGATAAACAACAAGGAGACACTACGACTTATATAGGGGAGTGGGGAAATACAAAGTACAATAATGCCCACAGGTTATACAGACTAATAGATGCGCGTGGCGGACGACATCGTATCAACAAGGCCCGCTCAAAAAACTATCTTGTCCTCAAGGTTGAGGTCTGTAGGGGTCGTCAGAGAGCGTCAACAGATCAAAATCACCCAAGTACGAACCATATTTTGAGAAGGCTGATGTGAATGGGAGAGTATGGCTGCTCACAGTGAAAGAAGAGGCCATTGTGGCGAAGCTCGAGGTGTTACTGGTGAGTCAAATGCTTGGGTCGTCATGGTGCATGTGAAAGCGGAACTGGCGATTGTGGAGGCGGGCCTAGCAGTTGTGGGCCAGGTGGGGGGAAGTGGATCCAAGCGCGAAAGAGGTGGCGACAGTGGCGGCACCTGGTGGGGTGGCCGGATCGAGGAGGATGGTGGAGCTGTATAGAGTTCCTCATTGAGGTACCGAGCCTGCTCCATGGCGCGGGTAAGTGTAGACAGGTTGTGGACCCTTAGGTGTGCCCGGAGGTGGGGGGTGCAGGCCCACAAGAAAGTACCCCAGGTAGTGGTCGAATGATGGGTTGGGAATGTGCATAGCGCCCGCTATGAACTCGTCGATGGGCTGAAGTGGTAGTGGTGGTGGCAGTGGAGTGGCTGGAGGGCGATTTACTGCTGTGGTCGTAAGCTCTCCAAGGAGGAGATTGAGATCCGCAAGCTGGGCTTCGATTTTGATCCATGCAATGGGAGTCAGTAGCGGCAGTGGAGGAGGCGTTTACGTCGGTGTGGAGGGCCATTAAACGAGTCACTGACATTGAACGACGGCTGGGGGTAGCCACGAGAAGCGTCGGGACGCTGCAAGATTTGCAGGAGGGTTGCAAGAGGGCTTGTGGGCCGCTGGAGGTGCAATTGGACCAGATGGAGATGGAGAAGAGCTGATTGGAGGTGCAACAAGCAATGGCTCACTGGAATCATTGGAGAATAAGAGAAAAAGCACACTGGAATTGCTTGAGAAGAAGACGTGGAGCAATTGGAATCGTCAGAATAGTCGATCGTTGGGATTGGCGGTATCGTCAGTTGCTAGAATCATCAGACGCTGCAATCGGCGGACTCGGACGGATGCGCACGCAACAGAAGGTACGTAACCGAGCTCTGGAATCGACGACTGGCTCAGGCGGGGTAGTAGACGATGCAGGAGACGTCGAGCGGAAATCGGAAGTGGCAGGTTCGATTGAGGGGCAGATGGCTGTATGCAAGGAGACTGGCTCCTTTCGGTCCCGCGGGAAGAAGAGGGAGCTCGGGCAGCCTTCTACAAGTGCGGGTTGGACTACAGAGGGAGGAAGATCCAAGTTAGGGTTCCGTACGAAACCCTAATTAAGAGGCCGCAGACCAATTGATAGACTCATGCTATCAAGAACATGAAATTACATGCTTAAACATGTAAGAGATGCAATTGCCGGCCAAGTTCGACTCGAACTCCTGAGGGCTGGTTCCCTCTGAGAGCTTCTCTCACCTAGGAGAGGCTAACACTAAACAAAATCTCAGAAGATAAACAACAAGGAGACACTACCGCTCCTATATATAGGGGAGTGGAGAAATACAAAGTGCAATAATTCCCATATGCTACACAGAGTAATATAAGCGTGTGGTGGCCAACATTGTATCAGTGAGTTTTGATGGTCAACGCAACAACTTCGATCATATGTCGTCTAATGGCCTTTTTGTGCATCATATTATCAGGTGCTCGTTCTACTGCATAGGGTCATGAGCTTGAGGTGACGATGCAAGCTTTCGAACCGTCGCACTACTCTTTATTTAGGTGTTCACTTAAGACTCCTCAATTGTCTTGCCCATAGTTCTCTTTGCTAACTACCTCACAGAAGCCATCGTGGATGGGTTACATTGATTTTCAAAACTATCAATATACCTCTTCTGGGATGGTAAGACTCCTTCCAAGACCTTCGTGTCAACCACTACACATATGCCAACCTCGGTTAGACATCTTATTGTAGTTTCAAACTTTACTAAGGTTCTAGCGAATAAAATCATCGACACCGCCTCTCGATCAAGATGATTCTAGTCGAATTTCATGAAGTCGATGTCATTGCATTAATCCTTATCCTTCATGTGACCATTTTTCATGACTTTCGAACAATTCTTTCCAGTTCTTAAGAGCTCTGTAACATGTAAATCTTAGTCCGAATATCGTATCCTTCACTATTGTTGTCTCTCATATGTTTCAAGCACATCAATGCTCTACTGTCACCTAACACAACAAGGGAGACATCGATCAATGAGACCATCAACCCACTCTCGACTAGGTTTTGAAACCCTAGCTTCCACTCATAAAGTGCGCCCACAATATATATTTTTTTATTTCAAATGTATTCTTCTTTGTCTACCTCGAGCTAGTATAAGAAGGGCGTTTGTAAGGGAGGGGGTGGGGGACTCTTTGTAAGTATGAGTGAATAAATGTTATACATATTTTCCGCTTGTAAGTATGAGTGAATAAATGTTATACCTAAGAATTAGAAGCTACTGCTCCTAAAGCAATTTATCTACATGTGACCCTTCTTTTTGGAAAGGGGATTCCTTCTCACACAAAAATCTCATTCAGAATACTCGATCGCTTCTCGACAAATGTGTTTTGCTACCTAAGGCTTGACAAGACATCTTGACAAAGTTGCTTAATAAAGCTAGTCAACAAAGTTGCTTATGGAAGGCCCCTTTCGAAAGCACAACTGCAACACACTCCTTTTTGGCATGAGTCCTCAATGAGGTACTTACTCATATGCATCATACGTGATGGCATAGCCCGTACTAAAGTCATTACTACTGCATCTTAGTCACCTTTCTTGGGAAGACAAGAGATAGATCCCTTTTAAGTTGCTCACTTGAGAAATAGAAGATAATGTCATAAGTGTTGTCCTAAAAGCAATTTATCTATATGCAACTGGTCTTTTTGGAAAGTGGATTCCCTCTCACAAAGATCTTGATGCACTCACGACAAGTGTACCGGTCGCACAAGTAATATAAAATGGATGAGTTTTTCCAAGTATCGATCTCACGTGGAACACAGTAAGGTGGGGTTATCTTTTGAGGAAGGACTTGAGATTGAGGTCCTTAGGTCAGAAGGTTATGAAGGGTTTTTGGTTAGCGGAAACAAAAAAAACTAAATTAGTAAATTACTATGTACGCCGCTATGCATTGCTTCGCACGGTGGATGAAGACTATGCAGATCGCTATGCACTGCTTCGCAAGGCGGATGACCGAGAAGGCTCGCGGATGGAATGGAAACGCTTTGTGGAATTGAGGGTTGTAATCACCTCATCACGAAGCTCATGCTTAGCAATTGGTAGTGTAGCGGCCCACAACACTCACGCCACAATCATCACAAGAGCACACCTCAAGCAACTCATACAAGAGTAATAATTTTGCATAACAATGAAATGTAGCTTAAATCTAATGTAGAATGCAAACATCATCAAAATATAGAGAAGCTAGCTACAAACATCAAGAGGAGTGGAGGAAGAGCGAGAGATACAACCACATCCAGTGGCTCGTTGAGATTCACGGTAAGAGTCGCCGAGTTGTCAATCCACATCCTAGATCGGTCATCAATTGACTTCCGGGGTCCAGAAGAGCCGTCACCTTCTTCCAATATACTTGTTTTCTTTGTCTCACGATCCGGTCACGTCCAAATCTGCATCTTCCTTGCTCGGCGATGAGAGTAGGGCTAGAATCTCCTCCTTGAAGTGCTCGGATGATGCAAGGTGGCCTCGAGAAAAAGGGGGAGGAAGAGTGGAAGAAATCAGAGCAATCGCCCCCTCCGGCGAAAGAAATCACACCTTGGTTTCAGATGAAATTGACCTAAAAATCGCGGCTTAAATAGAAAATTAATCAGAAAATCCTTCACGCAGGGTCAAACACACGGGTGGAGTTAATCGTGCAAGAAGGAATCGCACGGACGGAACAAAAACGTAATTTTTTAGACAAAAACATTATGCTCGTGCGTTTTACCCACACACGGGCAAAACAGCCCGTGCATGAAGAAAACACACTGGCAGAGACAGAACGACAAATTTTCATGAGAAATGAAGACACATGTTTGACCAGATCGTACGTGAAGGATAAACGTGCGATTTGAAAAATTGCAAAATAACATAAAATTTTAGACAAAAGAGAGAAGACCGTGCAATTTTGCTCACGCACGGACTTCTTTTCTCCTTTTTAACAAAATTTTCAGCCATATATTTTTTAAAGAAGCACTATCACGTATTCACATACAGTACACCACATCAACACTCCAAAAGGAAAATACAAATGCGACTAAAGCTTGGATTTTGGTGTGCGATTAGGATAGAATTTTTGGCTTTAGTGATATGATGGATGCTGCTGAATCAAAAGGAAGGGGTATGCACATATGGGCTAAGCGAGGGTAAAATGGTAGGGACGATATAAAAGCTCAATCGGGCCAAAAATATGGCCTACGTCACGCTCGCGCAATAGAACTAACCTATACCTATGTTTCGAGAATAGCTTGAGGCAAATTTTTAGCCACCGAGAAAGACTATCCTTCCTCCAGACTCAAGCAATACAAGACTAACGATTATTTACACCATCCCTACGCTACCGTCGGATTCCCACCGGATTCACCAATTATGAGTAGAATAAATAATATCTATGCATAAAAAAATATAAAATTATAAGCATAAAGAAAAATTAACTCTACTCTGATTTCTAAGCGAGACACGAGCACTCGACTAGGAGCACTACATGAGTCAACATTTTACTCCGTCACACAATTCTATGCCAGCAAAGTGAATTTCCCAACCACACAAGAGACAAATTATACTCGCGACGCATCAATAAATAACTGCACTCTCATGTTGGTGCTGTGGTGTGCGATGAAAATGAACAAAAATTATAAAACTGAATTAAAAGCTTATATAGCATGCTAATGAAATGTGTATGTGCATTGGGTAACGTCAAAGATAACTCTCCCCAAACTTAAACTAAGCAATACACTATTTGATATAACAATTGAAATTAACAATAGAGCTAAGGAAGAGATTACCCAATGCTTAGCTAATGAGCATACCAAATGACGCGTGAAAATCCAGACAAAGCCGCAACAACCGTGGACCAATAAAGATATTTGCAGGGGTGAGCTCCGCCAAAGCAAAAGAAAGTAGACAAAATAAAATGAAATACAACTAAAAAACCATGCTAGGTGAAATAAAAGTGCGGGAAAAAGTAAGATAACTACTAGAGTTATTGTTCTCCCAACACTGAGCGTCAGGCAAGGATAGGTAGTACAACAACAACATTCAAGCCTTTATCGCACTATTGTGGGGTCGGCAGGGGTAGGTAGTATGATGAAAAAAATCTCAATGTCTGTTTCCACTTGCAGGTGGTCCATTCCTTCATCGGGCAGCACAACGGGCTCGACTACTTCCAGAACTGGATCCAATGCGGAATCCTGCAAAGAATCAAACATGAGAATGAGATCAAGAAACAAATTAAAAGAATGACAAAACAATAGCATCTTCAGGAGTGATCCCGGTATCACTCCCAATAGATTGAGATAGTATATAATCGCCGGCATCATCGAGAACGCAGCAAGGTTCAACGAGATTAACAGTGGCCTCCCTATCTTGGACTTCCTCAACCTGTGCTGAGGTAATCACCTCCTCAACTTGGAGAATGTTTTCCCCCATAGGAGTGGACACAACATTGCAAACTACTGCTTCCTCCTGCAAAACATCCTCGACAATACCGTCAGAAACAAATGTAGTAATATGCACAGCAAGAGGAGAAATAGTGCTCGGAGAAAAATCAAGCTCTGCTTCCTCACAAAAAATCGAATCCACATATGGTGATAAAAAATAGGGGAGACGGGCGTAGCCATGTCGGAACATAGATCCGTCACAGCTCTAATGGACGTATCCATATCATTCCCTTCAAAACATGAAGGTGACACAGACACGTAACAAGAGGTTGAAGGTGTGTTGCCAGGAGTTGGAGTCGGGACGATCCGGATACCCGGCTTGTCATCCTCATCCAATTGTCGAAGATACTCAGCACAATCCTTCAGAGCGTGATCCGTGCTACAACAAAACAAACACTATTTTGTATTCTTCTTCGGTCCAAGCAGGGCCAAAAAAGAATTCCAAAACGGTACGTGCGATGCGAAATAATAGTCATAAGACTCAGGCACGGTGTATGAGGTACCGTACGATGTCGGTGCCCTATACACCGAGCCTCGCGAACAAGAGCTACTATCTCCCGTTGGGCATCTATCACCAGCGTGTGAGGCATCTCCACACCAACGACAACGAATATTGAATCCAACCACATTGAGCGGAGAGAGCCAGATTCACAAAATAAAGACAGCTGTGCAAAATACTACACACAACAAAGTACGACTAAAACAACCTAAGTTTAAAACAAGAAAAGGAATAAAAAGAATAAAACAAAAAGGAAGCTGATTACAACTGGAAGAACTTCTTCCTCAGTCCTCACGACTCTCTCTCCAGAAACTCATACGACTGTGTTCCCCGGCAACGACATCAAAAATTTGATGCACTCACGACAAGTGTACCATTCGCACAAGTAATATAAAATGGCCGAGTTTTTCAAGTATCGATCTCACGTGGAACACAATAAGGTGGAGTTATCTTTTGAGGAATGACTTAGATTGAAGTCCTTAGGTTGGAAGGTTATGAGGAGAGTTTTGGTTTGCAGAAACAAAAAAAAACTAAATTACTATGCAGGCCGCTATTCACTGCTTTGCATGGTGGATGGAGACTATGCAGACCGCTATGCACTACTTCGCAAGGCGGATGACCGAGAAGGCTCGTGGATGGAATGAAAACGCTTTGCAGAATTGTGGGTCATAATCACCTCATCACGAAGCTCACACCTATCAATTGCTAATGTAACACTCACACCACAATCACCACAAGAGAAGACCTCAAGCAACTCTTACACGAATAATAACATTGCATAACAATGAAATGAAGATTAAATCACATGTAGAGTGCAAACATCATCAAAATATAGAGAAGCTAGCTACAAACATCAAGAGGAGTGGAGGAAGAGCGAGGGATACAACCACATACAGAGGCTTGTTGAGATTCACGGTATGAGTCGCTGGGTTGTCAATCCGCATCCTAGCTCGGTCATCAACTAACGTCCGGGGTCCAGAAGACCTGTCACCTTCTTCCAAAATACCCGTTTTCTCTGTCTCACGATCCGGTCACGTCCAAAGCTGCGTCCTCCTTGCCCGGAGATGAGAGTAGGGCTAGAATATCCTCCTTGAAGTGCTCGGATGATGCAAGGTGGCCTCGGGCAAAAGGGGGAACAAGAGTGGAATAAATCAGAACATTCACCCCCTCCGGCAGAAGAAATCACGCCTCAGTTCCAGATGAAAATGACCTAAAAATCACGGCTTAAGTAAAAAGTCCGTGAGAAAATCCTTCACGCACGGGCAGAGTCAACCGTGCGAGAAGGAATCTCACAGGCGGAACAAAAATGTAATTTTTTAGACAAAAACAATATGCTCGCGCTTCTTACCCATGCACGGGAAAAACATCCTATGCATGAAGAAAACACACTGGCAGAGACAAAACCACAGATTTTCATGATTTTGAGAGAAATGAAGACGCACGGTTGACCAGATCGTGCGTGAAGGATAGACGCACGACCGTGCGATCTGGAAAATTACAAAATAACATAATTTTTTTGTCAAAAAAGAAGATCGTGCGATTTTGCTCACGCACGGGCGAAACCGACCGTGCACGAACAAAACACACAATCTGAGGCAGATCGCCATAATTGGGCGCTGTAGGAAGCGCACGGTCGCGAAAATCATGCATCAAGGAAAAGCACGATTGTGCGATTCATACATGAAAGAATTCAATTAGAATGGGGATCTGCCCACCTGCAATGCAAGCCACCGTGCCAGGGCACAGGGCACAGGGCACCGACACACAAAAATAGCCAAAAATAACAAAACAAAGACATGGGGAGCACCATGTCCGTACCCCCAGCAGAATAGTGCGCAATTGTACATCACAATGAGCCAAAATGTGCACTTCATGTGAGAATATTGAACAAGTGAAATATAAACCGGAATGACCAAATAACTTTGTCGCCAAACGTTTGTGAATAAATTTCCAGTTTCCCGACGTGAATCGACCGTCGCGGTCAGAAATAATGGATCGGGGAATCCCATGCAATTTTACAATAACATTTATGTACATATCATTCAACTTTTCAGGTGGTCCATCCTGTCGCACGAGAATAAAATGTGCGCTCTTCGTTAAACGATCAATAATTACCCAAATACCATCATGCCCCAATTTGCTGCGAGGAAGACCGAAAACAAAATCCATTGCAATGTCTTCCCACTTCCATTCTGGTATGGGTAAGGAATGCAAATATCCTCCAGGTTTCTGGTGTTCTGTTTTCACCAGTTGACATGTGTGGCAGGACGCAATATACGCTATTACGTCCTTTTTCATTCCAGTCCACCCGAAATCCTCCTTCAGGTCATGATGCATCTTCGTTCGTCCTGGGTGAATTGAATACGGTGTGTTATGTGCCTCATATAAAATATCTCTTCGTATGTTGTTCACATTCGAGACACACAATCGCCCGTTCATCAGTAATAGCCCACTCTGTTCCGTAAACTCGCCAGTCTCTCCATTCTTTACTTTCTTTTGCAATTCAGCGAGAAACGAATCCTTTGGCAAAACTTCTTTAATTCTATCTTTCAATGTATATCTGATTTGTAATTGAGACAACTGAGCTCGCTTGCTTTCCGGTGTAACGAGTGGAGTGATTTGCATCTTTTCCAACTCATACATTAATTGTGCTTCATAACCAGACAAAATAGATAATCCAACTGTGTTCTTGCGGCTTAAGGCATCAGCAACCACATTTGCTTTGCCAGTGTGGTACTGCATATCGACATCGTAATTTTTGATAAATTCTAACCAACGACGCTGTCGAAGATTCAAATCCTTCTGAGAATATATGTATTTTAAATTTTTGTGATGCGTAAAATCTCGCAACGTACGCCATATAAATAATGTCGCCAAATATTTAGGGCAAAAATCACGGCAGCCAGTTCTAAATCATGGACTGGGTAATTTTTCTCGGCATCTTTCAACTGTCGGGAAGCATATGCAATTACTTTTCCGTGCTGCATCAATACACAACCCAAGCCTTTGTACGAAGCATCACTATAAATCTGAAACCCTTCCGTCCCTGACGACATAGTTAAAATCGGCGCTGTAGTCAGTTTTTCTTTTAAAATGTCAAATGCAATCTAACAGTCATTTGACCAATAAAACGACATATTCTTCCTGGTTAGCTGGGTCAACAGTAAAGAGATCTTTGAAAAGTTCTTTACAAAACGTCGATAATATCCTGCCAAACCCAGGAAACTCCGTACTTCCGTCACTGTTGTTGGTTGCGGCCAACTGAGGATAGACTCAATCTTTGTGGGGTCTACAGCCAAACCCTGCTCCGTTATCACTTGTTCGAGAAAGGATACTTGTCTCAGCCAAAATTCACATTTTGAAAATTTGGCATACAATTGATGTTCTTTCAATGTTTGCAAGGCCAATCGCAAATGCCAATCATGTTCTTCGTCTGACGGGGAATAAATCAGTATATCGTCAATGAACACAATCACGAATCTGTCCAAATAATCTTTAAAGACCCGATTCATCAGATCCATAAATGCTGCTGGTGCATTGGTTAGCCCAAACGGCATAACCAGAAACTCATAATGACCATATCTGGTACTGAACGCAGTTTTGAAAATATCTTCTTCTTTTATCCTTAGCTGGTGGTAATCAGATCGCAAATCCAACTTCGAGAATACTCTAGCATTGACAAGTTGATCGAATAAATCCTCGATACGAGGAAGAGGATATTTATTCTTCACAGTCAACTTATTGAATTCACGATAATCTACGCACAGGTGTAACGTTCCTTGTTTCTTCTTTACAAACAATACGTGGGCACCCCACAGAGAGGAACTTGGGCGAATGAAATTTTTATCAATCAATTCCTGTAGCTGCACTTTCAATTCTGCCAATTCCTTTGGCGCCATACGATATGGTGATTTTGCCACTGGTCTAGCCCCTTGTTCGAGGTTGATTTCAAATTCAATCTCTCTCTTTGGCGGAAGTCCAACCAACTCTTCCGGGAATAACTCTTGAAATTCACATACGACTGGAATTGTCGTAATGTCTTTCTTTTCTTCTGGAGGTCCTTTCACCATTACCAAAATAGCTTGACCGCCCTTCCGGATTTGTGAAAGCGCTTTCATTGCAGAAATTAACATTTTCGACACTTCACCTAATCCTCGATACATAATTCTGCTTTGATCTGCGCACTTTACCGATACTTCTTTGGTCTTACAGTCAATCACTGCCTCCTGCTGAGTTAACCAGTCCATTCCCAGAATAATATCGAACTCGGTCAGGGGAAGAACCACTAAGTCCGTAGTAAATGACTTATCATGCAGGGCAAATGTAATGATTACTCGTTATTGTGCAGTGAGTATCTGGTTATTGGATAACATAACATGCAAAACCTCTTGTACCCGATATGGTTTTGCCGCAATTGCATTCAATATTGTTGTAGCAATAAAGGAATGACTTGCTCCCGTATCAAATAACAGTTTAACTAAATAGTTACCGATAGGGATAATACCTATCACAACAGTGTCATCCGCCTTTGCCTCTTGCTGATTCAGATTGAACACCCGCGACTGCACTCGACGTTCTTGTTCTTGACGTTCTTCTCTATATGCTCCTGCTGGTACTGAAGTAGAAGCTGAGGCTGCGTACTCACCTCCCGTAGCACGACCCATCAGATACAACCTCTGGAAACTGCTGTGCTGCTCTTTGTCCTTCTCGGTTCCAAGGGCACTCCCTTTGTCGATGCCCAGGCTGACGGCACAAGTAGCAAACGTTGCTTCCCACTAAACACTGCCCCTTGTGGCTTTTGCCACACTTGCCACATCGTTGCTCAACTGCCGGTGCACTGCCACTGCTTTCAATGGGACGAGACCTCTTTCCTGAGTCACTTGACTTCCCTGATGTGCTCGTCTTGCTCGAGGACTCCTTACTAGAAGACGACCACGTCGATCTTTTCTTTGCAAAGTCCCTTCGCTTTTGTGTTTTCTCCGCATCGATTTCCATCAAACGGGCTTTCTTCACCAAAGCCCCGTAGTCTGTGATCTCCATCAGTATCAGAATCGAACGAATACTATCTCGCAGTCCTTCCTGGAAGTGTCGACATCTTTCTCTTTCATTAGGCACAAAGGCCTCTGCATAAAACGCTAAATTGGCGACCTCTGTTTCATATTCCAAGACTGATCGAGGACCCTGTACCAAACGCAAAAACTTATCCTATAACAACTTCTTTTCTGATTCTGGGACGAACCAATTAGTAAACGCTTGAATAAAAGTGGCCCACAAAATACTTGCTTGTGCGCGGCCCGCCAGTCTGCCACGCACACTCTGCCACCACCGCTTCGCTTCTCCTTCCAATAAAAACGTGACCAAACCCACTTTTCGTTCATCTGGACAAAGCATGACTTCCAGTATCGTCTCAATGCGTGAGATCCAATCCTCTGTTTCCAAGGGCGATAATCCTCCCCGAAACACTGGTGGCTTTAACTCCAGGAATTGCTTTAAATCGACATCCAACTGCCTCTGCTGTGACGGTCCTGCCACTTCCGGTGCTGGTGGAGGGGGCACATCTCTAACCATTTTAATAGCTTCTGCCAACATCCGTGTCAAATCCATTAGCTGCGGTGGTGTCTGTTGCTCTGTCTGTGAGGGTATCATTGGCGGCAGCTCTTGCTGGGCCTGCCCCGATGCACTTCCCTCGGACATTACCTCTTGGGCTTCCTGAGCATCCATCGAAATCACACTTAGATGGATTTACCGACAAGCATACATACTCGTTATGCCCAGGGTGCAATTGAAACCTCCCTCTGATACCATTAAATTGTAACGACCCGATTGTCCGCCACAACTAACAATATCCTTAATTGCATATATAATCTGGTACAGCGGAAAGTGTACATATGCATTTCATAACGAGTAAGTATCATAAACATCAGCTACATAAACATCCTATATACAAGTACAAAAAGGAAATAAAGCAATCAATATCTACCTGAGCTCTCATGACGATCGGTCGCTGTCTTTCCGGTTCCTAAAAATTTAGAGAATACAACCGTTAGTCTTGTATAAGACTAAGTGAAAATTTACCTTTTTAATATGCTGTACAGTAATAGTTTTCTAATAAGAATAAGTACTGTTGTAATTAAATAAGCTAATATATATAACAGTTCATTTCCGTACTGTTGTCAAATCAATAGAATCAACTAACAATAGTGTTTCAGTATAGGCTTAGGCTATAAGAAATCATAAACAATAAACAATAAACATCTGCTACAGTCAAGCTATACGACAATATTCTTTTTGCTTGTATTTCTTTTCATATAGGCACTATTAAGGGTAATTCAATAAATTCTATCTCAGTGTCAGTATTCCGTATTTCAGTCTTTGGGCCCGACCCCTTTGGGGTCATCAGTCTCCAGACCAGTACGTACAACACGCGTTTATGCATTTCGGCTCAACTGGCCTGGTATATCAGTACACAACATAGTATTCTTCATTTTATATTACCCTTAATAGTTACATGTGTCGACACATTAAATTATGTATGATAAATTCTTTATTTTAATTAGTCCCCTCAGAATATTTTCTTGCTTGATTGCCTCTAAATGAGGGTATTCGTAGCATTTGCAACATATACAGTGATTGTATAAAGCAGTTTCAGTATAGCTGTGAAATGATTAGGTAAAGCATACATTAAAAAGAGAAATTCTCAGCTCGCCTCGTTCCTTTTCCTTGCCCCGTCTCGAATAGACGTCGCGTCGACTTGGAGATGCCATCCTTCACAATATCTGTACATATATAAGACAACAACATTTATTTCACGAGGTTGCATCCCACACAGTGACCCAACGCATTCAAGCCAACGTATGCAAAATTTTTATATAGCTGGTCCCTCAAACATGCAGCATAATCCAAAAATATTATACTAAACAGCCCACACAAACAGTCCACATGACAGCCCACAAAAACAACCCACAAACACAGTCCAAACAGCCCACAAACACAGTCCAAACAGCCCACAAACACAGTTCAAACAGCCCACAAACACAGTCCAAAAACAGCAGTGACCAATGAAACCAGCCGGCCAAACAGGCCAAAAACAGCAGCTATAATCAAACAGGCCAGATAAGACACAGAAACACAATCAACTAACCAGCCGGCCAACAGTCCAGAGAAGACAGCAAAACAACCAGCCGGGTAAAAGGTCAAAACAGAACTTACACTAGGGCACAACCGGCTACAGCCAGCTATACTCCAAAAACAATAGCCCACTAGGGTACAACCTGCCACAACAACTAAAACCCTCAAGTAAAAGAAAAACATGAAAGGAAGCAAGTACCTAGTTCAAAGAAACTTGAAAGTTCTCCCACCAAAGCCAAGAAAGATCCAAACTTCCCAGAGTAAGCTAAAGAAGAGGCGTTTAGAGCTCATACACGTAGAAGAGAAGAAAGGAGCAGAAGATTTCACCATACCAGGCGACGGGAAGGAGAAAACCACCAAACCCTAGCTATCGGGTTTCGCCGGGCTGCAGAGAAGATGCGCGAATGCCGAATAAGAGCAGGGACTTGAAATGTCTTAAGAAAAAAACCACCGCTGAAGCCCTTTATATCAAATCCGAACCGGTTAACCCAGCCACACAGCCAACCCAGCCCAAAAGCACCAACCAGCCAACCCAGCTCAGCCAAATAGCCCATGTATAACATTACCACATAGGATTAAACCCGCAGCACTAGCAAACCAAGCCAACCAACCATATTTTTTAAATTTACAACAAGTCGTGCGACAATATTATGTGCCGTCCACATCATAAGAGCAACACAAAATAAAATGTTATACATACAACAATATTCAGTAACTCGCAACACATAGCATAACATATTCATAGGAAGAACTTGCACGACGCCGAATCATAGCTCATGGCGACGCCGATTCAATACTGCTTAACTCTTTTTTCATCATCGGGGACGTTACCTGTAATAAATTAAATTACGTTACACATTATCATATAAGTGATTATTCATTTCAAACATGATATAATATGACATACCAAAAATGTGTGCGTCACAGTATGTGTGGACACACGAGACTTGCGATAAAGATGTTGGCTTGTTACATTTATTTACTGTTTTTCTCGCATTACATGAATATTCTTATTAAAACATAAGAGTGATGTTTTTAACTACTTCAATTTTTTTCACAAAATGGTGGACACTTAGTTTTGCAGTAAGATTCACGTCCTTCAAAGTGATAATTTGGGGGGAGGGGGGAGTAAGTACGACAACCATAGTATTTTTGAGACATATCTCATTGGTAATGACATTTTTTATCAAATCAAACATGTTCATACCTCCACAGAAAATAGTGTTTCCGATAAAAAAAAGTCTCTTCAAAGTCACACATTGCCTCCTTGTTTCAATGAATCTTCCCAAATCCTAATGCGGCGAAGCTGTCCTCACATCGACCAATCTCATTAACTGTCTTCCAGTGCTCTACAATGTCTCTCCGATCTCTCATTTGTGCACTAAATGCGTCATTCACATATCTAATTTCTCACCATGCGTGTTTGGATGTGTCTGTTTTGTCCATATTCATCAAGCCAACCGTGATAAATTGGATGCTCATTCCCACAAATGTGTGTTCGTCGGTTAGTCCTCCACTAAGGATGAATATTGTTGCTACCACCACCCTTCCTCTCGACTTTTCTTTTGTACTATGCATGTTACATTCTGGGAAGAAGAGCAATTGTTTGGCTCTCATCACGGGGGAGAGGGACATTGATATCGACACTCCCGTTATTCCTCTTTCGATCGCTGCCTCACATATTCCTCCTTCCCAACTCCAACCAACATCTACTTCTATCATCACCTCGACTCTTATTGCTGAGTGGCTTATTCTTTCTCTTCCTCACGTATACCAATGATGCATCACTGGTGTTGAGATATTACAAATCCCTATAATTTGTCCACGAAAAATAAAAAATTTAGAACCGGGTCCTAACAATGACCTCCATCAACCTCTCAAACATTTGAAGGGTAAGCCAACCTTTGCAAAATACCCTTTTGCTAACAATATCTCATATCACAATCTCACCTAAACACAAAGCATTTATCTTCTCTCTATTTTCTTTTTGTATTCCCAAATCTTGGCAGGAAACAATAAACATACTAGAATGGAGAAGAGCAATGGAGAAAGAAATGTCTGCTTTGGAGAGAAAACAGACTTGGGCACTATCTCTGCTTCCAACTAGGAAAATCTATTGGATCAAAATGAGTTATTCTATCAAGAAAAATCATTTTCAAGAAGGGGTTGTAGAGAGGTTGAAAGCATGACTAGAAGCTCAACTCAAATTTTAGTTTTATGAAACATTTGCGCTAGTTGCCAAGATGGGTTTCATCAACATCATTTTATCATGCGTGACCTACAACAATGCGATGTAAAAATGTCTTTTTACATGATCTGGAGTAGGAGGTATCCATGAAGTATCCGCCAAAATTCTTGAAGACAAGACCAAAAATAAAGAAAAGTTTGTCAACTCAAAAAGTCCCTTTATGGTTTGAAACAGTCCTCTAGAGCTTGATTTTGGAAGTTTCAAAAGGCCCTGACTTTATTAGGATACAAACAAGGTCACTTTGATCATACTCTCTTTATCAAGAAAAAAACAGAAAAGTGACCATCCTTTTTGTTTATGGAGACGATATCATTATCACAACAAATGATTTGGAAGAAATTACACGACTTAAAACATATTTATGCAAGGTGTTCGAAGTCAAAGACCTAGGAAAGTTGAAATACTTCTTAAGGATTGAAGTTACGCGGTCAGACCATGGGATTTTCATTTCTCAAAGAAATATGCTCTGGATCTCTTAGAAGAAATAAAGATGCTTGGGTGTGCACCTACTGATACCCCAATTGAAGCAAACTATAAAATCAATGAAAACAAGGATGGTGAGAAAGTGAATTTTGCCAGCTGCCAATGATTGGTGGGAAGGATTATATATCTCTCACACACATGTCCTGATATCACGTACGCAGTTGAAATCTTGAGCAGGTACATTCTCCCGAATTGAGACATCAAGAAGCCTCCATATTGGTACTACTGTACCTGCAAACGTATACGAGTTGCGTAATTTTATTCTCCGAAAACAAGCTTGTAAGTATTGAAGTATCAACAGATACTGATTGGGTAGGAAATCAAGATCACCGTAAATCAACTGCTAGATATTACTCCTTTGTTGGGGTGAGTTTTGTAACTTAGAGAAATAAGAAACAAAATGTTGTAGTAAGGTCTAGTGCAAAAGAAGAATACAGAGCAATGCCACAAGAGATATGCAAGTCACTATGACTTCAATCTATAATGCAGGATCTGTGACTATATGATGGAAATCTCATACGTCTCTATTGCGACGATAAATCTGCTATCAACATTGTTCACAATCCCGTTCAACATGTCCAAACAAAACATGCTGAAATTGACAGACATTTCATCTGGGATCAACTGAAAAAGGCAACATCTGCACACCGTTCGTCCAATCCCAAGATTAGCTAGCAGATATCTTTAACAAAAACCTGAGATGTAAGACCTTCACCGATAATATCTTTAAGTTGAGAATGATCAACATATAATCCCATCTTGAGATGGAGAGTTGAATTAAACCCATTATAAAGGTCCATGCCCTCCGTTCATTTTTGTTAGTTCCACACCTGTAATATTGGTTTGGGTTCTCTTTTGTGTTTGCATAGATGTGTCATATAATACTTTTTGAGGTTAGATTGGAAACAATATTTTCTCCACCTTTCAACTGAGACTTAGTCTTAATTAATGAGCATTTAATGCATCTTGTTGAATTGCTTGGTGGTTGTATGTGCATTGTGATATAGTGCCGGGGGTATGTGTACTAGACCTTTTTTGAAAACATATTTTCCAGCTTGGAATGACAAAATGATCCCTAATAAGAATATTAACATTGCTTCCCCTTATACCGTGTACTTCCTACTCTGTTACATGACCACTCAGCTCTAGCATTTATGGTAATATTTCCTGTATTTATCCTATTCTAGGCAATAGGCCCCGACTGCCTCTTTAGAGTATGTGATGTAGGATGAATCTACAGGTGACATACACGTGAAGCTTTAACCTTAGATGAATGAACACAAGCAAATGACAGATGAAAATGGAGTTATAATATTTTCTAAATGATGATACGAGCATACATGCAAGCCAATAAACAACAAGATGTCACAACACAAACCTTAATGTGATGCAACTGGCTCAACATGTTATCAACTCCTACATGCAATTAATTAAACAATAAAATTTAAAATTTGCGTCTTTAATCACAATTAAGCATATATGTTCAAATTAAGTAGTTAATAGACCATTGAAAATTAATTAAGAGTGCATCAAAATTAAAAGAACATGATGATTTAAAAATACACCCCTATGAAAAGTTAAATAATCAAATTAATTTCTGAAAAATACAACTAGCAATACAAGGTGCCCCTACATTAGGGCTGATTATAGGTTTTATAGTGGAGGGGATGATTTGGATGCAGGTTTAGAAGGCATAGGAGGGTTCGACCATGTATGGGAGGGTGTTTGGAAGGTTGGTTATACAGGAGGGGGGGATTGACGAATGATACTATAAGGGGGTTCAAATGGTTTTGTGAAGGATGAGCAGTGGACGACCGCTGCTGCAGGGAGGTCCAGATGGTGCAGGGAAGGGAAAATATTGGGTGGATGCTGCTGTAGGAGGTTCAGCTGGTGGGGAGTGGTTCTATGGATGGGGCGGCTGCAGTTGAAGGAAGGTGAAGGCTCTTCAGAGATGAGGGAGGCGACACTCACCAAAGTTGGAATCGGTGGTGTCGACACCGCACAGGGCTCTCAACGTCGCACCGAAGGTAAAACTGAGCGGCTTTATAATATGGAAGCCAAACTCTCGATTCTTTGACCTAGCCTAATGAAATATGGGGGGGGGGGTAAGTTAAATCACCCGACAGCCTCAAACACACAACCAAATAACTTAATGTAAATATCATAATACAAATTCGAAAAATAGAAAAAACACGTAAAAATACAAAATACCGATCATACAACAATCGCAGGTTCCGATTGTTTGTCCGATGATCCAAAAACGTCGATAACGAAAAATCAATCAAATAAGACGTGATCGATCTCGATCAATCTCCTTGGCTTATAAGCATTTATCTATCTCCGATGAATGGAAACTGTCATGTTCCTTGTGCAGACCAGACAAGAACAAAAACATCTGCGTGAACTATGCCGTCTCAATCTCGTAGCTCTTAGTAAATGTAGTGCCCATTGAAGGTCGCCGTCCACCGAAGTTGCTATGAGTACCACACATGAAGTATGCCACCACATAAGTGAAGGATATGACTGCGAATGATGTTGGAGGTACAGACAAGGATGTGGTAAAGGTGGGAGCTGAAGCTGAAAGAGAAAGTTCAAGGTTCCCAAAACATGGTGACCCCACATCTAGAATCAAATCCTCAACAATGAATAAGTGATGACTACTCATTCTTAAGAATATCAAGCTCCTAAAAATTTGACTTAGACTCTTTTATGACAATTTATAGACCTATTCATCTTGCATTAAGATTCATTGCTACTCCTAATCAGAACCTCCCAAATAATGTGCTAATCATCAATTTCTTTAAACATTTACTTTTTCATGTGATTACCCACACTAGTTCTAAAATTTCATTATTTAATATAAATTTACGTCGGAGTATGACATGTAAATCATTTAACAAATGCAAAAGATAAATGACTAACCCACCAAACTCACTAAGGACATTACATTGCCGTGGAAGTCCATAAAGATGGGTGGATTATCTGGAGGTCCTTTCAGCAGGATGTTGAAATATCCAATCGAATTTATAAGTGAGACACGTGATGACCCAACTCTAGATGAACGAATGCAAACACATACATATGCAAACATAGCTACCGAGTTTTCTAAATGATACAAGGATGCACACAAACCAACAAACAATAAGTTGTTACAACACAAACCCTTATGCGATGCAACTAGTTCGACATGTAATCAAGCCTTTAGCCCCACCATAGTGGGGTCGACATGTGATTAATTAAACAACAAAATTTAAAACATGCGTTGTTAATCATAATTAACCACATATGTTCAAATTAAGTAATCAAAAAACCTATTTCAAATTAATTAAGAGGGCATGAGAATTAAAAACACACATGAATAAGAAATACACCCATACGAACTGTGAAAAAAACAAATTAATTTAAGGAAAAATACTACTAGCAATAAAAGGCGTAATACCCCTACCTAGTTGAACATCAATTCATAAGCATGACCGACACTTATAAAATTAGTATCAAAACATAAATAACTAAAGTTTACAGTGGGAGTAAAATGCTGGATTTAAAATTAGTAAAATACTTTACAGATGAAACACAGCCTAGTAGGAAGTATGCATGAAACAAACTGACCCGTATTCCCTGTAAAGAAAATTCCGAAAACGAATCAATCCACTGGAGAGCAAAAAATACTTTTTCCCCAGTGACACTAAAATTATATGTGAGCATGCTTTTAAAATAATATTTTATACAAATAAATATAAATTATTTCATATGCATGTTTTTTTTATAAAAGTGCTTGAAACATAAATGTCTGTTCTATTACGTGGTCTTAAATTGAATTTTCTTTCCAATTTTGAAATCATTACCCTATAGAGATTTCTGGATTTTGACTTGTATTTGGAATTGAGATGTTTTGTATCTTCTTTCTTTCTCATTCTTAGTTAAGTAGATTCTTATGCACATTCTAATGATTCGAGTTCCTACTAACAGTTGGTGCAGGAAATGATCCTCTGGACTCGCGAAGAGAAAAGAGGGTGGAGGAAACTACAAGTAGCTGCTTACTGGCGGTCAAGGGAAAAGAGAAACAGTCAAAGCCGCAGATCGCAGCTGCACCAGACTTCGCTCGCCGCGGCAAATGCCACTCTTGCGGCGGGCTTTCTGTTGATTAATCAAGTGTGATTACAAAGAGAGAGAAAAGGTGTTGAGCTGTGCAAGCAGCAGTCCACAAAGCCCGAGAATCGAGTTCGCAAACTTTAATAAGGGGGCTCCTGGGTTCGAGTCAGCTTGCTTTGGGTGTGCCACTCCCCCTATTTATAGGCTCGGGGGACCTGCCCAGACAGACAGGGCTAAAATAACTGTCTGCCCGGGGTACAAGAGAACCGAGCAGTGGCGACGGGATACAAAGGAAAAGAAAAGAAAAAAAGAGGTCGCGAGTCCGACAAGAAGGGGGCGAACCAAGCCTCGCGATCTGTGGCGTTTGTTCGATCTGATGCTGGGAAGATGCCGACCTGGGCGAACTGGACTTTCTGTCCGCCGCTGATGAAGGCGACCTGTGCAATCCGCAAGGCTGAGGTGACCGAGGCTGACTGCCTTTCAAGCTTCCTGCCTGCGCGACCTGAGTAATGAGTCTGCGACGACCTGCCCACAGAGTGAAGATACCTTGCGGACTTCAGGGTTAATGCTAACAAATATATATATTCTAGTGTCTTTCGGTCACAGACACGGACTCAAATATACATTCTTTGTGTGGGGTGTTGATTCCCCGACCAGAGGCTCATATGTTATGCTAAGTCCTGTGAGTAAAATAATGTGCTTTTATTTATCACGAGAGCAATCCTTGATCGTGCCTCCTAATTATCTTCTATTAGTGCCTGTCATGAATCCAAAAAAGAATACCCGCTTAAAGCCACAAATTTAAATTTAGTGCTCGATTAAGCGTTTAGCTTCTTATTAGTAGTTTGTGCAATTAATCTCGGTGGAACATCCGTATAAGGGTTCATACGAGACTGGATAAAATTCGAAATGAATGTATCAAGGATCAGACATGAGTAGCACCAATTGCATAGAAGATGAGAGAAGCTCGACTAAGATGGTTTGAACACGTACAAAAGAGACCATTAGAGGCACATGTTAGGCGTTGTGAGAGTCTTGTCACTAGGCATGCTAAATGAGGGAGGGGTAGACCAATAAAGACTTGGAATGAAACTATAAGGAAAGACATGTACTTAGACATTAGTGAGATTACGACAAAAGATAGGGCACAATGGCGACAAATGATCCATAGACCAATAAAGGCTTGAGTGTTGTTGTTGTTATAGTGTTTGTCTTATGCCTCGTATCTTAGGCTTCGTTTGGTTCGGTGTTTCGCCGCCTCCATTTGGAGCAAACACCTCTGGACGGCGGGTAACAAATGGCCGCCGACGGCGTTTGCTCCGTTTGCACCCGCAACAAAGAGAAAACGGCTCCCATCCGCTCCGTTTCAACCCCCGCTTCTCCCTCTCCGGTTACAAAGTGTCGTTTTGATCCACCGGATGCACCCGCCACCGCTGAACCAAATATAGCCTTAATGTTAATGATTTTTACTTTTCATGATTTCTGTCTTATGCCTCATCTTAATGTTAATGATTTTTACTTTTCATGATTTCTATATACCAAATACTTAATTTCTCGTATTAACGTAATTCTTAAATTTACTTGTGAGCGTAGGGAAATTATATATAAGAGATAACTTACATCTTAAACCTCAATATACGTATTGATGTCACACAATCATTAACGTATAAATCACTATTTTCCTCCAATCATGAGATGTGTTTTTCGTAATTACGAGTATTATTCTAATTTTCAGAATATGGTAAAACTATATTGGGGGAACCTTCATAAATCTACAAGATATGTCTAACTATGAAAAATAATGTTTCTTTCATTCTGGTATAGTGGTATACATAATTCATATTATGATGACAAGGCGACTGAATTATTATGATCTATTATTCTTATCTATACATATGTGCGTTATACAAAATTTCATGTTCTCATCACATACATATATATAATGTTGTACAACGCTTAAGGAAAATACATACATTGATCTACGTGGTATGTATAGGCAAAGGAATCAAATTTCTCATTTTCTATTGTATGCTGCTGTATTATTTTGTCAAGACAATTAATTTATAATCTTCTATTACCTTCAATACCTATGGTATCACATTTTAAATTGGCGATCATATCATGTATTCATGTTCCTTCATGACTATATATTACGTATATAGGATATTGTATAAACTTTTCTTGCATCTTAACTTGGTTCATTTTATGATGACATAATGATTAAACTATGATTTACTATTCGTACATATATTTAAATTACGATATACATAATTTCATGTTATCACCATATTACTACATAAATGTGTTTATTACATAATTTGATCTAGGTGGTATGTCTAGCCAAAAAGAAAATAATTTTTTATCTCGATGTTGCGGCGTTCGAAGACTCGGTATGGCGGCAAGATTCTTCTAGGTTATACCTTAAACACAGAGTTTATCTCTGATTAAATCATGGGGACTCCCTTTTCCGATCCTTCCCAAAACCCTTACTTCTAAGATAGAATCCATGATATGAAAGCCTCTCCTCTTCATTCCTATATTATGCTGAAGTAACCGAAACAAATTCTAGTGATTAAGGTGGAAAGGAAGGGGAAACTCTTAGTAAGTGTTAGAGGATTACACCTTGTGTTGAAGCCAAAAACTGCCCTCAACGAGAGTTCGGACCTTGGGATGTAACCGACACCTATTTCTCTCAAATCTCGACCCAAGAATAGCAACAAAGAACTAGAAACCGACCCTAAGCCTCAGCTGGGAGGGCCCTCCACTAACCCGGAAGTTCTCTGAGCGCTTCCCCTTCAAAGCCAATTGCTGGGCTAGGAGTACCTCAGAAAGCTCTAAAAGGCAAAATGAGAGTATGAGAAAATCTGCATTCTGAGGTATCATGTGAGTTTATTTATAGATTTTTAATATCTATTCTGCAAAAAACGAACTTTTGCTGCCCTAAAATTACTAAAATGCCTATGAGCTGGTCTGTTAATAGCCAAACTCCGCTGTTCTAAGGAGCTAAATGCAGACCAGGGGTATTTAGGTAATTTCAGGTCTGGGTCCCATCTGGCAGAAGCTCTTCCTGCTGAGCTCTGTGGGAAGTCGGCTTGCTCTGAGCGCGAGCCTTCGTGCCTACCCCAGGCGGGAACCAAAAGACTGAAGGGGCGTTGAATGGAGAGGCATCGCTCAACGCCGAGGCCCGATGGGCTTCCGCCATCCTGAGGCGCGAGCCCCTGCTCCTGCCCCGGGCGGGAGCCTTCCCGCCCGCCCTGGTTCTGCCATGGCCTAAACCTAAAATCTGCTCGACGAAAATAACCTTAAGTCGAAGACTCAGCTCGATGAATTGAGCTCGACGAACTAGCATTCGACGAAATAACGTTACTCGACCCCGGGGAGAGACCCTTCCCGCACTCTTAAGGCGAGAGCCTTCCCACCCAATTTTTTATCTGACCCAATTTTAGGCCCAAAGCTAGCCCAATCCGGGTCCTTGGGGGGTCTTGGTCCCACCCAGCGAATATGAGGTTGTACACAATCCCTGCTCTTTGCGAGATAGCCTTGCGCTCGGAAAGATACGCCCAACCCCCAATATTCAGTTGGTATTTTGCTGACCTGGCAAGGAATCTTTCTGCTGATCCCACTTTTGCCTTGTAAATACACCGCTAAGTTTGTCTTCCAGGCCATCCCTGTCGTCATTACTCTCTGCTTGAGCCTCTGCAAAGCCACAAAAATGCGTACCAAAAACGTTGAAAACCTCTCTCGGAAGAACTTCAGGCCCGCTTCTCCGCGGCCCAGGCGCGAGCTCGCTCCAACTGCGCCAAAGTTGCCCCTTGGCTGATGGGCAAGAGGCCAGCCGGCGAGAAGCCAGTGGGTGAGAGGTCAGCTTGCGAGAAGCCAGTCGGCGAGTGCTCCCACCTAAAGAAGAAGAAGAAGGCCAAGTCAGTCAGGCGAGTCCTTTCAAAGGAGAACCGAGCCTCGCCTACCCCAACTCCTAACCGTGATGAGATCCCTTCTTCTCTGCCGGAGGTACTTTTCTCGCCTTTCGCCTTACCCATTAGCGCGAACTGTTAAAGAGTTGGAACGTGGTCGCGTACCGAAGTACTACTCTTCTCGCAGGGGACGATGCCAAAAGATGTCGCCGACTTTCTACTGGCGGACATAGAGGCGACCCGCCTTCGCAATGAGGATCCACCGTTAGTTTCGGGGGCTGCATCGCCGGTCTCGGGGGCTGCCCTGCCCAATATCCCGGCCGATCGCACCGATCTGGCGCCCGATCTCGCCATCCCTGCCGGGGGGGGTTGTTACCGAGCCATCCGCTCCTGCGCCGGGATCCCAGCCCTCGGTGAGAGAGGGCGTCTCTGTTCCCCCCTGGCCGAGACCGAGACCCTGGAGTGCAGGACGTTTCGTCCGGGTCGGGGCAAGCCGCTCCATCTGCTCTTTGGAAAACGTTCAGAGGGCCAGCCCGACCCTTCTCGCCAACCATCGGGGGAGGGTATCTATCGCTCTTCAGGTATGCGAGAGCCTCCCAACTTTTCATTCGCTCCCCTCCCATTCTGACCAAAATCTGTCCTCCAGATCCGAAGGAGCAGGAGGCGGAAGGGGAAGGAGACGAAGATGATGAAGAAGAAGAAGACGCGGAAGACTCGCCCCTCACCTCCGCTGGTGAGATGGTGGCTTTCTCGAGGCCTCCAGAAGCGACAAGGCGCGAAGGCAGAGGATTGCGCCAGTCCTGTCGAAGCTCGCGCGACAGCAACGGGCCAACTCCGCAGCGGTGAAGAGACTCCACGAGATGATGGAGCGGTGGCTGGCGATCGTCGAGCGGGACTGTGCCTACCTCATTGGCGGGGCGGAATCCCAGGACATGATTTCCGACGAAACCTCCCCTGGAAGATACGTTGCGCGGATTCGAGATCAGCTCCGCCTGGCCAACCAGGGGCTGACTGCCCTAACTACCTTCTTCGACCCGCGAGTCCCTCCGAGGTCTGGCAGGCGAGAACTGGGTCGTTGGCGGTGGGAGCCGTACTGAGCCCTGCAGGGCTAGACTCTTCTTTAGCCACCTCCTCAACCTACCCTTCCCCTTTGTGCCCCCTGCGCCTTACGACCACTAACAACTATTATTATTAGTATTATTTTTTATCATTGCTGTTTCGTGACTCTCGCCCAGCAAGAGCCCCTTTATATCTGTGTCCTTTCCGTCTGTGTTTCATGCTCTCTCCGATGCTTCGCGAATGCCTGACTCATACGCTTTGCTCAACACTTCTCGCACGCTGCGATCGTTTGCCTTTTCCCTAGCCCTCCCTGAAGGTTCTCGCTTCCTGCAGGTCTAAGGAGAGCTGACGAGGCAGGACGAAAATCGAGGAGTCAAGACATCAAGATTTGCTGACTTGTGGACTGTCCCCCCGCCGTATTTTTAAGGAAGAAACTCATAATTACCGTATCTTCTATAAATAGGCCGATACACCTACCACATTTACTTCTCAGCATTTATTTCTTTCATTCTAAGCCTTCGTCCCCATGCCGACTGCTCTCGCCGATCTCTGAAGCGCAAAGGCTCTCGCCTCCCCGATATCCTTTTTTCCTCTCGTCTTCCCTTCAAGATGCCTGGCGAGAGCGAAGGCCGCTCCAAGTGCGCACAGACCTTTCTGGACCACACCTTACCGCACTGCCGGCTCACGCAGGCGGAATTCCTCACGATCACCAAGAACTTTATCCCGCCGGGGTTCGTCGCGCGGAAGCCTGGGAGCGACAACAGGATTAACCTCGCCCCGAAAGGGGAGCTCGACATCCCCTTGGAGCACTTCGAGGCGGGCTTGCGCCTCCCCCTCTGGCCGGAAGTGCACCAGGCCCTGCGCTATTATGGGGTAGTGCCGGCCCAACTCAACCCTAACTTCATCGCCCTCCTGGTGGCTTTCGCCTGCTATATGCGGGCGGAAAGGATCGCGTTCAGTCTACCCATTTTCCGGAAGCTGTTCAACTTCCGGGCCAAGGGAGGGTCAGTCTTTCTTTCCGGACAGTCGGTGAAGATTGCGGCTCTCGCCAACAAACATCATCTTTTTGCGGAGAGATTCGTCTTCGTCTCAGGACCCTTCGGTAACATCCCCCTCGCGCCCATTCAGTATGACGACACGACCTATAAGCCTCCCGCTCTCGGGGAGCGAGAGGGCGCCCTTGTCGAGTTCTTTGGATCGAAGGCTTTCGACGTCCCCTTCCTCTGGCGAGACCTGGATTCCCTCCAACCGGTACCCCCCGACGAAGGTAATATTTTGGACTAGACTTGCAACCTTTCGTTTCGAGAGATAGGGCTAATTAACTATGGGACTTGCAGGTGAGCGAGACATTCCCCTCCATCAACCTTTTGACGAGACCAGGACACTCGCCGACCCCTTGGCTCTCGCCAAGTCTGCCGCCGCCGCTTGCCGAGAGGAGCCGAGATCCTCTTACGCACCAAGTGTCCAAAAGCGGAAACATAGATCCCACTCCGCCCCTCCTCTCAAAAAATCAAAGCCGTCAGCAGCATACAAGGGTAAATCCGTTTTACCGGCTTCCGCCGAGATCCCCGCCGAGACCCCTTCAGTTGCAGGCGAGATGGGTGCCGCCCGACCTGCCGCAGAGGCCCCTGCCAAGACCTCTTTAGTTGCAGGCGAGACGGGTGCCTCCCATCCTGCCGCAGAGACCCCTGCCAAGTCCTCTCTCAAGCCGGTGCCGAAAGGGCATCAAAATTTCGGCTTTGGCGAGAAGTACAAGGATACAGAGGGCTAGCCCTTGATCCAGTGGGACCACACTACCAACCGCATCGCGGTTTCCACACTTCTCCCCTCCTGGAGGGAGCGAGACCCAAGCACCGACGATGCCTTCGCGCTGGGCTATGGGCTCTACGGTCGGGAGGACGCCGACACGTTCGACTGAACGACTACCCGGGCCCTCGTCTACGCCGCCGCCCTGGCCCAGATTCGCGCGGTCCAGCTCTCGCACATGGCTAGGCGCCACACCCTCACCATCGAGCGCATCCTTGTCGACATGCACGAGGCGAGGGACGCCGCTGCGGCTGAAGCGGCCACCCTGAAGGCCGACTTGGCGGCTGCCCAACAACTCCTCTCCTCTCGCCCGGTCACCGAGGTAAGCGGGACCCTTCAATATTTCTCGTCCTCTTAATGTATATGTATGTTTTTCGCTTAACCGGACCGTCTCGCAGGATTCCGCGGAAGCCGAGCTGTCTCACGTGTGGGTGGTTGACGTCGAGTGCGAGAACCAGCTGCTGCAGGCTGAGGTGAAGCGCTTGGAGGAGGCCCTGGCCCTGGCACAGGCCCGACCGTCGCTGGAGGAGAGAGTCAAGCGCCGTCACTATTCCGCGTACGAGATCGACGTGATTGTTCAGGAGAACGCGCAAGCCACCGCCAAGATGGTCATCGAGGTGCTGCGTGAGTCGGCGCTTTTGAACGAAGGAGGCGAGACCCTCACGACGCGAGGGATCTTGCCCTGGTTGTTCGAGCCCATCCTCAAACCTGCGGGATAGGATGACTCTCCGACCAATGATGTGGCAGAGTTTGTCCGGAACGAGGAGTCTGGAGGCAGCTCACCCGGCGAGTCCTCCGGATACACCCCCAGCGGAACCTCCAGCGGAGCCTCTAGCTGGACCTCCAGTGGAACCTCCGACGGGACCTCCAGCGGGCCTGCGCAATAGCCTCCACGTCTTGCTTTGTTTATTGTAACCTTACCTTTATTTTTGTACATTCATTTTTGTAAAATTATCCTTTGTAACTTTTGTAAGGGGCGAGATTCCCCCGCTGATGCTTACCCCTTTTATATTATATTGAAAGATCTGCCTTTTCGCTGAAATGTTCATTATTTTTGCCAAACCCTAGGGTCTTAGGTGATGACCTCCACCCGTTGGAAGAGTTGTCTGAGAAAAACCTGCCGGAAGGGGCCTGCCGAAAGCCTTGCCAAAAGGGCCGTGCCGGGAACCCTGCCAAGAGGTGCTTGCCGGGATCCCCGGCGAGATGGCTATGGCGAGAGCCCTGCCGAGAGTCTAGCCGAGAGCCCTGCCGAGAGTCTGGCTGAGAGTCCTGCCGGGAGGGTTATGCCGAGACCCCTGCCGAGTTTGGTCTGAGTCAACCCATCCTTACTTAGGAATGGTGTTAGCCGTTTGTAAACTTGTTATCAAGAGCTTCGTGACTCCGTCATGATTTCAACAGCCCTGTCTGCTTGGTGTGAGCCTGGTCATCGGGTCCACCTGGGACTACTTAAACAAAACATCTCTTTTTTCCTTCTTTCCTCTTCAAGAGATCCCACGACCCTGTCAGCTAGTGAGAGCCTGACAGCGGGTTTACTTGGGGCCTTGCAAGATATTACCACAATCCTTCCTTCCCCCCAAGCGAGCCTACGGACCTGCCAGCTAGTAAGAGCCTGGACAGCGGGTCTGCCCGGAGCCGAGTGCTCCTTCCAACCCTGCCAGCTAATGAGAGCATGAGCAGCGGGATCCTCTCGGGGTATTCCCTTACCCCCCAGACGAGCATACAGCCCTGCCAGCTAGTGAGAGTCTGGACAGCGGGTCTACCCGGGGCCGAGTGCGCCTTCCAGCCCTGCCAGCTAATCAGAGCATGAGCAACGAGATCCTCTCTTGGTCTTGCAAATTTCCATCTCCCTTTCCTTTCCCCCCAGGCTAGCCTACAGACCTGCCAGCTAGTGAGAGCCTGGACAACGGGTCTACCCGGGGCCGAGTGCGCCTTCCAGCCCTGCCAGCTAATGAGAGCCTGAGCAACGGGATCCTCTCGAGGTCTTGCAAATTTCCATCTCCCTTTCCTTTCCCCACAGACTAGCCTACGGACCTGCCAGCTAGTGAGAGCCTGCACAACGGGTCTACCCGGGGCCGAGTGCACCTTCCAGCCCTGCCAGCTAATGAGAGCCTGAGCAGCGGGATCCTCTCGGGGTATTCCCTTACCCCCCAGGCGAGCCTACGGACCTGCCAGCTAGTGAGAGCCTGGACAGCGGGTCTACCCGGGGCCGAGTGCGCCTTCCAGCCCTACCAGCTAATGAGAGCCTGAGCAGCGGGATCCTCTCGGGATCTTGCAAATTTCCATCTCCCTTTCCTTTCCCCCCAGACGAGCCTACGGACCTGCCAGCTAGTGAGTGCGTGGACAAGCTTGTCTACCCGGGTCCGAGTGCGCCTTCCAGCCCCGCCAGCTAATGAGAGCCTGAGCAGCGGGATCCTCTCGGGCTATTCCCTTACCCCCCAGGCGAGCCTATGAACCTGCCAGCTAGTGAGAGCCTAGACAACGGGTCTACCCGAGGTCGAGTGTGCCTTCCAGCCTTGCCAGCTAATAAGAGCCTGAGCAGCGGGATCGTCTCGAGGTCTTGCAAATTTCCATCTCCCTTTCCTTCCACCCCTGGTGAGCCTACAAACCTGCCAACTTCTGTGAGCCTGGACAACGGGTCTACTCGGGGCCGAGTGCGCCTTCCAACCATGCCAGCTAATGAGAGCCTGGGCAGCGGGATCCTCTCGGGGTCTTGCAAATTTCCATCTCCCTTTTCTTTTCCCCCAGGCGAGCTTATGGACCTGTCAGCTAGTGAGAGCCTGAACAGTGGGTTTCCCCGGGGCCGAGTGCGCCTTCCAGCCCTCCTAGCTAATGAGAGCCTGGGCAGCGAGATCCTCTCGGGGTATTCCCTTACCCCCCAGGCGAGCCTACGGACCTGCCAGCTAGTGAGAGCCTGGACAGCTGGTCTACCCGGAGCCGACTGCGCCTTCCAGCCCTGCCAACTAATGAGAGCCTGAGCAGCGGAATCCTCTCGGGGTCTTGCAAATTTCCATCTCCCTTTCCTTTCCCCACAGACGAGCCTACGGACCTGCCAGCTAGTGAGAGCCTGAACAACGTGTCTATCCGGGGCCGAGTGCGCTTTACAACCCTGCCAACTAATGAGAGCCTGAGCAGCGGGATCCTCTCGGGGTCTTGCAAATTTCCACAATCCTTTCTTCGTCCACCGAGCGAGCCTACGGACCTGCCAACTTGATGGGAGCCTGGACAGCAGATCTACCCGGTGCCGCCCAAAATTACAAACACTTCAAAACCTGTGAAGAAACAATATTTAGAATAACTATCACAATAAAACATACAATCTTACCAATGTTAAGGATAAAAACGCTTCAGGTCGTCGCCACTCTATGCGTGACTCATGGATACCCATTCCACATTCTGGAGGTGGTATCCCCTCGACCCCAGGACTTTTTCAACAATGTGAGGCCCTTACCAGTTGGGGTTGAGCTTACCAACGACCGCCGACCTTCTGGCTGCGTCGACCTTCTTCAAGATCAGGTCCCATTCCTTGAACTGCTTTATCCTGACATGCTTGTCGAAGTACTTGGCCATCCTTCGTTTGATCTCCTCCTGCCTGACGGAGGCCACGTCGTGGAGTTCCTCGACCACGTCCAATGAGAGCCGTTGCTCCTCTTCATTTCCTTCCCTCCATGCCTCGCCTCCTTTGTCTGCGGCCGCAACCCGTGGGGATTGGACCTCAAACTCCACGGGTAGGAACGCCTCACACCCATGCAAGAGTTTGAAGGGGGTTTCGCCAGTGGCCGTGTTTGGGGTTGTTCACAGAGCCCACAAAACCGAGGGGAGCTGCTTCACCCAACTCCCTCTAAAGTTCTCCACCTTCTTCTTGAGCAAGTTCACTATGATTTTGTTTGCCGCCTCCACCTGGCCGTTGCTCCTGGGGTGGTGGACGGAAGCAAACCTGAGGTCGATACCCAACTGAGTGCAGAAGCTAATGAACTCCTCGCTTGCGAACTGTGGTCCATTGTCCGTGACAATGGCCTGAGGCAACCCGTGCCTATAGATGATCTCTCTCCAAACGAAGTTCCTGATGACCTGTGAGGTTACCTTGGCCAACGCCTTGACCTCCAGTCACTTTGAGAAGTAGTCGATCATAACCAAGAGGAACCTTCTCTGCCCGCTCGCCGGGGGAAACGGTCTGACTAGGTCCATTCCCCAAATGGCGAAAGGCCATGGCGCCGTGATGCTTCGAAGCCGTTGAGCGGGCAAGAGTTGGAGGGGGGCGTAGAGTTGACACTTTTGGCATCTTCTCGCAAACTCTGCCGCATCCTTCCTCAGGGTGGGCTAAAAGTATCCCTGCCTGACCATCCTTGCCTCCAACGTTCTACCTCCTGAATGATTACCACATTCTCCGGAGTGCACCTCTTCCAAAATACTTGGGATCTCTTCCTCCGCCACATATCGCGCCAAAAGGCCCGATAGCATCTTCCGATGTAATCCCCCTTCATGCATAAGATAGTGAGCCGCTTTATGCTGAAAGCCCTTTGCCTCCTTGACCCCTTCGGGGAGGTTGCCTGTGGTGAAGGTCACGAAGGGATCCATCCACGAGGGTCGTCGATCCACTTCCATCAACCCCCCTCCTCGATTGCTAGATGAAATAACTCTGTCAAGGTCCCCCCTCGGGGTCCAAACTTGGCCAATCGGTCCGCTGCTTCATTCTCTTCCCTAGGGACATGCTGAATTGAGAATGCTCGGAACCCACCGATGATCACCCTCGCCTTGGACAAGTACTTTTGGAGGGTGGGCTCCTGGGCTTCATATTCTCCTCTGATATGCGACACCACCACTAGCGAATCTGTGAGCACTTCCACGTCGTGAACCCCGAGCTCCTTAGCCAACCGCAACCCGGCTATGACAGTCTCATACTCCGCCTGATTGTTGGTGACCGGGAAGTGCAGCGCCACTGCTTGCTTTATGGTGACCCCTTGGGGACTCACCAACACTACCCCTCCCCCAAGGGAGTGCTTCCCCGAGGCTCCGTCAACGTACATCTTCCATGCCTCCCTTGACAGCGCTTCCTCCTCCTCCAGCTCTATGACGTAGTCAGCCACCGCCTGCGCCTTGGTGGAGAGACTTGGTACAAAAAGACGTCGAACTCGCTGAGCTCAATGGACCACTTGGCCAACCGCCCTGAGTGTTCTACCCCTTCAAAGATCTTGCGCAGTGGGTGGTCGGTCACCATCTTGATTGAGTGAGCTTGAAAGTATGGCCTGAGCTTCCTGACCGAAACGATCAGAGAGAAAGCCAACTTCTCTAAGATGGGGTAACGTAGCTCAGCCTTCTTTAAGATCCTACTGACATAGTAGATGAGTAACTGTCTCTTCCCTTCTTCTCTTACTAACACAGAACTTACAGCCTCAGCCCCTACCCCAAGGTACAAGGCCAAGTCCTCCCCCTCCTTCGGGCTCTGTAGGAGCGGCGCTTGGGATAGTTGAGCCTTCAATGTCCGGAAAGCCTCCTCACATTCCTCCATCCACTCGAACTTTTTATTCCCCCGAAGCGTTTTGAAGAATGGTGAGCATTTCTCCCCGGCACGAGAGAGAAATCGATTCAGCCCGGCCAGCTTACCCGTCAAGCGCTGAACCTCCTTGGCGTTGCGAGGCGATTCCAATTCCACGATGGCCTTCACCTTATCCGGGTTAGGCTCGACCCCCGCCGGGGTTAAAAGGTGTCCGAGGAACTTGCCTCGGCTTGCCCCGAAGACACACCTTTGGGGGTTTAGCCTCATCTTGAACTTTCGCAGGGTCGTGAACGTCTCCTCCAAGTCAAGCAGGTGTGAACCCACATCCCTGCTCTTTACCATGAGGTCATCTACATAGACCTCCAGGTTCTTACCCCTCTGATTTTTAAACACCCGATCCATCATTCGCTGGTACGTAGCCCCCATACGTTCTTTAGCCCGAAGGGCATCATTTTATAGCCGAAGCATTCCTCCCTTGTGATGAAGGAGATATCTTTGACGTCAGGGAGATGCATGCGGATCTGGTGATAACCTGAAAAAGCATCCAAAAAACTCATAATAAAAAAATCGACGGCTGAATCAAGCAGCGCGTTGATCCGAGGCAGGGGGTAGCAATCCTTAGGGCATAATTTATTCAATAAAGAGAAATCTACACACATGCGCCACTTACCATCACCCTTCTTTACCATTACCACATTGGAGACCCAATATGGGTACTGGATCTCCGAGATGAAACCTGCATCGAGAAGCTTCTTAACCTCCTCGCGGATGGGATCCTCCAGCTTGGAGGCGATGATCATCATCTTCTGGCGAATGGGACGCGTCTTGGGATCCAGGTTCAGGCGGTGGCAAACCACATCAGTGTCAATGCCCGGCATGTCCGCCGCGCTCCAGGCAAAGATGTCAACATTCTTTTAGATGCACTCCCGCATCCTTGCCTGGTCTTCTGGGCGCAAGCCCCCGCTGACCCTCACCTTCTCTACCTTCCCTGCCCTGCTGATGACCTCCATCTCCACGACTTCCTCCGCCGGCTCCAGCCGAGACTGCTCCATGCCGGCCCTTTCCTCCTCTTCTCCCAACTCCTCACCTTCTACCCTCTCAACCTCCATCGCCTCCAACAGGCCTTCCCAGACAACTCCACTTCTTCACCCATCCGGGTCTCTCCCTCCGCTTCTCCCTATCCCTTGCTCCCCTGCAGTCTTCTCTCCAGCCTCACCTAGGCTCACCACTCCTCTCTCCACAACCTCCTCTTCAGTCTTCTCTCCAGCCTATCCTAGGCCCATCTCTCCTTCCCTCGCGGCTTCCTCCTCCCTCGCCATCTTCTTTTCCAGCTCCTCCGCCGCCGCCATCCAGGATATGGTATTGACGGCAGTCACGTAGCACTGCCTCGCCACCTTCAGATCCCCCCTGATCCTGACCTGCACTCCTCCGCTGCTGAACTTTAGACATTGATGGAACGAGGAGGGGACACAACGAAAGGTGCTGATGAGAGACCACCCAAATATTGTGTTGTAATTGCTCGGAGCATCAACGATGACGAACCGACAGTTCCTCGATACCCCCCCACCCCAACGTCACATGCTGCCCCACCCCTTCTTCAACTTCCTTCCGCTCCCCGAGAACCCAAACAACGGTCCATCCGAGGCTAGAACCCTCCGATCTTCCACTTTCATCTTGTCAAAGGTTTTCTTGAAGATTACATTCACGGAGCTCCCGTTGTCTACCAGAATCCTGCAGACCGTGAAATTCTCTACCTTCGTCTGGATCACCAAGGCGTCGCATAACGGGTCTTCGTAGTCAGGCATGTATTTCACCGAGAAAGTGATTTTTTCCTCCTGGGGGGGGGGTCTGGGAGGTCGAGGCGACTCTCCTTCGATACATGGTTTGGAAGCTCCCCTTACGGGTGGCTTCGATCCCCACACCCCCATGGATCACCCCGATCCCTCCTCAGGCTCCCACGTCCACCCGGTCTTCACATCTACCCTCTCCTCCTCCTTGCAGAACTTCCTCAATCCTCACGTGGGGCTGCTGCTGTGCCTGCCCCCTGGCCGCTCTCATCTCTAGAAACTCCGGGCAGGTGGCCGTTGCATGACCCACCTCCTGGTGAAAGTCACAGAAGGGCAACGCCACCCTGCCTCATCTCCTCCTCGCTCCTCCCCGAGCTCCTTTCCTTCCTCCTCTTCCCCTCACTATCTCCATAGCTTCCTGTTGCGGCGGGAGAGGGACCCTCTGTCCCTGCCTCCAGGCCGACTGGTTGAACCTCCTTTGCTCGCGGTGGTTGTCCCTACCTTGGAAACCACCACTCTGTCCCTGAGGGTGACCTTCCTGGCGCCTCCATCCCAACCTGTTGTTCGGTTCTCGCGACCCCCAACCTAGCTGCTGCCCCTGTCCTCGGGGTTCCTCTCTCCTTCTCTCCTCTCTCCTTCTCTCCTCTCTCTGCTCTTTCTGCCTCCCTACTCACGATTTCTTCCCATCATCCTCAGTCAACTTGGCCAACCTCTTGCAAAACGCCGGATTGGCCGCCTCGATCTCGATTTCCTTCGTCGCCCTCTCCATCAGCTCCTCGAAGGAGAGGGGGAACTCTCTTCAGCTCCATGCTAAAGAAGCTGGGCCTCAACCCCAGAGTGAAGGCAAGCTTCACCGTGTACCCCGACATCTCCTGAACCTGCAGAATCTCCTCCTGGAACCTATCAACATAGTGTCCCAGCGCCTCCTCCGGCCTCTGCTTGATAGAGAACAAGCACTCTGCTTCCTTCTTCCTCTTCTTGGATGTTGAAAACCTCAGCAAGAACCCGCGTCGCAGATCCTCAAAGCAGTAGATCGAACTCGCAGACAACTGGTGGAACCAGCCCCTGGCCTTCTCCTTCAGAGTGATGGCGAAGAGCCTACACTTGAAGGCATCCGACATTTGCATTATGGAAACGACATCTTCAAACCACTGCACATGTTGCGTGGTGTCGTCCCTCCCCGTGTAGTAGGTCATGTCTGGCTCCCGGAACCCCTCCGGAACCGGAGCTGAGATGATGAGCTCACTGAAGGGGCTCCCACCCCCTGCCTGCCTGAGAGGGTTCATCGCGCGACCTCGGCTCGCTTGCCCTGTCCGCACTGGTCTGTCCCGGGAACAGCTCTCGCCTCGGGACATCCCTTTCTGCTGCCTCTGTCGGAACCTCCTTTCCCTGGCGTTGCCCGGAAGTGTTCTCGCCCAACGACGGAGCAGCCGCCACTGGGACCTGAGGAGTCTCCCACTCACCCCTTGCCGAGAAGGCCAGGTGGATGGTCTGTAAGACTTCTCGCCTGAAGTCCTCCAACATCCCCAACGTCACCCCACTTCCCCAAGAGGGAGAACCTCTCGAGCCAGCTCCTTCTCCTTCACCTCCAGCCATGAGACTTGACTTAAGATTTTCTTGTATCAGCTACGGTCACGCTCACCGCACCAGAAATGTTGAAGCCAAAAACTGGACTCAACGAGAGTTCGGACCTTGGGATGTAGCCGACACTTATTTCTCCCAAACCTCGACCCAAGACTAGCAACAAAGAACTAGAAACTGACCCTAAGCCTCAGCTGGGAGGTCTCTCCACTAACCCGGAAGTTCTCTGAGCGCTTCCCCTCCAAAGCCAATTGCTGGGCTAGGAGTACCTCAGAAAACTCTAGAAGGCAAAATGAGAGTATGAGAAAATTTGTCTTCTGAGGTATCCTGTGAGTTTATTTATAGATTTTCAATATCTGGTATGCAGAAGACGTACTTTTGCTGCCCTAAAATTACTAAAATGCCCATGGGCTGGTCTGCCAATAGCCAAGCTCCGCTGTTCTGAGGAGCTAAATGCAGACCAGGGGTATTTAGGTAATTTCAGGTCTGGATCCCATCTGGCGGAAGCTCTTCCTGCTGAGCTCTGCGGGAAGCCTGCTTGCTCTGAGCGCGAGCCTTCCCACCTACCCCGGGCGGGAACCAAAAGACTGAAGGGGCGTTGAATGGAGAGGCATCGCTCAACGCCGAGGGCCGATGGGCTTCCGCCATCCTGAGGCGCGAGCCCCTGCTCCTGCCCAGGGCGGGAGCCTTCCCGCCCGCCCTAGTTTTGCCATGACCTAAACCTAAAATCTGCTCGACGAAAATAACCTAAAGTCGAAGACTCAGCTCGATGAATTGAGCTCGACGAACTGGCGTTCGACGAAATGACGTTACTCGACCCCTGGGCGAGACCCTTCCCGCCTTCTTACGGCGAGAGCCTTCCCGCCCAATTTCTTATCTGACCCAATTTTAGGCCCAAAGCTAGCCCAATCCGGGTCCTTGGGGGGTCTTGGTCCCACCCAGCAAATATGAGGTTGTACACCTTGCCTTTGGTTTTTAAGAAAAGTAGCCAACGACTGGTGACAAAGGAATGGTCCTTGACAAACGAGGATGCTGGAATTGCTCGACGGCTTGATGGAATCGATTGAAGTCCCATCTGAGCAAAAATACGAGGGGTCGGTCATCTTCAACAAAGAGGAATACCGCGATCCCCCTGATGGAGGAGAAAAGGGAGGCTCGAGCTTGGACTAAGGCAACTGGAGGCTTTGACTATCTTTAAGAAAGAACAACAAAACAATTGGGAGCCAGTGGCGGCTTTTACTGAAGGAGTGGATTGCGGTTTTAGTGGATGGAGAAGGATAGTCCGTTGGTGGCAATTTCACGCGTAAGAGGGGTCGATAGTTTGTCGGAACGAAAGAAATTGCGGTATTCCTGCGTCGACCCTCAGTTGGGAGATGGGAATGCGAGACGGGAGCGGCTATGACCTAATTCTTGTGTGAACCGTTTCTTCTTATTATGTGCGCGCGCGCGTGTGTGTGTGTGTGTGGGGGGGGGGGAACTTAGATCTTCACCTATTTACAAAATGAACATTACTCCTTAAAACTTCGCTATTTCCACCAATGTTCCTGCGAATCTCTAAATCGAGTCTAATTAAATCCCATAAATTTCTCTTTAAAAGCTATTATTTAAATCTCTGACTACTTGTGAATTTAATCATAATGGGATAAATACCCATTATTTGTTGTTAGCGTCGATCAATTTACGTATTAAAAGTGCGTCCATTAGAATTTTTCGAACCGTATACAAGGTACCTGTACAATGCGAATAAATGACCTGAAATTAAAAGCTCATTAAGTAATGGATCAATTGTGGGAAGGTGACGTTGATGGGATTGAGAGAGGTCACGAGGAGGATATTTGGGCAAATTTGGTCTGGAAGGGGTAAATGTGGGCTGGACTGGATGGCGGGTTGGTTAGGAGGGCAGGTAAGCCGTAAGGTCACCCAAAGCTAGTTTATGGTTTGGAGGGAGGGGCTTGGCCAGGGCAGATATGATGCTGGACATGCTCGACCTAGTGTTGGACGGGCTCGATGTGCGGCTGGAATGTAGTTTAAGAAGAGGGTTACTGAATTTGAAGGTGGAATGAGGGCTGCCTGCCGTATTTGGGACTGGATTATGGCCAGTAATAGGTCTTCTAGTGGAGGGAAAAATTTGGATGTAGGTTTAGGAGACAGTGGAGGATTCGGCCAAGCAGGTTGGAAGGTTGTCTATTGTAGGGAAATGGTGGGGGGGGGGAGGGGATGACCGACCGTTGCTGTAGCCTGTAGGTGGGATCAGATGGTGCTGAGAAGGGAGAACAGTGGGCGCTTCCGCCGTACGAAGGTCAAGATGGTGCAGGGAAGGGAAAGCATTGAGAGGATGCTGCTATACGGCGATTTGGCCAGTGGGGATGTAATCTATGAAGGGGAGGATGCAGCTGGAGGAAGGAGGCTCTATGGTGCCAGGGGGGTGGGGTGGAGTGGAGGATGAGGGCGTTAGCACCCCTGAGCTGATGGTGTCGACACCACACTAGTCTCTCAACGTTGCACTGAAGGAAGGATCGAGTGTTCTATCATATGGAAGCTTAACTTTACATGCTCTGGCTTAGGCTAGTGGAGTGTAAATGAGGGGGAATTTAAGTTAAATCATCTGATAGTCTCAAATGCATGATTGAATAACTTAATATAAATCTCAAAATACAAGATCGAATAATACCCCCCAAAAAAGAAAAAAATTTCGAGCCAGTCGCAATCGCGGTCTCCGATCGTTTGTCGATCGATCCAAGAAACCAATAATGAAAAATCGTTCAAATGAGGCACGGATCAATTTCCATCAGTGTGTCATATGAGCAATGATAATCATCCTTTGCCTGTTTTTTTATATAAGACTATAATACTTTTGTTATTATTTCAAGTAATTGTCATCTTTTCAAATATTGTTGTCATGGAGGATAGAAAATGCAGTATTAAATAATTAAACAGGAGTGGGGTAGACAAAGATATTTAGATAAATGCTTTTCAAAATAATTTATGAATAATATTTTAATTGCTGGTGCAATACTAAACATTAATAAACAGAAAATAATATTGCATAAAGCTGACCTCAAATAGTTGTTGAAATGCTAATGATGATGGTGATGATGATACTGTGTTTTTTAATTTTTTATATAACCAAATATTTATTAGCTTCTCAACTAATTTGCAGGTGAAGGAGTTTGTCTCCACTCGGGTTGGACTACAGAGGGTTTGTCTTTTAATTGATACCAAATGGGGAATGAAAGCAAGAGATTTTGAGCTCATTGAGTTGATGGAACGGTAATGATGTTATCTTTGTTTTGACTTTATACTGTATCTTGGAAGATCCGTCACAATATTTGAATGGTGGTGATGACTTTGACTCTAAATCATGTTGTTCAGATTTTTTAGTTGAAATTAGATTGTATTGTTTCTATATTATTCTCAACTAAAGATTCTTGAGCTTTACAAGTTTAGAGAGTTGCATGTTAATCTTGCTTTAGGTGCGCTTTATCAAGGATTGGATAATGTTCAGGGAGTGTGAATTTTATAGGGACTAGAGTTGAGACTGATACTACATTGGTTAAATCCATTTTCAACTTAAAATGTTAGCCGAATGGGGTGGAAAAATATTTGATCTTTCTATATTAACCAATGTTGTCGATGTCGGATGTCGGTTTCATGTCGGTTTGAGTTTTGTTAAAGAAAGACATGTAAAAAGTCTCAATATTGAGGCCCAATTAGGATCCCATTTGTAATCTAGTTTAGTCCCACATCTTAGGATTGAGAATCCTCTTCTCTCTCTCTTCTTATATATAAGTGTACTCATACATGTATTACACAAGTGAGAAAATTAATAAAATCATTTTATTTTTTCTCTCATGTGAATTTCTACATGGTATCAGAGCTCCCCAGTCCTACGACATTTTTCACGTAGTGCTCTCTGGGCGGTTAGCGGCCTTTTAACAGCAAGTTCCCCCTAGCTCCTACATCTGCGGCCTCTCTTGTTCTACCCGCTGCGGCCTCCCTTGTTCTAGCCGCAACCCTTCTCTCCTGTGATTCCACCCCCACCCCTACCCTCCTCTCTATCACCTACTTTTATAGTTTCTCTCTGATTTGTGTTACCCATTGTCTTCTCTCCTCGGTCTTATCCTACTTGCCGCACGTTTTTCTTCCTTGGCGCAAGACTGCTCGCCGTGGTCTGCTTCCATCTCTGTTGCTCTGCTCGCTGGCCTTGCGATTTCTTGCTCGCCGTTCCTGTCACTGCTGTGGGATTTGCCTAGCCGCGGTTTCCTCGCCGCGCCCTGGTCTTGCCGCTGCCCTCTTCTAGCCGCGCTTGCCGCTTACTTGACCGCGCTTCTCAGGTCACTGTTTCCATCTCTGTTGTTCTTCTAGTCACTGACTCCTCACCGTTTGCTTGTCATAGTTTTCATAGCCACAAACCGTGCCTTTGCCGCTGGCCGCGCCTCTTGCTACCCTGCTTGCCGCTTGCTTCGCCGCGCTTCTTGCCTCTACTAGCCGCACTTGCTAGCCGCCTCCCTTGCATTTTCTGCTTGCTGCTTGCTACTTCCCCTCTCATATGGTCGCTTTTTAAAACCCGCTGAGGCTGTTTTTTTACCGTGCTACCTGTTTTGCTGTCTATCGGCCCCTCACCTTTCTGCTGATATTGGATTCATTGATTCAACAACTGCTTCCTCCCTGTCCGTGTTGCTGCTCCTCTTCCTGAAATTCGTGATGAGCTTCAGATCACCACATCTCTTGTAGTGGGGAGCAGAACTTTGTTGAATGGATGCCTCAGTTCACCGTGTTCTGCAGACCAAAGGTCTTCTTCATCATCTGACAAAGACACCTCCTACTACTTCCACAGAGGAGTGGGCACGGGATGACGATCGTGTCCAATCGTGGATCCTTAGTTCCATGGACACCGATCCATATCAGATGACCATGTATCATGAGACACCCAAAGCCATATGAGAAGAACTCCATCCCTCTATCCTGGCAAGGACAGCCTCCAGCACTTGTTCAACATCATCACCGACCTTCAAAACCTTGAACCCGGTGCAACAGGACACTTGACCTCCTTTGTTGCAAAAGCCAAGACTCTTGTTGTGACGTGGATACAACATCAGCCTCCCACGATGGATCTGGCTACACAACTGGCCCAAAAAGAAGCAGTTGCGATTGCCATGATGATGATCCGTGTTCCACCCCATCTTCACAGTGTTCGAGCTCAGATTCTTTCTTCCTCTACAACTCCGTCATTGTCGGATGTTTGCTCGATGCTCTTAAAGGTTACACCGCCACCTGGTGCTCCTGGGAATTTATCTCCGGCTCTCCTCCAACAACCCTTGTCTGCTCCTCCTGTTCCTTCGGCTCGTGGTTCTTCGACTCGTGGATGTAGAACCACTTCTCGAGGATGAGGACGTGCTGGATGAACTCCTTTTAAATGTACTCATTGCGGTCGGGATAGTCATCTTGAGGACATCTGCTATCGCAAGCATGGTCTGCCTCCACATCTCACTGCTTCTACTACAACTGATTCTCACTCCACCCGTAACATCATCGATGCTTCGTGCACTCAGCTCCAACATCTCCAAGGGGTGATTAGTCGCTCATCTGGATTCGTTGCGTCGATCTCCAATGAAGGTATATCCTGTCTCTCCCGTAGCTCCCACTGAATTGTGGACTCGGGGGCCACACACCATATTACTCCGCAGAAATCAGCTCAGTATTTGCACTCTTCATATCCAAAGTTCATTACTGTGACCAATGGTGACACCACCTCGGTTTCTGGTGCTGCTGATGTGCCTCTCACTCCAACCCTCTCTCTATCCTTGGTCCTTCATGTTCCGGGATCATCTTTTAACCTGCTTTCTGTTAGCCGTCAGACTCAGGAACTTGATTGTTGTGTAACCTTATCACCTTCCTCCTTTGTTGTGCAGGATCGACAAACGCAGAATATCAATGGTAAGGGGTGGCTGTCTAATGGGCTCTATCTCTTGGTTGTTCCGCCTACTGTTTTCTTTGTGGTCTTTTTTGTTGATTGACATTGACGTCTTGGGCATGCTTCCCTCCATATTCTCAAGAAAGGTCTTCCTGATGTTTTTTTTCATGAGTTTACTTGTGAATCTTGTATTTTTGGCAAACAACATTGTGTTTCTTTTAGTCATACTTGTACTCGGAGTGATGCTCCTTTTTCTTTAGTGCATTATGATATTTCGGGTACGTATAAAACCCCTAGTGTTTATGGTTATCACTACTTTGTTATTTTTATTGATGATTACTCACACATAATCTGATTGCATTTACTTCGCGATCGTGCTGAAATTACCTATCTTTCGTGTTTTTATTACAGAAACTTGAACTCTGTTTTTCCCTACCCTAAAAGTACTTCGCACAGACAATGCACTTGAATATACCAGCCGTACATTCTCAAATCTCTGTGTCGAGTTTGAGATTATCCATCAAACTTCGTGCGCTTATACTGCTCAAAAAAATGGTGTGGTCGAGCGAAAAAATTCACTTTTTTTACGTCGCCCGGTCACTTATGTTTCAAATGCAGGTACACACATACTGGAACTTCACTGTTAATGCTGCCTGTTATCTCATCAACCACCTGTCCTCTTTTGTGCTCAACTTTGTGACTAAATTCAGTCTTCTTTATTCTTCAAAACCTCCCTTTTCCCTCACGCCTCGTGTTTTGGGAAGTATATGTTACACCCATAATCTTGGTCTGTCTACTGACAAGTTGGTTCTTGTGCTACCAAATTTATTTTCGTTGGATACTCCCGCACTCAGAAAGGTTATGTTTGTTACTCTCCAGTCGATGACAAACTGGTCGTTTCGGTAGATGTAACCTTTCTCGAGGACCAACCCTTTCACTCTTCTTCTTCAGCTCCTCTTCTACCTCCTCCCCTACCTCACCCTACCGTCCCTGTCACCTCTCCTCTTCCAGCACTTCTTCCCACACCAACCACGATACCAGTTCAACCCAACCCACCTCTTCGTGTATATACTCGCCGTCCTCCCAAATCTGATACCCTACAATAGTTACCCTCTACCAACGCTATCTCGCGGCCTGTCGATCCGACATCAACCTCTACATCTCACCTCTTGGCGAATTATGTATCCTTACATCGCCTCTCTCCACGTCTCCTCAAATTCGATCTATCTTTATCCTCCATTTCTATACCTAACTGTTTGCAGGAGGCTATCCAACATCCGAGGTGTCGTGCGGCCATGAAAAATGAGAAAATGATTGCCCTTTGAGCTAATCAAACTTGGGATCTTGTACGTCTTCCTCCAGGTCAGACCTGTGTTGGCTGTAAGTGAGTTTTTGCAATCTAACATGCTCTAGATGAGACAGTTGAACGCCTAAATGCTCGGCTTATGGCTCGGGGATTTACTCAACGACAGGGCCTCGACTATGATGAAACATTCTCACCAGTTGCCAAGTTAAATACCGTTCGGGTCCTGATCTCCTTAGCTGTTACATTCTCGAAACTGTCTACATGCACCAACTTCCCGAGTTTAAGACCACTTGAGAGTCTCGTGTTTGTCATCTTAAAAATGAATTTATGGTCTCCAATTATCTCCGCGAGTTTTGTTTGACAAGTTTAGTAAGGTTGTTCGTGAAGTTAGCTTCACACGAAGCTCAACTGATTTTTTTTCTCTTTACTCGTCATCAACCAACTGACATAGGTATCACTCCTAGTTTATGTTGATGATATTCTGATTATTGGTAATTGTTAGAAACCACGAGTTCACATGAATCCAGAGACTGCAGTCGTATTAAATCATTCTCTCTTTACTTTATCAGTCAAGACTGATCAACTGCACTGCAGTGCAGTTGGGTAAGGTCTAGTACTGATATCGAGGTATATCCCTGGGCCCGGGAGATTTGGTTATGATTTAGCCATACGACTGCATTCTGATTCATTACTTGGTAACAGTAATGATTCCACGAGAATACAACTAATTAAGCAACACTTAAACTCCGCCTTTCAAATTAAAAGTCTGGGAATTCTTTGGATACTTTCATGGACTTGAGGTAGCAAGACGACTTGATGACCTTGTTCTATCACGACAAAAGTATTGTCGATCTTCTTCAGGATGTTGGCTATTCGGGATGCAAACATGCTGACACTCCATATGGCATATCAACCACAAGCTTTGTGCTCATGAACCTGACTCTGATCTACCACATGTATTACACAAGTGAGTAAATTGATAATATCCTTTTATTTTTTTCTCTCATGTGAATTTTACAAGTTTCAAATGTCGGATTGTAGAGAATATATCAGAGATAGTTTTCAATGTCATTTTTTAATATGTAAATAATAATAATAATAATAAAATATATATATACACACAATTGCACACATAATGTATGTTTATAAATTACACAATAAATATGCAATAATGTGTTTATAATAAAGTAATAAACATAATAAACACAATTATATATATAAATAATTAAATATTAAAGCAAGCGACTTGCCTATACTTTTATGATCATTTGAGGATCGTTGACATCGTCCAATAGTTCCATGACAAAAACATTAGATAGAAACTTGTTGGAAAAGCTCATGTAAATAGGCCCATTTATTTGTATTTCTTCTTTTCTCCTCTTTAGTCTCACATCTTGTATATGACTCTCTTCTCTCTTTCTCCCTCCTATAAATGTGTATTCTTACATTGTTTTTGATTATTGAGATAGTATATACAAGATTGAGTTTTTCTCTACATGGTATTAGAGGAAGACGGTCCGGCCTGCCTTTTTTGATACCGCTTGTTCTTCCGGCTTACCGGGCGGCTTCCTCTCCTGCTTAGCCGCAGTGTCGTGCGGCCTGCCTCTTTCTAGCCGTAGTCTCCGTAACCGCGGCTTCCCGCGCGGACAAGGTCTTCTAATCGCTTCTTCTGCTCTGTCTCTCTCCTGGCTTCCACATGTTCTCCTCCTCCCCCTTATAGCCTTTCTCACAGGTGGGGACCTCCCTTCCTTGTTTTCCTCTGCCCGCGCGGTCTCCCTCTATCCGCGCGGTCTCCCTCTCACTTCACACCACAGCTCTACCCGCTTTCCTTCTTCCCGCTCGTCTCGACTTGTCTAAAATCGCCGCGACTTGTCTTTGTCACCGTGGTCTCTCTTCTTGCCGCGAGTTGAGCATCTTACTCGCTGCGGTCTTCTAGTCTACCCACCGAGATCTTCCTTCTGCTGCTCTGCTTTCTGCTCGACGCGGCTTGCCTTAGTCGTCGCGGCTTCTCTTCTCGCCGCGCTTTGCTTCTCTTGTCGTTGCGGCTTCTTCGCTTCTCGGCCAACTCCACATCTAGGTCGCAACATCTCCCCTTGTCGTTGGTGTACTCACCGTGACCGTGCAGAATTCCTGTCTGACCTCTTCACCGCTTAGTCGCTGTGACCTGTCATGTCTTGTCGCTAGTAGTTTCTCCTCTCTGCTGCGGGCTCCGCATATTGGTCGTGACATCCTCCTTGCCGCTGATGTTTTATCATCGTGACCGTGCGACTTCTACCAGCTATCCGCTCCGCATTCTGGTCGCGACGGCCTCATTGCTTTGCCGCTGGTGGATTTCCACCTAGACTGTGCGGCCTCCTATCTAGTCACTGTTTTTTTCCTATCCGCCAACCTAGCCTCCTGCTCTCCTAGCCATGGCGACCTCTCCAGAGTCAACCATGACAGACGACTTCTTCCTCTGCAGACCGCCCGACCGCTGGCCCTGAACTCCGTGATGAGCTGCGGATTGCTACCATTTCGCTAGCCGGGAAGAAGAACTTCGTGTAGTGGGTACACTCTGTTCGCCGCGTACTACAATCCAAAGGTTTTCTACATCACTTGACCCAAGCGCCTCCTGCTGCTCCTACTTACGATTGGTTGCGCAACGATGGTCGGGTTCAGACATGACTCCTCAGCTCCCTTGATATCGAACCCTATCGCATGACCATGTATCACGAAACAACCAAGGACAATGTGGGATGAGCTCCAATCTCTATATTCCGGTAAAGATAGTCTCCAACATCTTTATGACATTATTACTGATCTCCAGTACCTTGATGTTGGCGGGGCCATCGACCTCACATCCTTTGTTGCTCGGGCCAAGACTTTAGTTGAAGCATGGATCCAACATCAACCTCCTACGTTGGATCTTGCTGCACAACGTGCTCAGAAAGAAGCTGTCGGTGTGGCCATGATAATGACTCGTGTTCCACCTCATCTTCACAGCGTTCGGGCCCAGATCCTCTCCTCGGTTGCTACCCCCTCACTATCATATGTGTGTTCTATGCTGCTCAAGGTCTCACCGCCTCCTGATAGTTCTGCTCCTCCGTCCCCGGCTCTCCTGCAACAGACATTCTGCACCCCTGCTGCCTTCCCTCCCTCCTTCTCGCGAGGGGCGTTCTGGTTCTCGGGGCCGCGGACGGGGAGGCCGGCCTCGCCCAAAGTGTTCCTTCTACGGTAAGGACGGTCATCTTGAGTCCACATGCTATCGCAAGCATGGGCTTCCTACTCGTCCACATGCCACTGTTGCTGCTACCGACTCCTCCGCTCGTACTGACCTTGAAGAGGTCCGCCTTCAGCTCCAACAACTCCATGGTCTGCTCAGTCGCCCACCTGCCTCCGTTGCCTCTGCTGCCTCCATCTCCCAAGAAGGTATCACTTGTCTCTCCACTAGTCCGCGCTAGATAGTGGACTCAGGTGTCACTCATCACATCACCTCCCGGCGACCACATCAATACCTGGATTCTCCTCATCCTAACTGTATCACAGTGGCCAATGGGGACACTGTTCCTGTCTCTGGCTCGGCTGACATCCCTTTCACTTCTTCTTTCTCTCTACGATCGGCTCTTCATGTTCCGGGATCCTCGTTTAATTTGCTTTATGTTGGTCGCATGACTAATGATTTGAATTGCTCTGTAACCTTCACCTCCTTTTTTTTTCTGATACAGGATCACACGACGCGGACTATCATTGGTAAGGGGCGACTGCAGAACAAACTCTACCTCCTTGATGACTCTCCAGCTATCCTCTCTTCAGTCTCCTCCGTCGATTGACATCGGCGTCTTGACCATGCCCCTTTACCAGTCTTCCAGAAGGCTCTAACAGATGTATCTTTACCTTCTTTTCAGTGTGAATCATGTGTGTTAGGCAAGCAGCCTCGTTCATCTTTTTCATCTCATTGTACTTGGAGCACTTCTCCTTTTATTTTAGTACACTCCGATATTTGGGGACCGTACAAAGTTACTAGCATTTCCGATTTTCGTTATTTTCTAACATTTATTGATGATTATTCGCGAATGACGTGGCTATACCTACTTTGTGATCGCTCCGAGCTTCCTCGTGTCTTTTGGGCTTTCCTTCTTAAGAGCCAAACGCAATTTTCCATGAACATTAAAACTCTCCGCACGGATAATGCTCGTGAATACACTAGCCACGAATTTGCGACTCTTTGCTCTGACTTTGAGGTTATTCACCAAATTTCATGTGCTTATACCCCCCAACAAAACGGAGTTGCTGAGCGGAAGAATCGACATCTTCTCCGATGTGGCCCGCGCCATCCTGCTCCAAATGCACGTTCCCAAAACTTATTGGAACCTTGCTCTTTCGACGACTTGCTATCTGATTAACCGTCTTCCTTCCCCCATCCTCCACAATGTCACTCCATTCAGCCTCATGTTCCCGTCTACTCCGGCATTCTCTCTCACACCCCGCATCTTTGGGTGCACTTGCTACGTTCACACCCTTGGTCCATCCTTCGACAAATTGGGTCCCCGGGCAGCCAAACACATCTTTGTTGGCTACTACCGGACACAGAAAGACTATGTATGCTACTCACCAGCTACCCGAAAGGTGACAGTCTCCGCTGATGTTACCTTTCAGGAGGATCTTCCTTTCTTCTCTGCTTCAGATCCTACACCTCCACCACCAACTGTCTTACGTCCTGACATTCCCGTTACCACTCCACCACCAAGACCTCCAGCCCAGGCCCCCCTGTTTCCAAGCCTCCTGTTATTCGTGTCTACACTCGTCACCATCCTGCCTCCAGTGCCCCACTGCAGTCTGCCTCGCCCTCTGATGCTTCGAGTCTCGCTGATCCGACACCGGAATCTACATCTCATCCCATGACGAACTTTGTATCCTTACATCGCCTATCTCCACAATTTCAGACTTTTGCACTTCATTATCCTCGATTTCTGTACCCAACTCTGTGCAGGAGGCTCTCCAACATCTTGGCTGGCGGACGACCATGAAAGAATAAATTACGGCTCTCTAGGCTAACCAGACCTGGACCTTGGTACCATTACCTACCGGTCAGACACCTGTTGGGTCCAAATGGGTCTTTGTGATTAAGCATGCCCCTGATGAGACGATTGACCGTCTGAAAGCCCGCCTGGTGGATCGTGGCTTCACCCAACATCAAGGTCTCGATTATGAGGAAACATTCTCTCCTGTGGCCAAGCTGAATACCGTTAGTGTTCTTCTCTCGGTGGCTGTGCATCACCAATGACCATTACACCAACTGGACATAAAAATGCTTTTCTCAGTGGCGACCTCCAGGAAACGGTTTTCATGCAGCAACCCTCCGGGTTTGAGACCACGGGGGAGTCCCGAGTTTGTCATCTTAAGAAGTCCATCTATGGTCTCAAACAATCCCCTCAGGCATGGTTTGACAAGTTCAGTAAGGCCGTCCGGCAAGTCGGCTTTACTCAGAGTTCAACTTCTCACTGTTCACGAGTCATCATGCAACGAGAACTGTTCTGTTGGTTTATGTTGATGATATCTTAATCACTGGAGACGATTCAAAGGGCATCCAAGCAGTCAAACAAAATCTCAGCTCCGTCTTTCAAACCAAAGATCTGAGACATCTTCGGTACTTCCTTGGTCTTGAGGTCGCAAGACGACCAGATGGACTCGTCATCTCCCAAAGGAAGTACTGTCTGGATCTCCTTCAAGATGGTGGCTGCTCGGAATGCAAGCCTACTACTACTCCAATTGATGCAAATCATAAGTTGTGTGCACATTCTTCTGATACAGACCTTCCTCTTCAAAATCTGGAATACTATCCACGACTGATTGGAAAATTGATCTATCTAACGGTCACAAGACCGAATATTTCCTTCGCTGTTGGGGTGGTCAGCAGGTTTATGCATGCTCCGCGAACATCTCACCTTCAACTTGTTGAGCGCATCCTTAGATACCTTAAAACAGCCCCGGGTCGAGGATTGGTATACAAAACCTCATCCTTTACTTCAACATTGGTTGTGTACTCTGATGCAGACTATGCCGGTTCCTTGGATGATCTCCGGTCAATCAGTGGTTTTTATACCTATTTTGGAGGTCATCTCGTTACCTGGCGAAGTAAGAAACAAGCAGTGGTTGCTCGATCATCAGCTGAAGTAGAATACCGATCGATGACATCTGTAGTCTCTGTGCTTACCTGGCTTGAAAGTCTTCTGGCCGATCTAGGGGTAAAACTTCCCTCACCTGCCATCCTGTTATGCGACAGCCAAGCGACTATACATATTGCGAAGAATCCAGTCTTTCATGAAAGAACGAAACATATTGAAGTAAACTGTCACTTTATTCGAGAGAAAGTCTAAGTGAAGAAGATAGAATTGAAGCTTGTTCCTGGTACTGAACAAGTGGCTGATATCATCACAAAGGCTCTACCTAGCACCCTATTCTACCAGTGTCTGTCCAAGCTTGGTGCATACGACTTGTACGCTCCAGCTTGCGGAGGAGTGTTGGAAAAGCCCATGTAAATATGCCCATTTATTTGTATTTCTTCTTTTCTCCTCTTTAGTACCACATCTTGTATAAGACTCTCTTCTCTCTTTCTCCCTCCTATAAATGTGTATTCTTACATTGTTTTTGATTATTGAGATAGTATATACAAGGTTGAATTTTTCTCTACAAAACTAAATTGTAAATATGTAAAAACAAGAAAAGAGAAATCAATCATAAACATGCACAAAACAAAAGCCCAACATGGATCAAGCAGTAGACAACAATCCTGCAATACGTTTATCACAAAGAAACCCAACAAGCCGTGAAGAAGATGAAAACTAGAAACCAAGAAGCAGCGGTGTTTTAAAAAATAAACTTTCACTGCTATCATATGTGAAACTGAGAAAAAGATAGATGTAGAACCGAGCTGTCAACGCCTCAGAGGCACACAATCAAAGCAGAAGCCAGAGACTGAATCGTCGAAACTAGTGCACAAGAAAGAAGCGTCAAAAGCCAAGGAACAAGAAAGAGAAGTCAAAAGCTAGGACACAAGAAAGAGATGTCAAAAGCTAGGAACAAGAAAGAGCCGTCAAAATCTAGGGCATAAGAAGGAGACGTCGACGACACTAAACAACATAAAAAGCATTATATGAGCGAGACGAGAAAGTCGTCGAAGCTAGGCTCAGAGTGATAGAGTGATACATGAAATGAAACACAAAATAAAATATTACCATGGTCACGCTAAAGAAATAATTTTTAATACTTACACCGATATATCGGCAGCGAGTTATCGCCCAATATATCGTATTAAATCGATATATCAAACAATATTTTTGAAAATGATGTTTTGATTTAAAATGCCAATGTCATGGAGTTTTATCCCCTGAATTTTTATGTTGGTTGACTGTCAGACATATCGGCCGACATCTATGATACTGATATTAACATATTTTTTCACCCACCTGATATGAGGTTGCACCCAAACTCTAATGTTCCTTATCAATCTCCCCTCTTATCAATACTGACCATCACTCCCCTCAACATGAATGTTATTTTTCTCGTTATCATTTATCATGCACCAAATGACAACTTAACCACATATATATGTTCTTGAAGTTACCCACTCTTAAACCTTGATTAGACATTATGGAAGACACCGAACGACTCATAATAGCCTCAAATCATATGAATTTCTTGATCTTAACTGAAGTATCGCCTATAATAAAACTTGTGAATAAACCCCAAGGATTCTAAAGATGGGCCTTATATACTGTTGGTCAAGTAAATTTTCAATTTAGAAGCTTAAGGCTACCCAAAATGGCATGATGTAAGTCATGTTGCTTATTTAGGAACTTAGGAACGTTTTGATATCAATATTAATTTGTAATGATTAATCTTGCTAGATAGGACTGGATTTGATCATGGTTATCCTTTATTAGAATTATTAATTGCTATCCTTATTTGTTTTCATGACTAATACTATAAATAATGGCGTCGCTTGAATCTATTGCATGAAATAAAAAATTGAAATCCCTTAATCTTTATTTATAACTCTTCCTCTCTCACATTCTCTCCTCTGCTCTATTGTTTAACTACTACTTTTTCCAATCCCAAATCTGTAATCCTAAAAGCATTCTAACCATGTTTTGGATTTTAAACTTATCTATCTCATACTCATTGGTATTGCTTGAATTTTGGTTCTGCTTCATCTCGTGGATTTATACAACTTTCATGCTTAACACTTTGTGTCACAAACAACAACAAGGTTGCATAATCAAAGAACACAAATACAATCCAGAGCTAGCACCGGCCAAGACCAAGGAAGTTGAGTCCTCCAATAATCTTTCTTTCCAAAGAGAGCCCAAAACCCTAATGATCCAAATATGCCTAACACACATACCACTCCCCCTTATATACATGAGGGAGGGCAACACAATTACAAAATACTTTAATTAAATTAATTAATTTTTAATTAATCAATATTAATTAATTAACTAATAATAATCAAGTATGCAAAGAGATATCTCGGTGGCTTCCATGCGCGCTCCCCTGACTCCTGCAAGGTTGTGTGGTTCGGCGGGTGCAACTTCGTAACAATATGCCACCCTTGAAATTAAACCTTGTACCTAAGGTCAAGACTACAAGATTTGTTGGGGTCTTTAACAATGTCGGCAGCGAGTATGGTCGAAAAAAATGATGGATGAGGGACAAACAAATAAGGATGGTGAAAAGAAGTGGGGAGGGGAGTGGGTTGCATGGTGGGCGTAAAGGTGAGTGCATGGGATATTGAAAAATAAAGAAAAATAGGGGCCAGGCTGGCAGTGGACTGCACGGGATAATGAAAAAAAGGAAAGGGAGACAGGCTGGCAGGGTGTAGACTGGGGGGCCAAAAGTTGGCATGAGAGAGAGGGTCGGCAGGAGTGGAGGATACGACAAGGGGAAAAGGCTGGATGGAATTGGGACGCTGAAGTGCAGAGAGGGTGAGCGCAGGGAAGCAATGGAGCGTTACAGTGGATCACATTGGAGCTGGATCTGGGAGGAATGAAGCGCGGCGAAGAAGCCTTGCGCTGGGAGATCAGCGGAAGAAGAAGAAACATCGTGCGCTATCGATGTAGGAAATGGCGGAACAATGGAAGGGGGATGGGCACGATCAGCGATAGAGTCACGGGCTGACGGTGGAAGAGGGATCCCGATAGAGATGCAGACTGTCGATGTAGGAAGCGACATGGGCTGGAGTTGGTCGACGACGACTGAAGAGGGATGGACGCACTCAACGATAGAGTTGCGGGCTTCTGCTGCGGCTGTCGGAATCGGCGTGGGCTGGATCTGGCAATCGTCACGATGCCGGAGAAGTGCCTGCTGGGAGGCAGACATCGAGGTGAGGGAGACAGACTGGTCATCAAGAGGCCGTTCGATGGCGTGTAAGCTGCATTCGATGGCGGTGTGGAGGGTGTCCATTATGGAACGATCCCCGACGACGTCAAACGAGCGAACGAGGGCAACATGTCAGACCATTGTTACGAACAGGAACAAGGTTGCATAATCAAAGAACACAAATACAGTCCGGAGCAAGCTCCGACCAAGACCAAGGAAGCTGGGTCCTCCAATAATCCTTCTCTCCAAAGAGAGCCGAAAACCCTAATGATCGAAAGATGCCTAACACACATACCCCTCCCCCCTGATATAGATGAGGGAGGGCAACGCAATTACAAAATACTTTAATTAATTTAACTAATATGAATTAATATTTAGTTAATAAGTATTTATTAATTAACTAATAATCAAGTACGCGAAGAGATATCACGACTACTTCCATGCATGTTTCCTTGACTCCTACAAGGTTGTGTGCTTTGGTGGATGCAACTTCGTAACACTTTTGACTTATATTGAAGACATACACTCTAGATCTTTTCACACTTCGACGAGTTTAGAGTCTTCTTCTATATTATTTGCTGAGAAGCTCCTATTTTACATCAATTTATTAGTGAGATTACAGAAGAAATGTATAGAATCCCAAAATACAAATGCTTGCTTATCACGACCCATTAGAAGTTTGTTTATCTTGTATAGATTAGTTCTACATTGTGGATAGTTGTCGTCGTTCCACTTCTACTACTATAAATGTGTCCATGCTCTTGTATGCTTGATATATGTGAAGTAATAAATATTGTTACATTGCTTGGTGTCTTCTCACATGGTATCATAACGACTCTAGTCTTGAAGCATCCTCTCGTCTAAGCTTGTTCGTGCGATAGAGCTCCCGAACTCGCCTACTCATCTGCTATTTCCTACTTAGTTTTTTACCCATTCCGATCTCACCCTTGTTGTAAGTTCTCACTAAACCCAAAATTGCACGAACAAGCTTCTGCGTGGACAAGCAGTCCTTCACTAATACTACACACGGAAGCAATTATCAGAACTTCACGAATCACTATTCTCGAAATCTAATATGTTAATATTCCAGGGACCCGTGTTTCGAGTCCGCCAATCTGTGCTCACCGACGAACTACAAGTCAACTAGGAACCAGTGAACCAGTGCTCGTCGACCACAATGAGTGCTCGTCGACCAGAGCACACAAGAACTTCCTTGAGCTTGCTAGCCATATCTCGCAGGAACTCCCCCGAGCTTGTTGATGACGTATGCTCGCACGATCTAGGAACCAATGAACCAGCTTTGTGCTCTCTGACAAGAGCTTGCAAGAAGACGCCAGAGCTCGTAGGAGCAGGAACCGACGAACCTGCCTGAGTTCACAGGAACCAGGAATCGATGAACTCGCCTGAGCTCGTGCAACGTTTTGCTCTCATCACTCCCGCTCATTGAGCTCCCTCTCTTGTTTGGTCATCCTTCGGAACTTCAAAAGCTCACAGAACCCGAGCCAGTTTTCTCAGTGGGCTTGAACTTCAAAAGCTCACAAAACTGGGAAGAACCGAGCCAGTTTTCTGCACAGTGGGATACTGACTATGGAAAATTTTCCATATTACTTTCTATGTGGGATGAAGTAAAATCTACCATAAGAACATCCACCGCTCTCTGGATAATGATTTGACGGTCACTGATTGAGGCCTGAATTCCCCACTCCTATATACGATGTCAATTGATTTAAGTATGAGAGACTATAATATCACCACAAGATGAAGGTTTATCTTCTCCAACTTTCTTGTTTGATGTTTGCTCCATTATTAACCTAGAAAAGCCCATGTAAACATTAATTGCCCTCTTTATTGTTTTCTCTCATCCTTCTTTAGTCCCACATCTTATATAAGAACTGTATTTAACTGCAATAATACAAGCTTTGGCTTTTACCATGGTATCAGAGGGAGGTTCGAATTCAGTCTTTCTCAACCCGCCCGGGCGTTTCTTGACCCGCTCGGCCTCCTGCGGCCTGCCGGTCTGTCCGCTCCGCTCCTCTCTCTTGAACTCCTCTTCCCGTGGTTCACCCCTCCCCTCCGTCTTTTATAGCCTTCCCTTAAGACCCTCCTAGGCCGCCCGCTGTCTACACTCGCCGCCCTCCTCCTCCCGTTGCCCCTATAGTCGGCTTGACCTCGGGTTCTCCGTGTTCTGCTGCTCCGGTCGCTTCTAGATGATGACTAACTATGTTTCTCAAGTTTAGTCATGACTACTTCACTATCCTCAGTCTCTATTCCTACCTCTGTACTGCTCTTCAAACTGGGTGGAGCGCTATGGAAAATGGCTGCTTTTGGGCCAACCCTTGTACCCTGGTGCCCCTTCCTCCCGGCCAGAAACCCGTTTGAATGAGTGTTTGTTATGCACCATGAATCCGCAAAGGCTCGTCTAGTTGCTCGTGGCTCACCCAGCAACATGTCTCAAATGGGATGAAGTAAAGTCCGCATCTATTTAGCTGTCCATCGCCAAGACCCTTATTCCAACTAACAAGAATGCTTTTTTGACCTTCAAGAAACGGTTTTGCAACAACTCCCGGGTTGAGACCACGGGGGAGCCTCGGGTTTGTCACCTTCTCACTTATCAAACAATCTATTCGACAAGTTCAGCAAAGCTTCGGGACAATTGGCTCCAAGCTCGGCTGACTTCTCTGTTCGCCACCGGGACGGGCACTTGGTCTGGATAGTCGACGACATCATTATTATGGAAACGACTTGGACAGCATACACGTTAAGCAACATCAGCTCCGTCTTCCAAACTAAGGATACCCCTTCGGTACTTCCTGCAATGGCAAGAAGACCAGATGGTCTGGTTCTCTCTCAGCGCAAATATTGCCTGGATCTTCTTCATGATGCAGGATTGAGGCAAACACTCCCATGGATGCTAATCACAAACTGTGTGCTCAGGGCTCATTCTGATTCTCTTCTACAAAACCAGAGTAACCGTCGTCATGGGAAACTTATCTACTCTAACAAGACCTGATATATCCTTCGCTGTGGGACTTGTTAGCAAATTCTCCTAGTTCTCATCTTCAAGGAACACATTCTCATATCTCTCAGCCCCTGGAAGGCCTTGTCTACAAAACCTCATCTTCTATTCCTAAAGTGGCAATTGACGCTGGCTCTTTAAGATCTATTAGCGGGTTCTGCACATATGGAGGATGACTGGCGGAGCAAGAAACAAGGAAGTTGCTATCACAGAAGCAGAATATTGGGCAATGACGGCTGTCTCTGTAGTGAGAGTCTCCTTACCGACCTTGGTGTTTGACTATCTTCACCAGCTCTCCCTATGTGAATGTTTTATCTAAGAACCCGGTCTCACGAAAGAACGAATCATATTGAGGTAATTGTCATTTTTGAGAGAAAGTCCTGAAGAAGGTCGAGCTCAAGCATGTCCGGGTTGATGATATCCTCACCAAAGCTTACCAAGTACCCTCTCAAGTGCCTTACAAGTTGGCGCCTGACTTGTAGCTCCAGTCGGGGGAGTATTAGAAAACTAAAGGGCCCATTAATTGGCCCCTTTATTGCTTTCTCTCATTCTTTAGTTCCACATCTTGTATGATTTATTCTTCTCTTCTCTCCTATATATTTGTATCCCCTGTATTTACCCCTGAGCAATCTAAAAGCTTTGAGTTTTTAACATTCTATTAAAGCACACCTCCAAATACTAAGCACCAGAGAGCACACATGAGCTCTCGAGGGAGTGGCAGACGCGGTGGCCACAATCGTCCTAATGGACCAGGCACCCACATGTGAACCTATTGCAGTCAGTCAAATCACACCGAGGCAACTTGTTATAGAAAACATGGTTTTCCATAACAACATCAAATGCTTCCTCACCAAGCTTCTTTTGCCACCAACACTCCGAACACATTTCGATTTGAAATTGACACATTGCGGGAGAAACTCCAGAGTCTTTAAGGGTTGGTTACTTGAACTCCCGGGCCCATTGCCTATGTCAAATGAAGGTATATCATGTCTTTCCCATAGCCCCTCTTCGATAGTGGACTTTGTGGCTATAAATCACATTACTCCGCAGAAACCCTTGCTATGCACATACATTACTTCTCCTAGGTTTATCACTATTTCCAATGGAGAAACCATTCCGGTTTGCATATCTGGAGACGTACCTCTTACATCCTCTATTACTCTACGCTTTGTATTCCATGTTTTTGGTTCATAGTTTAATTTACTCTCTGTTAGTCGCCTTACTCATGATCGTGACTGTTTTACAACTTTTTCCTCCTCGTCCTTTGTGATACAAGATTGATTGCCGCAAAGTATCATGAGCATGAGATGACTGTCAAACGAGCTCTACATTCTGAATCGACCCTCCTCAACTTTTTCTTCCATTAGTTCCGTCTACTGGCATTGATGTTGAGGCCTTGCACCTCTCCCAAGCATACAAAAGGCACATCCATATTTTTTACTTTTTTTTTAAATTTTACATGCGAATCTTGTATCTATCGAAAATAACACCGTTCAACGTTCCCCCCATTGCAGTGGAAGTGATGCTCCAGTCTCCTTAATTCATTCAAACATTTGTGGTCCATATAAATTTCCTAGTTTATCTATATATTATTATCTTACTACTTTTATCGATGATCATTCTCAGATGACGAAGGTATCTTTACATCATGATCGATCTGAAATAATACATGTCTTTCGCTCATTCATCGCATAAAATTGCAATCAAATTTCTACCAATATCAAAGTCATTCATACTGATAACATGCCTTAAGTATTATTCATCAAACATCATAAGCCTATATACTAAAAAAAATGGTGTGATTGGGCGAAAGAATTGTCAACTTTTGGTGATAGTCTTATCTCTCATGTTTCAAATGCATGTTCTAAAGATCTATTAGAATTTCAAGATCATTGTAGCTTATTATTTAATTAATCGTATACTATCAGCTATACTGAACTTTGCATCCCCTTTCTCTATTTTATTTTCGTCCACACCTCCTTTCTCTATATCTTCTCGAGTTTTTGGGTGCATATGTTTTGTTCATCATCTTGGTACTGCTTTAGATAAGTTGACACCACGGGACACTAAATATATCTTTGTTGGAGATTTTCAAACTCAGAAGGGATACACATATATTCTCTCATAGATCAAAAATATGTGAATCCGTTGGTGTTACCTTTCTTTAGATCAACCTTTATATTTCCTCTTCTTCTCTTGACAAAACTCCACTTACACCCTCTCGTCCCAACATACCTGTTGGTGCGAAAATTGCACTCCACGATCTCACGTTCTACTAGGAGAGGAATGAGGGGCAAACTAAGAGTGGTAGGCTACTTTGCGGTTGTTATGGATGAGCTAAAGAGAACAAGAGAGGGTGCCGCAAGCCGCTAGGCCAGACTTCCCGCAGCTGCAGCTCGTTGTTGTGGGTGATTTTTTTGATTAGTCAAAAACGGTTACAAGTTGAGTGTTCGCACAAGGTAGAGTTCGCTACGCCTGGAAGGCTTCTAAGTTCGAGCTCGCAGCAAGCTGTCACTAGCTCTGGCTGGATTCAGACCGGAATCAGGATACTTTCTGGATACTGTTCACCATTATTTATATTAGTGGGGCTGACCAAACGAGTAGTTCTAATAAAAATGAGCTTCCTGGGTTACAGGAGATTCAGGCAGAGATGAGATGTTATATGATGTGCAAATTGCCCAAAATACTAGGGTGTGCAGTTATCACATAGATGAACGCGCGTACTTCAGACTCTGAAATGTCTCTGGCGTTGAATTGAGAAGGCTTGATAGGCGGAGCGGACATAATTGACTTGACCACTCGAGCTATCGAACAGGAGGCCAACTAGCATACAGATCATGTCCGCGCGAGCTGTTGAAGAGGAGAGTTATTTGCCTCGCAAATAGCTAGGACGAGAGCTCACTCAGTCACTGAGAGGCTGACCGCCCAAACTGGTTTGAAGAGGGCTGCACGACTTGTTGATAACCAAGGGCGAGAGGACGAGCGAACACCAAATGGTTGTCTGCTTGAGCTGCTGAAGAGCGGTCTTCTGGTTTGTCAATGACAAAAATGAAGGCTCAGGAGGACACCAATATCTTGACTGCCTGGACTGACTTGCTGGTGAATGAAGGCTCAAGCGGGCACCAATATGCTACCTGCCTAGACTGATTTGATCACGATTTTGTTCATTCTTCTGACCGTGGGATCCTGGGTAAACATGATCCCTACATTTTTTCAAGTTCGCGCAAACTTCAAAAAAGGAAAACTTTGGCCACGGATGCTACGATGAACCTTTAATTCTTGGGAACTTTATAAATATTGCTAGGGGCTAGAGATTTGAACTATCATTTTCCGACGGATCGTTTTTCATCGGTCGTGGTCATTGTTTTCAGGAAGGTCATGACAAGTAGCGGGAACATCTTCATGCTTGACATTATGAGAAAGGACTCGAAAGTTCGCAGCTCTCCTCGGAAGAAGTCGGAAGCGTATTGATCTGGAGAAAAGAAGATAAAGAAGGAGCTCACATCAAAAAAGAAGCCTGGCCAAGGGGCTAATGAGACTCCCACTCCCGAGGTTGTTATTGATGTTGAAAATAATACTCCAGAGTCTTCTCAACCAGATCTGTGGATGAGTAATATTGACATCCATGTTGAGGAAACTTGGAAGGTGCTGCATGAGGTCTTTGGAATCCCAATGTTGAAGAGCCTTCGGAGAGGCAAGATGCTCCTTCCCTACTCATGGAAACTTAAGTGTTGGAACTCGATCTCTCTAAGGGTCTGATGAATTTAGCATATATTCTTATGAACATCCAAGTGTAGGATATCAACGCATATATATTAAATGCGGACAACACTGTTCTGTCCTCTAAGACTTATGGTGTATCTGGAATTCTCTTAATCAGAAGGCATTCTCATAAGCATCGTGGTATTGATTGAGGAGGGCGAGGATGTACCGTCTCAAGAAGAGATCAATGGTTGAGCTTGGGATTAGGGGATTGGAGTGGACAATATTGGGGTGTCCCAGGATGAAGAAGAGATGTGGGCTAAAACTGAAGCCGAGGGTAGGAAGAAGACCAATATAGATAAGGCAGCTGTGGATGAGGCATCTGGCGATAAGGAGATAAAACCTTGGTGGACAACTCGTAGAAGTTGAAGAAGGAAAAGATTTCGGGTGCTGGAAGAGCGAAGGACAAGAGTCACAAGACAACATTAGACAAGGCAGCTACGAACAAGGCAACTACGAACAAGGCTACAACTACATGCATCTCGAGGAAAGGCAATGGTGTGGCAGACTCAACCACAAGCTCGCAATAATAGAGGCCGACGTCTACATTCAAGTCTCCACCTCCCCTAGCGCGACCACAAACTGTAATCGTCCCCACTAAATGTGAGCCTCTCGTATGTCATGAAGAGCTGAACAATAGCGGAAGAGGGAGAGTTGTGCGGAAGCTCAAACTTATGCTCATTGACACTGAGCGGCGTAAACATCATGTTTTTTTCTTTGAACAAATAGCTACCGCAGATACTCAACATGTCAAGAGCCGTTGCTGTCGACACGACGATATACCTGCATGGAGAACAAAAAGTGACCGCGTATATCCGTGTTACCTGCATCATTGCTACTTGATTCTATTTTTATAACTCTAACTGCATATGTGCGTTTTTGCGTCTACTAGATAAACCAGAGAATGTCTCAAGTATATTTGTCAGTCACCCAATTGACGGATTGGCTTGCTTATATTGGGGAGGAAAAGACAGCCATGGGAGTGAGTTTTTTTCTTCGATGTGAATGTTTATTGTAACTTTTGAACTATCTATTTTTTTGACTTTTCACTTGAAGTCGCTGTGGACACTTATGCTTGTAATAATTTGTTTGATTTCTGTGATGTTGATTAAATCTTTTTTTGTTCGTGATGCTCTCTGAATGTCTGTGGTTAGAAACACTTGGCATATTTTGAGTTTTTTGTTGCTTTAGCTGGACACGGATTAGCTGTCCGCTCATTCTGCATGCTGCTTGCTTCATACTTGCAAGAATAAAGATGAGTCAGTGCACACTAAAGTAGGTTGAGCGGTTACTAGATCTTCCGTCTTTTCGACTTCCACTAGGGAAAACTATAAATAGGAGTGACGCCTATCAAAGGAATCATTTTATTGGATGCGGCCGAAGCAGAAGTCCAAACAACATTTAAGATGGTGTCTGTGCGTGCCTCTGCTGTCAATTACTTCCTATCCGCGAAACCTTCCAAGTTATAGATGATTAAGCTAGATTACAAAAACTTCTTGATGCACTATCCGCTGGGTAGCTAGTATGCAGTGTGATTACCAAAAGGAGAGGAGAGGCTGAACACCATATGCGAACATGAGCTTGCTATTCCACTTTATTGAAAAAAATCCCCATATGATTTGATCAGGTTATGTAAAAGTGATGTAAAAAAATGCCCTTATGTATAGATGACATTTTCTTTATTTTGAAGTTTAAAGTTATTAAGAATGACTAAGCAAAGAATCAATGATCTCAAAGAACTCAAAGTACAGCTAAGTAAAAGTCCGTGCTTTGATAGAGCATAAAAAAGAAAGATATTGATGTATGTCGAGACGTATGAAAGCAGATGTCAACTTACACTGAGAAGTTCTACTTCACGCTCCTCCCGACTATTAGCTATCACATACTATCAGTGGTGCATTGAATTTAATATTATACACTATAGAGCATAAGCATATATGTATACATTGAAATATACGTATCAAAATATTCTTTGATTCTTAGAATCTCCTTAACAAAAAATTGCTAGATCATGTGAGAGCATATTGGCTTAGCATTGAGAGGACCCATGAGTGAGAACGTCTTCACCGCATCATTAGTTGGGTGTAGATGAAACATATTTTATGTTAGATGTGTTTACCTGCTTCTTATCGGAGTTGCCTACTCGAGCATTTATTCCCCCTTTAGCAGGAATCTGCTTCCATCACTGAGTTTAGGGATCAGTTTGATGAGTTAGGAGTGAAGAGCAACATCCGAGTGGAGCCAGCTATGACTGCTTCCCAATTTTGGTTGGGGATTCGATTTGAGATACATGCTAAGTTGACCTATCACTACTCTATGTCTCTTGAGCAGACATTCCATCTCACACTTCATTATGAGTAGTCCTTGAGATCCACTAGAGGTAGTCGAGTGGATGACCACCTTGACCTCACCAGTATGAGTCCCTTCCATTTTCTCTACATTATCTATTTTCCATTTTTGTATTTTTTCTCTAATTTATGGAGGTACTGTGCTGTGATTATTTCTTTTCTGTTTCAGATCCAAAACGCCTTACCAAATTGTCTTAACTAAGACTGACATGGTTTTTCCCATTGATGTCGCTCGACGTGCTATGCAGATTCAAGAGGTAAATATCAACCAAAGCATATCCCTTTTGTCTGATTGATTATCTAAATATTTATTGTCTTTTTTTTAGAATCTAAAGAAGAGGAAGTCGATTGTTGACCCAGTGGTGAGTTCCTTGTGCTCCCAGTATTTCTGCTTTGTGCACAGCTTCACTGGAATCATTAAAAAGTTACCTCGTGCATTCTCTGCTAGTTTTTTCCATTAATAAGAGTTTTATGTAGTATTGAGTTCAAACATTTACTTGCTCGGTTATTGCAAATAACAATAAAATTGAACTGAGTTCACCTGCAAACGTGCGGGAGCTGGATGGCTGGAACTCCACTTCCACTTTGCTTCGAACAGGGGATCCCGTCGGGTATGGGTGCTGGAATGAGAAATGGAGAAGTGGGCAAAAATATCGGGAGCTGTAGTCGACCGGAGCGGCGGCTCCAGGAGACGAATGGATCGGCAAAGAGGAGTGTGGAGGCTTACAGGTTTGGAAAGGGAGAGGAGAAGAGGTGGGGCTGCAGTTCCAGAAGGCTGTCACAAGAATCGGTCTGGGTCGGCGGTGGGTATCTACGCTGTAGTCAGTTGGAGTGGTGGAAGGAGCGGGAAACTACAACGACGGAAAGAACGGGGCTATAGTCGGCTGAAGCGGTGGAAGAAATGGTGCTATATTCTGCTGTAGCGGTGGAAGGAACGAGAATGTAGTCGGCTGGAGCGGCGGAAGGAGCGGGAAACTTGAGCGGTGGAAGGGAGGAGGAGATCAATCCCTGGAGTCACACCAGTGTTCACCCGACATCGCATCGAGCAAGAAGGTAAACTGACAGTTCTGGATAGGAATCTGACCCTCGACTGTCTTCCAAACTACTGACCACACATTTATGTACTAATAACTAGGATAGGACACTCAGATCGGACTTGTAATGTACAAAACGATCGGGTGTCAGATGCAAGTCAAAATAGAAAAATAAAGACATGAAAATGACTCGAAACGATCATCCATACGCATCCTTGGACTCAGATCGCCCGAACGGGTAGTGGAATCACCGCTTCGTACGGGAATACACATACGTGGGTCGGTGACCTCCATCAACTCCCCCGATTTGAAAGCACTCATCTTAGGTGAGTGAAGATAGTCGTACTCTCGGTGTAGCTTATTTGCGAGTCACTCGAACTCCTCTGGGGTAATCCAAGTATCGTCTGAGAACGGACGACCGCTCCAACGGACAATATATCATCGTGTATCTCGCCCGTTTACGACTGTGAAGTCATGTGCAACAATCTGAATTACGTCTCCGACAGTCACCATTAGATTTGAGTAAGATGCATCTCTGTCAGAACAATGAACTTGTGGAACCATCAGTGCCGCGAGGTGGCCCTCATGATGGGACTCATCAAACTGGGGATGGGAAGAGTCAGGCTGAGGCTAGGGTGGGCGGAAGTGAGGGATCTCGTGGCTCGGTCATGGAAGTGAGGAAGGGATCCATATACACTCGCTCATCATAGTAAGCCGTCAAGTCCTGTACATTGAATACTCAGTTTATCCCTATATTTTGAGGGATGTCAATCACATATGCATTAGTTCTGATCCGTCGCATGACTGTATAGAGACCCATTCAACGAGTGCTTAATTTTCTTGTTGTTCTTTGTGAGAACCTCTCAGGTCATATGCGTATCACCCGCTCTCCAATTTCAAAATTCTATTCTCTTGTGTGCTTATCTTCTTGAGAGTTATAATAATCATTACTCATTGCAATTTTCTTTCAGACTGACTCATGAAATGCATGCAAATACTGAATGAGAGACTCTACTAACTCACTGACTCGATATTCTAAAGGGACCAGGTCAATGAGATTCTTAGGTTCATAACCTAACATGATATGTAATATAATTGACTCAACTCCTATATGCAAACTCAGTTATAGATAAGACAGAATCCTAGGTAGATGGATTGTCCCCAACTAAGCATTGCAGACGGGCTTCTAGACTATGGTTGATGACCTCAGTTTGGCCATCCATCTGTAGATGATAGGTGGTGAACCTCAGTGTCATTCCAGTTTTCTTCAACAACATTTTTCAAAAATAACTCATGAATCAAACGTCACAATTAAAAACTATCGAAATGGGTAACCTGTGATACTTGAATACTTCTCGAAAGTGAGCTACCACATGGGACACATCAACAGTCCTTTGACAGTGAATCAAGTAGGCCATTTTCGAAAATTGGTCCACCGCGAAAAAAATAGAATCAAACTTCCTCAGGATGCGCGGGAGTCCGAGTACGAAATCTATGCTAATGTCTGTCTAGGGCCTCTGTGGAATTGGGAACATAGTATATTACCTAGACTACCTAATGGGTTGGCGTGATCCCTTTGTGGTTTGACATACTTAACAATGTCTAACGACCCATGTAACATCCTTCTTAAGGCTAGGCCAGAGAAATTGATCTTCAACTAATGCCATTGTCTTATCATGACCAAACGCTCCGTCCGCATGTAGCTCTCAGATAAGGAAATCTCGGAAGGACTTCTGTGGTATGCAAAAACGCGATCCCAAGAATAAATAATCATCAGAGATCACATAACACTCACGAAGTTCAGATGGCTCTCTCCTTAGAGCATCATAAATATCACTGAAATCCGAGCACTTTGGATAGTCGTAAACTAAATGCTCGAAGTCCTCAACTAGTGTGCTTATTGTATGTAGCTGGCTGACTCGGTGGAAGGTATTAGCGCTGTAGTCGGCTGGAGCGGAGAATGGATCAACGGAAGGAACGAGGTTGAAGTTGGATGGAGTGGCAGAAGGAGCAGGGCTGTAGTCTGCTGGAACGACATAAGGCACAAGGTTGTTGTTGGCTAGAGCGGGGAAGGAACAGGAGACTAGAACGGTGTATGGGTGGAAGAGATCAATGCCCTAAAGTCACACCAGAGTTTGCCCGGCGTCGCACCGAGGAAGAAGGTAGACCTGCGGTTCTGAATAGGAATCTAACCCTTGATCCTCTTCCAAACTACTACCTGTGCATATATATACTAATAACTAGGGTAGGATACCCAGATCAGACTCATAATGTTTGAACCGATCGGGTTTCAAATACAACTCAAAATAGAAAAGTAAATCCATGAAAATGACTCAGAACAACTGTCTGGATGCATCTGTGGACTCAGATCAACCGTCTGGATGCATCTGTGGACTCAGATCGTCCGAACGGGTAGCAAATCACTATCTCCTGAGGGAATACACGTGCATGGGTCGGCGGCCTCCATCACAACTTCTTTTTCATATTCTATTTCTGAGAACTCTGTTTCAATTAGCTTAAACTCTCCTAAACAGACCCTAAACCACTGACATTCAACTTCGCCAGAGTTTCAACTCTGAATTTAAAGCCTTTATTTCATCTCTATCCTCTACAGTATTTCTTAATCATTAACAAGATGATATTGGTGTACCTTGGTGAAAAGAAGAGCACGGATTATGAAATGCTATTTATGTAAGAATCAAATGTTGAGAGTTGTGCCTCTTCCACCTGAAAAATATGGTTCTATCAAGATGAATCTTCTATTAGTTCTATATGAAACAAAATCACGAAGACATTATTACACAAATCAAAGCCTGTGTTCCAAGGATATGCCCAAATTTATGGAGTTGATTATAACAAGGCTTGTCATGTGCTCCTTGTGAAGGTTGGGACTGCATACCGTTGATGCGCCTGGTGTCTTCATTGAGATTTGGAAGAAATGTGTGAAATTTCCATAAATTTACTTGGAAGAATTTAGAAGGAAAAATCTTGCACTTTCAAAAATCTGCGGAATAAAGCAATCTACAAGCACTTTGTTTGATAGATTTCACGAGGCCATGCAATATTTTGGGTACATGGACATTATGATCATATTTTTGTTCATAAAAAGGTGAAAAGAAGAATATCGGTGGTTATTATTTATATGGATTATATCATCATCACAAAAGATGATACCTATACAGATTATTTGGTTGAAAACACGCTTGTGTGAATAAATTGAGATGAATGATTTGAGTAAGATGAAGTACTTAGTCTTGAGGTTGCCATATGAGAAGATATATCAGTAGAATTAGGAGGAAAATAATACATGCTTACCTATTATTCATCCATAGAAGGATATTTATAATATTACAATGGACCCATAGACATAAACTCACGGTGTGGGACTAAAACCCGCTTATTCATATAACGGTGCGTATTAAAACCCTCAAGTCGGACGGAAGATGTCGGTCATTTCAAGCCTTTTGATGTCATCAATGAACCCATCACTTCCCAAGCTTTTAGTGAACACATCTGCCAGTTGATCTTTAGAGTGGACGAATGGTGTGACCACAGTCTTCTTATCCAAGTGATCTTTGATAAAATGCCGATGCACCTCAACGTACTTTGTCCTGTCATGTTGAACTGGATTGTGAGCTATCTTGATTGCTGCCTTGTTGTCGCAATACACGGAGAAAGGAGACGTCACGAGAAACCCCAAGTCATGTAGAACGGTACACAATCATAGACCTATGTTATTAAAGGCGCACCTCAGGCTCCATGCTCATGGGTTTGCGTCTCTGTGCACATTATTTGCGCCTTTAGAATATAAAAAGCCCACCTGAGTGAGATTTTTGTTGTAAATTTTTTTCTTCAAAAATTAAGAAAAAATAATTTAAGAACTCAATAATTTTTTATTGATTTAGTGTTCATGAAAGTTAATTGTGCGTTGAGACTTAGATATGATGCAAGTGACCATATTGATTCTATTGTTTAAAAGATACAAACGATAATAATGAATGATTATTTAGTAGACTAGATGAAGAATTTAATCGAGAAGCTGAAATGATGTTTGATGCTGATTATTTAAAATGGATTTGATTGCACCTTGAGCTTTGCGCCTAGACTCCAAGACCCCTTTCTGCCTTGGTGCGCCTTGCGCATTTAATAACTAAGTCATAGACCCTCACACTTGCCTTGTGACATAGCACAGTATTTTGCCTCAGCGCTCGATCTAGCCACTACATTTTGCTTCTTCCTATGCCATGTCATCAGATTTTATCCAACAAAGGAACAATAGCCTGTTGTAGATTTCCGATCATCTCGACATGTTGCCCAATCAGTATCATGAACACTTCAATCCTCAAATGGTCGTTCTTGGAGAACAGAAGACCACGTCTAAGAGCTTTCTTCAAATACCGTAACACACGATATGTTGCCTCTTGATATCTGATCCTCAGAGCATGGATATATCTATCAGGATGGGTTTGAGATTAATATATTGGTTTTCCAACTAATCTCTTATAGCGAGTGATATCTTCTTGGTCACTGTCACCATTTTCACAGATTCCATGATTTTCTTCCATCGGTGTGTTCGCGGGAATACAGCCAAGCATCCCGATCTCCTGCAACAGATCTAGAACATACTTCCGCTGAGATATAAAGAGATCCTGATCCGATCGAGCCACCTCAATATCCAGAAAGTGTCATAGTCTTCTCAAGTCTTTCATCTCAAACTCGACAGATAAGAGAGACTTGAGATTCACAATCTCCTCCATATCGTTACCGCCTACTTGTGATCATAATGTCATCCACATAGACAATTAAGACCACAATACCCGGATCACGTTTTTGAATAAACATAATATGATCAGACTGTGCCAATTTGTACTCAAATTTGTGCATGACCGTGAGGAATCTGACAAACCATGCTTTAGGAGACTATTTCAAATCATATAAGGACCTTCTTAGCTGACAGACAATACCTTCAGCTCCCTTTCTTACGAACCCAGGTGGGAACTTCATGTACACCTCTTCATGAAGCTCACCATGGAGAAACACATTCTTCACACCGAGTTGGTGAAGATCCCAGTCGATGCAAGCCGCGCTTGACAATAATACTCGAATAGAGTCCATCATAGCCACAGGGGCGAAGGTCTCCTGGTAGTCAACTCCCTGAGTCTAAGTGTACCCTTGGACGACCAGCCGTGCCTTGCATCGCTCGACGTTCCCTTCTTGATTCTGTTTGACCGAAAACACCCATCTCGAGCCAATAACTTTCTTGCCAGGAGGAAGGGAAGAAACATCCCAGGTATGATTCCTGTCCAAGGCTGACATCTTCTCTTTCATAACCTAAGTTCAGGCCGGGATACCCAAAGCTTCCCGCCATGTCTTAAGAATAACAACCGAAGAGAGGGAAGCAACAAAGGCTTGATGGATCGGGTTAAGATGGTGGTAAGCCGCATTATTAGAAATAGGGTGTTTTAGTACATGCAGCCTTACCTTTCAACAAAGTAAGCGGAATATGCAAATCCGCATCATCAAAATTTGAGGCAGAAGCGGGCACTGGTCGAGGTGGAACCTTAGTAGCCTGTATATCAGAGGAGTGTCGGTGGTACACGTGAGGAAAAGGGGAGACCAGAGTATCGGGGCGAGGAACAGGGATAGGAGGCCCCAGTTCCCGAGGAGGAGGAATCTGTGGTGGCAGAGGAGGAAGAACAGGAAGAGGAATATCCGTAGCACCACTACTCTCCCCCCGATGAAGAGTGCGAGTCGTGGTAAAAAATATGATTCCCCTTCTCGAAAAGTAACATCCATGGTGCAAAACATACACCCAGGGGGGGGGGGGGGGGGGGTGATAACACCGATAACCTTTTGTCGTGGAAGAGTAACCAAGGAACATACACCGATGAGCCCGGGGTTCAGTTTGTCACGATGGGGCAAGTGAATATGTACAAAACATACACATCCAAAGACCCGAGAAGGCATGTGGGAAGTATGAACCACAACCATGGTAGACAAATGATCTAGAAGAGTAGTGTAGCCAAGAACGAGTGAGGGAAGCTTATTGATAAGGTGAGCAGCAGTAAGAACAACATCACCCCAATACGATTTAGGAAGGGCATAACAGTCAGAAGACATCGGGCTACATCCAACAGGTGTCGGTTTTTTCGTTTGACAACCCCATTTTGAGTAGAGGTGTTGACACACGTGGTCTGGTGGATGATACTATGACTAGTGTGGTAGGAGCCAAAAACTCCCCAATTATCATATCCCCCCACTATCATTGCGCATGACACGAATAGAGCCCTTAAATTGGGTTTGAACCATTTTATGAAAAATCTGAAAACAAGAAATGACTTCACTCTTCTTTTTTAACAAATATACAAAAGTTGTGCGAGATTAACAATCAATAAAGCTGCCAAACCAACGAAAACCAAATATAGATATAACGGGGGACGGACCCCAAACATCAGAATGAACAACATCAAATGGAGTAGTACTGGAGAGAAAATAAATGTGAGGAACTATGTCTCACATGTTTAGACGAATCACAGATATCACAGACAAAAATTCGTAAAAAAGATAAAAAAAATTGGAAACAACTTCTGAAGGTAGATAGGGGATGGATGTCCAAGCCGTAGGTGCCATCGACGAACATCATCCGCTGTAACAGTGGAGCAGGAGAGCCTGAGAAGACGGGGAGGGCTGGAGATCCAGGTAATACAGACCAGCGCGGTTCCTACCACTGCTAGTGTTCTGCTTCGTACCCAGTTCCTGAAAAGCACAAGAATCATGAAAAGATGTCACAGAGCAATTAAGGTATCGAGTAATATCATTGATGGAAAGCAAATTTCGAGAAAATGAGGGAACATGAAGTACAAATGACAGAGAAATAGAGGGAGAGCATGAAATATGACCTTTCCCTCATTGGGAGTCAATAAACCATTAACAGTAATAACTTTGTCCTTACCAAACAAAGAAGTGTAAGAGAGAAAACCTGAAGAGAAGTCGGTCATGTGGTGCGTGGCACCAGAATCAATCACCCACTCAGAGGAGGAGGTAGTGGCTGCATGGGCACTTGACATAACAATAGAGGCAATGAAATCAGAGGCACCCAAAGGCTGATCAGGCTTAGAGTGCAGCAGGCGACAAAAAGCATCCAATTCAAGTGCAGTGAAATGCCCAAGAATAGTATTGGAGGTCTCATCATAGAGGTATGTAGAGTACGCAACATCATGAGGTCTGGAGCCACCCTGGCGATGACCCCCTGTCCTGTCCCCCATCCACGACCACGACCACGAGGGGCAAGATGTGGGTGGAGCTTGTAATACACCTCCTGAGTGTGACCTTTGCGACCACAATAATCGCAAGTAGGGGCAGACATGCTAGAGCTGAGAGCGTGACCACGACCAATGCTAGTCAGAGCAGAGCGCTCAGGAGTACTAGCACTAAGAGACTTCCGGTGGTCTTCATCACCAAGGACCATGCTGAAGGTTTCCCGAACGGATGAGAGAGGAGAGGAATGATGTATATGTGTCCACACCATGTCAAACTTCATGTTCAGTCCCATGAAGAAGACATGAAAGAGAAAACGATCCTCCTGTTGTTTTAACTGAACAGCGTCCACATTGCATGCTGGAGTGAAATGCGAGAGATAATCCAACTCCTGATATAGATGCTCGTGTTGGTGTTATCATGGTGATCTGGAAGTGATCAAAGCATGTAGTCTCACCGCCAACACAATATGAGCCTATCAGGGTCGCACATAAGAACGTTTGGAGATTTGGAAGATTGGATTATGTTCGTTTTACTCATGTGATGAGTGAAGGACCATGCACTGGACATGAGATGAGTGAAAGACTAGACTCTGCCATGCGTTGAGTGCGTCGAGACCACTCAAAGCCTTCGTCGAGTCAATTATTGATTCATTGAGTTAGCGTTGAGAGTGTTGAGACCACTCAATGATTCGTCGAGTTAATCGTTGATTCGTCGAGTGATGGCGTTGAGTGTATCAAGTCTACTAAAGCCTTTATCCCACTATAGTGGAATCGGCTATATGGATCCTGTCATAATTGTGTTTTATCTTTTGTCATAATCTCACTAACGCCCAAGTACATCACTTTAATGAATCATTATACTAGAAAAAAGCCCGTGTGATTCCATCTATCGATAGTAAGGCCGTGTTTGAGAACTCGGCAGAGCGCTGTTCCGGCGGAGCTGAGCCGAGGAAAAGTGTATGGGAGGAAACCGGCCGCTCCAGTTCACGCCGGCCGGCGCAAAAAAGGAGGAAACCAGTGGTTTTGCAGCCTCGCGAGCTCCAGTCCACCGTTCACGCCGGCCGTTTTCTCTCTCCTTCTCGGCATGCCACTAGACTAGTTTGTGACGGGGCAAACACAGCCTATGATAATAAAAAATAACGATAGATTAAGCATAAACAATGAAGGCGAGAAATTTGTGTCCTTCAAACTAGTAAATAAAGTTAATGTTGTATGAGAAGATAGGAAAATGTCTAGACCTCAAAGAGGTAATAAGATGAATGAGATTGTTGTATGATGTATGTTAAGTCTAACTAACACTTTGATATGAACAAATAAAAGGCAAATAATGACGATGATGATGAAACCGAAGCAAATGCCTCCTGATAACACTTTCTGGATTATGCATTCTAAAAAATTGGGTGTTCATTATCTTTTATTTTATTTTATTTTAATAAATAAATGTAGGTGATGGTGAGCTCCAAGTCAGGAGCTGGAATTCGTAATCTGAGAAGCGTGCTTGCAAAGATTGCACGTTTTGTGAAACCCTAATTGGTATATTTATACTCTCTCATCTATTTCTCTTTCTTCCTTTTCTTTTGTTTTACTGATGATTTTTATTGACCGCTCTATCTTCCAGCAGTCTGCTGTTTGTGCCCGGATTTTTGCATGGATGTCTATTTCATGCCGCCAGTCTTCTCAACTAATTCACGGTATATTTGCTTTTGTCTATATATATATATATTTGGGCACCTTCAATTTCAATTCTACTCATCTTAGTGAACCCTAGGTTTATTTAATGCATGAGGCTAGCATAAAATATAAATATATAGATTATAGTGGTTGTGTATAGGTTCCCGCTATGCGCGTGCACTCAAGTGACAGTCGTGTATTGTGGTCGTTGCACACTGTGGACGGGAGTTCCCATGCACAACTCCTAATATGCATATATATTTTCCTCATGCACTATGTCTAGAGCTGATATCTAGTCGAGTTCGAGTGATTTTGGCTCGGCTCAGAATTGAAATTTTTGACTCGAAATCGACTCGAAATTTATTCGGAGTTGAGTCGGCTCGCCCCAAAATGGCTTGATTTCGAGTCGGCTCGAAATCGAATCGAACCTGCTTGAAATTGAGTAATTTTTCTTTTTATTCCTAATTGGCTCAAAATAAAATTGGGCAACCTATAAATTTAGCAAATAAACACTTAAAATATTCATTTTTATTTTAAAGTAAGAATATATTACTAAATACATAATAATTTTAATTAATTCGAGCTGATTCGAATCATATTTCGGGCGATTCAAGACTGACTTGAAATCGATTCGAAATTAGATTCGAATCAAATTGAATACTCAAATTGAGTCGAATCTAGTTTAACACATTCTGATTTGGTCCAATATTTGAGCAATTTTCGAGCGACTTTCGAGTTTTGAATAACATGCTCAGCCCTAACTATGCTCGTCTATGGATGTTAGCTCCCTTGCAAAAATATGCTACTATTTATTTAATTTTTATATAATTTTACCTATTCTATAGTTCATTTTTGTGGTTACTTCTAAATTTAATTTTTGGAGAGATGGATTGAAGATAAACAAAATGTATATATAATATATAAATTGGTATAGGAGTATTTTTTTCTAATTTAATTTAATATATCCACTCGCCCACTTAGATCTCTAAAGTTACTTTATTTTTTTCAATGGCGAAGTGCGCACCTTCTATAATTAGTGGCGGCAGTAGTGGGAGATGCCCGGCCCATCCCGACTGTAATCAGGGCCCGGTTTGAAAAGCTCGGGCCGGGAGGCCCGGTTTGAAAAAGCTCAGGCCGGGAGGCCCGGTTTAGGCTCTGGCCCGGGAACTTTATGAACACGACTTGGTGGGAGGGTCACAAGTCATACCTGAATGTTTCATTATTTCTATACCAGCACAAAAAATTATAGAAACATTGGAATTCGCGTAGCTTTCTGACTTTGTCTGTTAATTCTTAGCTTATAATGAGAAATTCTTCTGACTATTAACATTTCCTAAGGTGAAGGAAAAAAATTGTTGGAATGATTTTAGGGTTCATTTGGTTCCGTTTTTTCTCCCGCCGTTTGGAGCAAATGTCGCTCGACGGCGGGTGACCAAACAGTCTCCGGCGGCGTTTGCTCCGTATGTCTCCGCCGTGCCCTAAAAAACGGAGCAAAAAGTTCTGTCTGGAGCGGCTCCTCCCCTCCGGTTCGAAAGCCGGGTTTACTCCCGCAGATTCCACCCGGCACCGTCTAATCAAAGGAGACCTTAGTCTTATGTTTTGATTGGCGTTGCGTTTTTGTTCCGATAAATTTGACAAAAATGCTTCCATGAAGAGTAAATTTTATTTAATGAGTGTAAAGCTGTCATAAAAATAAGAACAATTTTTGTGTGTGCATGGAGCATATATGAACCATGATGCGTAGGATGTATTTGCGCTGTCCATCAAATTGCATTTTTATTTGATCGATGGCACTGAAAATTTGCTCCTTAAACAAGCTAATATAATCTGGCTTTATCCATTGTTGCATAATTTTGAAAATAAAATTCATATATAGGGTTAAAATTGGCACTTAAAATTGACATTGAAGAGTTAGTTAGGGGCGTGCAAAAAGAACCGATGAATCAAATTGAACCGATCAATTCAGCACGGTTCTAATATTTTTCTGTTTGGGTATGATTTTTGAAATGGTAAGAACTGACCTTTCTAGTTGGATCTCAGTTTTTGCGGTTGAGTACCTAAGAATTGAATTGAGAACCGAATGTCTAATATTTGATCAAGAAAATCATATTTGATTATCATTATATATTCACTTTATCTGCATTTCTAGTCTCCGAACAATAAACTCCTAACTCAACTATATTCAACTCATGTTGCTGGATATGAGGTTGTGTGCTAATAACTACTAACTTGTATTGATCCAGATTTTTTAAGATAAAATTTTATTTGAGTTGATATTTCAAATGATTACGCGTAGAAATGAGAATCGAACCGAAATCAAATCGAATCTATTCAGTTTGGATCCGATTCTATATTTTAGAACCGTGAGTCGGTACTGGTTCCAAAAATTTAGGTCCCAGCTTACAATGACGGTTGGTGATTTGAGTGTAACCGAACCGGTCCTAGTTTCATCCCTAGAATTAATAGCTATATATTGAATTTTCTTTTATTGGGCCAATTAAACTTCGACACGCTGAATGGAAATGGTCTAACCACTCCGTCTAGAAATTCATCCATCACAAGGTGAAAACTGCTGATGGACGGCGGAGATCATGCGATTCCACGCGGTAGGTTTACCAAATTTCAGATTCTCTGCCCGGGCGGGTCAGCATTAGCTTGGTGGTGGCCCGGTGGGGCCCAGGACCGTCGTGCTTTGCAGCGAGGAGACGTGCTATTTTATTATCAATTGTCTTCTCTTATCTTATTATGAGCTTAAAGGGGGCGATCTAGCTCCTCCCCTCGCCTCCTTCCTCCCCTCGTCTCCTTCGATCAATTTTTGTCTGAGCGCGCGCCGATAACGAAGAATGTGTCCTTTGAGACTGATTCTGATCTTTCTATCGGCGTCGCTCGCCGGATTTTTCATGCTGCGGGGTCTTAGGGTTCAGCCGGAGGAGGAGATCAAAAACGCCGGAGGAAAGGTCGCCGGTGGGGAGGAATCTCTTCCCCTTTCCGATAAGGTAGGGTACTGGAAATTACGAGACGGGGGCTTTATTTTAGTTTTGATTGCTTTGTCTGTTGATTATTTTTAAATTAAATAGAATGGGGATTTTTGCCGCAGGTTCGATCTGCGATCAGTTTAGGGTTCTGGACGTGCGTGGATATGGCGAGTGGGCGATACCTTTGGAGAAACCTGGTGGCGCCGGTGACGGCGGATGCCGGCAAGAAGATTTGATTTGGCGGTGAGTGTTTGTGCGGAATTGTCGTTGTGCTGGTTGTTAATTATCGCGCTGTGAACTGTAATAAAATGTTCAGTTTTCTGCCCATTAGAAATTGAAAACTGATTATTGGAATTTGTGGTGGAGGTCATTGTCGGAGAGGGAAGAGGAGCTAGGGTTTTTTCTCGATCACTTGACTGTCTTTGATTCTTATTTTATTTTGGCGAGTCCAAGTTTGGCAATTAGGGTTGACTTGGCTCACGGATTCGTGGTGTGTTCTTCTAAATATATTTTTAATTTGTTTGTTACGAAATTTAGAAGTTATAAGTTTTAATGAGGAAGTTAAATGCAATATAATTTTGTTGGGCCTATATAACAACACCTCTCATACCTTTATCCCACTATAGTGGGGTCGGCTGTATGGATTCTTTGTCGCCATTGTGTCATATCTTTTGTCATAATCTCACTAATGCCTAATTGCATCATGTCTTTACTTGTAGTTTCATTCCAAGTCTTTTTTGGTCTACCCATTCCTTGTTTAACATGCCTAGTGATTAGACTCTCGCAATGCCTAAAAAGGTGCATCTAATGGTCTTCTTTGTACGTGTCCAAACCATCTTAGATGAGCTTCTCGTATCTTTTCTGCAATTGGTGCTACTCCTGTCTTATCGATGATATTTTTATTTCTAATTTTATCCAATTTCGTATGTCCATACATCCACCTAAGTATTCTCATCTCTGCAACTTCCATTTGTTGGGCCTATATAATTGAAAAAAAAAAATTAAGTACATAAAAATTGATAATTAGGAACGTAGGAATTGATATTTGTTTGTTAGATAAAATTTATATTATATATTATGAAAAACTTAATATTTCCTCACATTTATCGATATTATTTATAGCATAACGTGATGGGAATTGACCCACACTAACCGGGCACACAAGAATAAAAGCAACAAAATCACACAACATTAGATTTATCTGGAAAACTATCTCAAATGAAAGTGAGAAAAATTTAGGTTTCCCCTGTCTAGAAACCCTCTTTGTGGCAACGACTATAAATCGAAAACTAATTTCCTCTCCCAACTAATGAAAACAAATCTCTCCAAAAGAAAGTATACCACAATCTCTCCTCAAGCAATCATTTGTGGCAAAGACGGATCCAGAGGGGGGCCTTAGGCATACTGGTCTCCCATTATTTTTCAAAATTGTTAGTGTATTTGAATTCTTCTTGTCGAGACAATGAATTTTGATTATGAAAGAAATTGTACCTAATCACCTAGAGGGGGGGGGGGTGAATAAGTGACTAAATCTTTTTAACTTTTTTAGGCAGAATTCAGATAATTTTCACAGAGTTATATCTACTTTTGCACAGCAATCAATCAGCAATCACAGAATAACACATGCACATAGTGGACACACAGATTTATAGTGGTTCCCCAAGGTTTGGGTACATCCACTTTCCCTCTTCGTCTATCTAGTAGTGTACTAGATTCGGCCAAATTTCTCCACTATCTCAGATTCTCAGATCTTACACTCAGAATCTCAACCAGGTTCATACAGCTCAGACTCTAGGCCCTACAACTCATCTTCTTCACAAAGCCTACACTCAGCTTCTTCACAAAGCCTACACTCAGCCACAAGGCCTACACTCAGCCACAACTGGCCTACACTCAGAGATACAGATCTCCTACACTCAGGCACATAGACCCTACCACTCAGCTTTTATAATTACAGGCTTACAACTCAGATCCCTAAGGATCCTACAAGAAATACAAAATACAAAGTGTATATACCTACAACTCTGAATAGAGAGATGAGTTGTTAGGTTCTTGATGAGTTCTTGGATGAACTCTGCTGAGATCAACCTCACTTGGCTTTTCTTCAAAGCTTCTTGAATGTAGAACACAATAGGGTTGATCTTCTCTGCAGTTGATCCTTGATCTCTGCAACTTAAGATTCAGAACAAAGTCTGAACCCTTCTTCTCAGCCTGGTTCCAACGGCTGTTTTCTTGGATGGAGCTCTCTCTCTCCAACTACTTAGATCTTCACTTGATTTTTCAATGAATAGCTAGATCTTCTTTTTAATCACTTGATCATCTGATTCTGTTGACAGTATAAGCCTATTTATAGGTCTTCTTCATGGTAACCGGCTGGTCCGGTTCCTAACTGATTTCTGACAACTCTGACAGGTGCAGTAGACCAGCTGGAATGACAGCTGTCAAGTCATCCAGTCAGTTCTTGAAATAACTGTAACTGTCTGAAAGTGTCGAGACTGTCTGTCTTTAAGTGTCGACACTTATAGAGTAAGTGTCGACACAAGTTGACAAAGTGTCGACACTAGCCTTCAAGGTGTTGACACAACTCCTTGTGTTGTAGAATTCACTTCTCGACACAGCTTCTTTATCATGTGTCGACACTGATAATGTGTGTCGACACAAGTCCTTGTTCTTCAGTACTTTGTTGAATTCTTGTAAGTGTCGATACATCTCATTTGTGTCGACACATCTTCATGTGTTGAACTTGTTCAGTGTCGACACATCTTCTTGGTGTCGACACATGCCTTCTGTGTTGATACTTGCTGAGTGTCGACACTTCTCCTTGTGTCGACACATTCTTCTTCTGTTGAGACTTTGGCTGAGTGTCGACACATCTCCTTTGTGTCGACACTTGTCCTTAGAATTTTGTTGAACTTTGCTAAGTGTCGACACAGCTTCTTGTGTCGACACTTTCTTTATGTATTGAGTCTTCTGCTGAGTGTCGACACATTCTTCTTGTGTCGACACTTTCTTCAAGTACTGAGTCTTCTGCTGTGTGTCGACACATTCCTCTGGGTGTCGACACTTATACTTAGACTCTACTGATTTTTGCTGAGTGTCGACTCAGCCTCCAAGTGTCGACACTTTCTGATGTAGACACAATTCCTTTGGATGTCGACACAACTGATAAGTGTCGACACAGCTTCACTGGACTTTTCTTCATTGAGTGTCGACACAGCTCCTTGTGTCGACACTTTCTGTCTGGTGTCGACTCTGCATCCCTGGTGTTGACACAGGTACTTCAAGTGTCGACACTGCTTGCCTAGGTGTCGACACAAGTCTTCTTAAGTGTCGACACATTTCTTCTGGGTGTCGACACATGGACTTAGAATCTTTTCTGCTTTCCCTGCAAATACTTAACCTGCACAAGGCAACTCAAAAATACATCAAATACATTTTGATGTATATCATTAAGTAGGGTGAGGCTTCTTCAAATCAGGTACATTTAAACCAATGTACCTAATAATCTCCCCCTATTTGGAGAAGTCATAACCCTTAGTCAATGATATACACCATACAGAATAAAATCATAGCATGATGTAAAGCAGGATTATATAACAGGGCAAACAAAAACATGTATTAAACAAACATGTATACATAGCTATCATCTCAGAACAATTATGAAATAGATTTATAACACATCACATTGTTCTAACATCTTTGTCATATTCATTATACAAAAGTTTACAAAGTGTTTTAATACAAGTGATTACATAGTAAACTTAAGATAATGCAATTCTATTTCTGCTCAGCCTCCTTGATCACTATGCCCTTCCCAGACTTTATCTTTGCTTGCACAGGGGCTTCAGCATCTTCGGTATTAGCAGACTTTTTTCCTTTCAGCTCCTTCTTCTTTAGCTCTTCAGCTTTAATCTTTTGTCTCTCAAAGTAATGATAAGGCTTGGGAAAGTACTTGCTAGGCTCCTGAGCAGTAGGAGGTAGCTTTCACATCTTTGCCTTTCTTCTATATTGTACTATAGCTTCTTGCCTAAATTCATGCTTTCTCCACTGCAGTTCAGAAAACCATTTGTTTCTGTATTGAACATTATCTTTGGCAGCCTTCCATGCAGTTAAGATAATGTTTCTTGAAGTGGGGCTCCACTGTTCAAAATCAGGCCTTTGTTCAGCTTGCTCTCTGAACCTCTTCTTAGACAATCTAGCTTCTTGTTCAGCTTGTTCTTTCAATATAGCTTCCTGTAAAGCCTCAGATACTGGCTGAACCACCTTCTCTATGATGACATTTTGCTGTCCCTCAGGTGGGCTATACATTGAATGTATATCTGCTTGTATCATATCAAAATCTGGTGGAGTATAGATCACTTGAGCTACTTCAGGTTGCTCACCTCCAAGATAGGCAAGATTAACTCCAGATTCTGCTACATTGTCATCATCACACAAAGGAGGATAACCAAGAGTAGCTCTGATAGAATTAGAAATCCACTTAGCATGTTCAGAGCTGGCTTTGACTAACACCCTCTCCCCCTTTATGACTTCTCTTTCCATGCGATCTCTTAGATCATCCTTTTGAAATCTGATTTGGGCATCCAAATAGTTGACTCCATCTTTAAAGAAAGGTTTCAACCTTTGGAGCTTTTCAGTTATCAACTTTTGAGAATCTTGAATAGCAGATGTAACATCAGTTAAACTCTTTTGCAAGGCTTTATCAAACTCTGCCTTAGTAGTAGCATTAGAAGTAGTTTGGCCAACAGCTATATTCTTTATCTCAGTGACAATTGCATTGTGGGATTCTGTCAAATTATCATTCATTCAGATCTGGTTCTCAAGAACATACCCTTGCTTCAGTGCAATGTCATCTACTTGAGCTTTTATTTTCTCTTGATGTGTAGCTAAGTATACCACTGCATTCCCTCCCTTGTGGAAGCAGTCAGTCATCTCCTTCTTATTTTGATTTATTTCAAATCTTATAGACTTAATGTCCTGGGCCAGATCAAATTGCAGAGATTTTTGCCCTTCATCTACATACTTTTCAAGAGCTTTCCTTTGTTCATCAAGCTTTATTTGCATAGCAACCATCAGAGAACTGTAATCTACTGATGGTGCTGGCTGGAGTGCTGGCTGTGGTGCTATGGTTTGCAATGCCTTCTTATAAGTCTGGCTTCTTCTTTTGAAGACTTGAAATTTCCTTTTCTTAGCTCTAGTAGCCTCCTCATCTTCAGATGCTGATGTACTTGCGATATCTACCCTCTCCCTTGGTAGCTCCTCAACTTCCTTGGGCTTCTCAGGTTCTTGCCTTGTAGGTTCTTATAGAATTTCCACTGGCTCCCCCTCAACTGGAGGCTTCTACCCCTCAGCAGCAGCACTTTCTTTCTCAAAGTCTGTTTGATCGAGATTGAGGAAAAGATCTTCCATTGTATATTCTTGTGGAGAATGGGCTGGAGAAACTCTTTGCTCATCTACTACTGGATCAGATACTACTTGAACTGTAACAGATGTGTCCTTCATGACAACATCTGGGGGTTGACTATCAATCTGAGATTGTTGATTAACACTATTTAATGAATCAGATAAAACATTATCCTCTATAGGGAAATCTAAAGCATTAACCTCAGTGATTACCTCAAGGATGATGTGGGTGGCTCTTTCACTTTCAAGAGGAGTTGACTCTTCCACAACTAGAGGCTCCCCCTGGATTTGATCCTGGTGTATGGGGCTAGCTGATGGTAGCTCCCCCTGCCTCTCTGCAGCATCTTGTGGAGCTGGAGACTTCCCAGCATTTCCTTCTACATCCTCATCAGGAGTAAATACAACTTGCTCTTCACTACCAGAGCTGCTAGATGAATCCTGAGCCACTGGGGCTGTCTTCTTCTTCTTCTTTTGGGGAGTTATTTTCTCTGGTGTGGGCAATTCCTTGGATAAGACCCTATCCCATCTGGAGAAGAGTCTCATGTCCATTTTCCTCATATGATTGATTTTAGTGCCTGCAGCTTGACTCATAACTTCTGGTATACTACCAGCCAAGTATAGACTTAAGATCCTACCCAAATTGGGTTTCTTCAGACTCTCCTTGATCTTCTCAAAGACTACTACAGACCAATCTGTTTTCAATGTGAAGATAATCCTTGTCATAAGATTGAACATATGGGCTGATACCCTGTCATGCCCTCCAGGCTTACTCAAGATCACTTTGCCAACAATTTCTGAGAGAAATTTTCCTTGGTTGTTGATGCCTTTCCTATTAAATAGAGATCCAATTTTCATCTTTGAATCCAGACCACACCATGTCAATGCTTCTCTGGTCTTAGAAGCAGTTACTTCATCCTCTTCTTTTGTCCTTGTCAGGTTTAGGACCTTTCTTAAACTCTTTGGTGAGACCTTCACCTTTTCTCCATGTACCCTTGACTTTATTTTGAGTCCAGTCTCGTCTAGGGTTGCTCCATTTAGAAATTCTAAAACTTCTTTCTTCCAAATCTTTGTGGGCTCTGAAACAAGAAATTCTCACCCTGAGTTTGCTACTAGGGTTACCACATTCTTGATTTCGGATTCTGCGTCGTCAAACGCATGCCGCACCAGTTCATAGCCTTCGTTCACGTTCTCCTCGAGCTTTGGCGCCATTAGGGTTTGAAGAATTTGAATGGAGAGAAGAGAGGTGTCGACACACAAGTTTGGTCTCGAAACTTTGGTGAGCGTGTTGACAGACAATGGTGAAATCCTATTTATACCTTTCTAGGTTTGAAGATGAAAGGGCGGGTCAGCTAACTGAAATTGTGTCGACACTGTTGAAAAGTGTCGACACTGACGTATAATGTCTCGACACACTGTGTCGACACAAGTTTAGTCGACCGATAATATGTGTCGACACTTGTTTATGTGTCGACACCACTTAACTCGACACTTAGTCGAGACTTTACTTAGATAATTCTGTGTAAATTCTAAGTGTCGACACCACCTTGGTTGTGTCGACACAGACCCTGTATGTGTCGACACTAATTTTCTGAAGTGTCGACACCAACTTCCTAGATGTGTCGACACCTTTTCCCTGAAGTGTCGACACCACTATTCTGTGTCGACACAGATAACTCTGTGTGTCGACACCTTTTTACTTAGCCATTTCTGTAAACTTATTCTAAGTTTATCATACCTAATTCAATTTTGAACCTATTGAATTTAGTTTCTTCTAGGGGCTTAGTATACATGTCAGCTAGTTGATTATCTGTATTTACATACTCTAGTGATATATTTGCTTTTTCTACATGTTCCCTTAGAAAATGATATTTTATCTCAATATGTTTAGTTCTACTATGAGAAATAAGATTGTTAGCAATAGATATAGCACTGATAGAATCACAAAACAGTGGTGTTCTACTTACTTGAATACCATAATCCTCAAGCTGATGTTGTATCCATAGAAGTTGAGCACAGCAACTTCCTGCAGCCATATATTCTGATTCTGCTGTGGAGATAGCCACACTTGTTTGCTTCTTGCTACTCCATGAAATCAGTCTTCCACCTAGGAATTGACATGTTCCAGTTGTACTTTTTCCGTCTTCTTTGCAGCCTGCAAAATCTGCATCTGAATAACCTGTTAGTTCAAAGTTTCCATTCCTAGGGTACCAAAGGCCTAGATAAGGTGTGCCCTTTAGATATCTCAGTATCCTTTTGACTGCTGTCAAATGAGACTCTTTAGGGCATGCTTGGTACATAGCACAGACACATGTAGCATACATGATATCGAGTCTACTTGCAGTCAAATAGAGTAGGGAGCCAACTATCCCTCTATACAAAGTCTCATCTACAGGTTTCCCTGCATCATCTTTGCTAAGAGACATACTTGACCCCATAGGAGTCTTCATGGTACTTGATGAATCCATACCATACTTCCTTATCAGTTCTAGGGTGAACTTAGACTGGCATATGGATAAACCATTCTCTGTCTGTCTAACTTGGAGACTTAAGAAGAACTTCAGTTCCCACATACAGCTCATCTCAAACTGTCCTTGCATTAGTTTTGCAAACTTTTTGCAAAGACTACTTTCAGTAGACCCAAATATGATGTCATCTACATATATTTGGACTAGTATGATCTTGCCTCTGGATTCCCTAAGGAATAGAGTCTTGTCTATTTTCCCCCTTGTGAACTTATTCTCAATGAGGAAACTAGACAGGGTTTCATACCAAGCCCTAGGGGCTTGTTTTAACCCATACAATGCCTTCCTAAGTCTATAGACATAATTAGGTTGAGTTGAATCAACAAAACCTGATGGCTGTTCCACATATACTTCCTCTTTCAGATTACCATTCAAAAAGGCTGACTTAACATCCATTTGGTAAACTTTAAATCCTTGAAAGATTGCATAGGCCAGAAACATTCTTATGACTTCCAGTCTGACTACTGGAGCAAAGGTTTGATCAAAGTCAATACCTTCTTCCTGCCTATATCCTTTAGCAACCAATCTTGCTTTGTTCTTAACAATCACTCCATGTTCATCCATCTTGTTCCTAAAGATCCACTTGGTTCTAATTATATTGTGGTCTTTTGGTTTATGAACAAGCTCACAGACTTTGCATATCTTGAACTGATTTAGCTCTTCTTACATTGCCTCAATCCAATGAGGGTCTAGGATGACTTCTTCAAACTTTTTTGGCTCTACTTGGGATAGAAAACTGGAGTAGAGTACTGCATTAAGATTTCTGCTTCTTGTTTGTACCCCTTGTCTTGGATCACCAATGATTTGATCTGTTGGATGATCTCTTAGATGCCTATTAGCTGGAGACATCCTGGCTTCAGGTTGAACTTCTTCAGTTTCTTCAACTTGTTGCACTCCTTGGACTTCTTCTGCATTAGGTACATGTAGTACTCCCCCTGGACAACAGCCACTATCTTCTACTTGCTGTCTTGCAGTAGGTCCTTCTTCTATAGTGAGTTTGTCCATCTTCTCAGTCACACCTGTGGAGCTGCAAATACTACTAGACAACTCATTGTTAATAAGTCTAGTTTCATCAAATACTACATGTACAGATTCTTCTACAACTTGAGTAGACAAGTTGTAGACTCTATAAGCCTTACTATTGTTGCTGTACCCAACAAAGATGCCCTCTTGGGACTTGGCATCAAACTTAGTCAAGTAAGACTTTCCATTGTTAAGTATGAAGCACTTACAACCAAAAATCCTGAAATAGGATAGGTTTGGTTTTCTGCCTTTCACAATCTCATAGGGTGTCTTGTTGTGGCTTTTAGTAATGGTAGCCCTATTAATTACATGATATGCAGTATTTACTACCTCAGTCCAGAAATATTCTGGTAGAGATGTATCACTTAATAGGGTTCTACCAGTCTCAATCAAGGTTCTATTTTTCCTCTCAGCAATGTCATTTTGCTGAGGTGTTCTTGGTGAAGAAAATTCCTGAAATATCCCAAATTCTTCACATAGTTTTGTCATGCTATCAGACTGGAATTCAGTACCATGGTCACTTCTTATCTTGACCACTGTACTGTCTAGTTCATTCTGAATTTGTCTGACAAAGCTATAGAAGATACTAGGTGTTTCAGATTTCTGTCTAAGGAAGAACACCCAGGAAAACCTTGAGTAGTCATCTACAACCACAAAGATATAGACCTTCCTACCTAGGCTGTGAACTTGCATAGGACCAAAAAGATCCATATGCAAGAGGTATAAGCACCTCACAGCATCTTTGTTTTCAATGCTATTAAAGCTGGATCTAGTCTGCTTGCCCTTTTGACAAGCTGAACATATCCCATCTTTAATACACTTAACTTGAGGACCATTCCTCACTAACTCTTTGCTATAAAGTTTGCCAATTGTCTTATAGTTGAGATGTGCTAGCCTCTTGTGCCATTTGACACAATGAGAGACTTTCTCATCAGCTACAAGACACACTGGAGAACCATTGTTCTCACACATAATGTCTAGGCAATAGACATTCCTCTTTCTATAACCTGTCAAAATGATCTCTTGATCATTTGACCTCCTAATATGACAACCATCTTTGACAAATGAGATGTCATATCCTAGATCACTCAATTGACTTATACTAATAAGGTTATGTTTCAAATCTTCAACATAAGTCACTTGAGTAATTGTAATATGAGTGCTAGAAATGTTACCAAAACCCTTGATGATTCCTTTTTCAGAACCACCAAAGGTGACTTTAGGACCATCTTTGATTGGTGTGAAGTCCTTTAACAATCCCCTAGTTCCAGTCATGTGCCTGGAACATCCACTGTCCAAGTACCATATTGGGGCATGACCACTTGGACTCACCTGCAAAACAGATTAGTTGACCTTAGAACCCAAAGAATTCTTGGGTCCTTGGTGCTGGTTAGTTTGCCTCTTAACAAAGCTACCTGCAGGTCTTTCAACAGGCAGTTTGCTACTAAACTTGACACTAGAATTATGCCAACAGTCTATGGCATAGTGGCCTACCTTGCCACAGCACCAACACTCAAACCTATTGTACCTTTGCTTAGGTACATCCCTAGCTGTTTTATCTACAGCTGGCTTGTTGAGAGCTGGGGCTTTGCTCTTAGACTTGGACTGAACAATCCTAGCAGGTTTAGTAAACCCCAGTCCAATTTTACCTTTATGATGAACAAATTCATCAATTAAGGGTAGAACAGACTTAGGTTTAGAAAACCTAACAACAATGTCTCTCTCCTTCTGAAGACTAATCTCCAGACTCTTGATTTGATCATTTTTGAATGCTATAGTCCCCATCTGAATAACAGTTATGTTTTTCAGTCTGGCTATCTCATTAAGTTTTTGATCAAACAACTTCTCAAAATAAGTTGCAGCCACTTTGAGACTTGCAATCTCCTTAGCCTGACTCTTGGCCAAAGATTTGCTTTTCTTAAATGCTTGCAACAGAACTCTATATTCATCAATCAATTGATGAATATCCTCTTCTGACCCAGATGCACTCTCATCACTTGATGATGATGAATCTGATTCTGAACTAGCACAAGAAATTGAACTTAAAGAACAATTTTGTACCTTACTAGGTCCAGGATGCTCCTGGATTTTGTCACCTTCAGTTAAGGCCATCAGTCCTTGACACTGAGTGTCCTCTTGCTCATATATGGAGTTCATTATCTGGATGAACTCCTCTTCCTCTTCCTCAGCAAACAGTCCTATGTATGCTTCAGCATCTGACTCAGTTTCTGATGAAGATATGTCTGATAGGCTCTTATCCTTTTTGGCAACAAAAGACCTTTCCTTCTTGCCCTTGAATTGAGTCTTTTTCTTATCATTAGACTCTTTCCTTTTCTCAGGACAGTCAGCAACAACATGTTCTTGTTTGTTACAATAATAACAAACTATCTTTGATGATGAAGTTCTATTTGACTTGGGCTTTCTTCTATCACTCTTTGATGACCTCTGTGCTGTGGATGGCTTAGTCCTCCACTGTTTTTTCTTTAGGAACTTCTGAAAGTGTCTTGTGAAGGCTGCAAAGTCCTCATCACTTTCACTGCTTTCAGACTTTCTGCTTTCTGAATCATCTGACTCAGTCTCAGCTACTTTAGGAGGTGGAGTTAGTGACTTTTGTATTTTCTGGTGGCTTTTGCCTTGAATGCCACTGTTCTTTCTTTATTCTCAATTCTGGTAGACTTCTCCTCTTCTTTCCTCACCATCAACTGCATCTCATAGGATAGCAGTTTTCCAAACAGTGTTGGTGGAGGGATATCTACTAACTTTGCCATTTCTCTTATGAAACAGATCTTGGTGTCCCAATCCTTTGTTAGGGACCTCAGAAACTTATCATTTAACTCATAATTACTGAACTCTCTTCCATAGGACATTAGCTCATTGACAATCCTATAGAACTTCTTATAACATTCTGTGATGCTATCAGACCTACCTTGCCTAAAACTTTCATATTCTTGATTTAACAAAGATTTTTTTATCCTGTCTCACTTCTTCTGACCCCTGCATGTACACTATAAGAGTATCTCACATCTCTTTAGATGTCTTACAGTGTATTAAATTCTGAAAGGTAGCATCATCTATGACACTCACAATGATATTCTGAGCCCTCTTGTCCATTGTGGCTAGAATTATCTCATCTTTTGTCATTTCAGAGAAGTCCTTAGATGTTCTCTGATTTTCATCTAAGACTGAAACCTTCATAGGCACATATGACCCTTCTTTAACTGTGATATATATCCTAGGGTCTGAGGCTTCCATAAATAGTCTCACCATTTCCTTCCAGATGCCAAAAATTTCTTTTCTGCAAATGGGTAGCTTCATGGATCCAAGTTCCTTATGATTCTCTGTTGAACCCATGTTTCTTGATTTTCTTGATTTCACTTAATCTGCCAACAGGATCTACTCAGACAATTATGTCTTTTTTTTTGAGTAACCTCCCTCTGATACCACTTGAAAGAAATTGTACCTAATCACCTAGAGGGGGGGGGGTGAATAGGTGACTAAATCTTTTTAACCTTTTTAGGCAGAATTCAGATAATTTTCACAGAGTTATATCTACTTTTGCACAGCAATCAATCAGCAATCACAGAATAACACATGCACACAGTGGACACACAAATTTATAGTGGTTCCCCAAGGTTTGGGTACATCCACTTTCCCCCTTCGCCTATCTAGTAGTGTACTAGATTCAGCCAAACTCCTCCACTATCTCAGATACTCAGATCTTACACTCAGAACCTCAACCAGGTTCCTACAGCTCAGGCCCTAGGCCCTACAACTCCCTCACAAACAACTCAGCTTCTTCACAAAGCCTACACTCAGCCACAAGTCCTACACTCAGCCACAACTGTCCTACACTCAGAGATACAGATCTCCTACACTCAGGCACACAGGCCCTACCACTCAGCCTTTATAATTACAGGCTTACAACTCAGATCCTTAAGGATCCTACAAGAAATATAAAATACAAAGTGTATATACCTACAACTCTGAATAGAGAGATGAGTTGTTAGGTTTTTGATGAGTTCTTGGAAGAACTCTGCTGAGATCAACCTCACTTGGCTTTTTTTCAAAGCTTCTTGAATGTAGAACACAATAGAGTTGATCTTCTCTGCAGCTGATCCTTGATCTCTGCAACTTAAGATTCAGAACAAAGTCTGAACCCTTTTTCTCAGCCTGGTTCCAACGGCTGTCTTCTTGGATGGAGCTCTCTCTCTCCAACTACTTAGATCTTCACTTGATTCTTCAATGAATAGCTAGATCTTCTTTTTAATCACTTGATCATCTGATTCTGTTGACAGTATAAGACTATTTATAGGCCTTCTTCATGGTAACCGGCTGGTCCGGTTCCTAACTGATTTCTGATAACTCTGACAGGTGCAGTAGACCGGCTGAATGACAGCTGTCAAGTCATCCAGTCAGTTCTTGAAATAACTGTAACTGTCTGAAAGTGTCGAGACTGTCTGTCTTTAAGTGTCGACACTTATAGACAAAGTGTCGACACAAGTTGACAAAGTGTCGACACAAGTTGACAAAGTGTCGACACTAGCCTTCAAGGTGTCGACACAACTCCTTGTGTTGTAGAATTCACTTCTCGACACAGCTTCTTCATCATGTGTCGACACTGATAATGTGTGTCGACACAAGTCCTTGTTCTTCAGTACTTTGTTGAATTCTTGTAAGTGTCGAACATCTCCTTTGTGTCGACACATCTTCATGTGTTGAACTTGTTCAGTGTCGACACATCTTCTTGGTGTCGACACATGCCTTCTGTGTTGATACTTGCTGAGTGTCGACACTTCTTCTTGTGTCGACACATTCTTCTTCTGTTGAGACTTTGACTGAGTGTCGACACATCTCCTTTGTGTCGACACTTGTCCTTAAAATTTTGTTGAACTTTTCTAAGTGTCGACACAGCTGCTTGTGTCGACACTTTTTTTATGTATTGAGTCTTCTGCTGAGTGTCGACACATTCTTCTTGTGTCGACACTTTCTTCAAGTACGGAGTCTTCTGCTGTGTGTCGACACATTCCTCTGGGTGTCGACACTTATACTTAGACTCTGCTGACTTTTGCTGAGTGTCGACTCAGCCTACAAGTGTCGACACTTTCTGATGTAGACACAGTTCCTTTGGGTGTCGACACAACTGCTAAGTGTCGACACAGCTTCACTGGACTTTTCTTCATTGAGTGTCGACACAGCTCCTTGTGTCGACAATTTCTGTCTGGTGTCGACTCTGCATCCCTGGTGTCGACACAAGTACTTCAAGTGTCGACACTGCTTGCCTGGGTGTCGACACAAGTCTTCTTAAGTGTCGACACATTTCTTCTGGGTGTCGACACATGGACTTAGAATCTTTTCTGCTTTCCCTGCAAATACTTAACCTGCACAAGACAACTCAAAAATACATCAAATACATTTTGATGTATATCATTGAGTAGGGTGAAGCTTCTTCAAATCAGGTACATTTAAACAAATGTACCCAACAATTACTTATACGTTAAAAACGGCGACAAGATGAGAGAGAAATAGCTTCAATAAGATTAAAACATTCAATTATTTTTTGAAGAAAGTTGATGCTTGCCGCCCATGTTAAAATTTTAAGAATCCAATGACGCATTTAAAAAAAAATTGCGGCAGGGACGGATCCAGAGGTGGGCCTGAGGCCTTTATCCCACTATAGGGGTCGGCTGTATGGATCCTTTGTCGCCACTGTGCCATATCTTTTGTCATAATCTCACTAATGCCTAATTACATCATGTCTTTCCGTGCAGTTTCATTCCAAGTCTTTTTTGGTCTACCCATTCCTTGTTTAACATGCCTAGTGACTAGACTCTCACAATGCCTAAAAGGTGCATCTAATGGTCTTCTTTGTACGTGTCCAAACCATCTTAGACGAGTTTCTCGCATCTTCTCTGCAATTGGTACTACATCTTCTCAAGCAATCATTTGTGGCAGGGGCGGATCCAGAGGGGGGGCCTGAGGTACACTGGCCTCCCGTTAATTTTCAAAATTGTTAGTGTATTTGGATTCCTCTTGTCGAGGCAATGAATTTTAATTACTTATACGTTAAAAACAGTGACAAGATGAGAGAGAAATAGCTTTGATAAGATAAAAACATTCAATTATTTTTTGAAGGAAGTTGATGTTTGCCGCCCATGTTAAAAGTTTAAAAATCCAATGACGCATTTTAAAAAAAAATTGTGCACACCCTCATTATTAATTTGTGCACCCTAATTTTTAATTTTCTGTATTCGCCCTGTTTTGTGGCAAAGACAAGACTGAATATTCCTTACAAAGAAGACAAAGGTACCGGGCTGTGAGAGCTCCTGTTCTTCCCTCCTGAAGAACACCATTGGCGAGCTGCAACAACAACAATTCAAGAACGACTTGGATTAGGTTAAGTCATAAACTGCCTCTCTCCTTAAATAGGAGTTGACATTCCACTTAGACCACTTAGGCGCACGATTGGCAGCCACAAGATTGGAGATATGCAGATCCAACGACTAGAAATCAAGAGATTAAATTATTAGAACCTTGAGTTTCACCTAATAACCCGCCTCATCGACATGGGTCACGCGTCTCGTCGATATGGAGACCGTCTAGTCGATATGGAGATCGTCTCGCAGATATGCTCCGAGTCTTCTCGTTGACATGGACAACATATAATTGACATGCCCCCAGCTTCCAATCGACACACTACACCTGTCTAGTCGAGAAGCTCCAATCAACATTCCTGCAATCCTTCTAGTCCGCAAGTCATCTTCCAATCGACATGCCCAAGTCTTCTAGTCGACATAGACCATCTTCAAGTTGACATTCCTGAACCTTCAAGTCGATATTCTTCCGGTCGATACTGTCTTGCCAACCGACATTCCTGTAGCTTTTAGTCGATATTTTGTAACAGAATCCTGAATTCTTGATCTTTTTTGTCTTCTCTTTAAGGGTTGGGCCCCAACACAATGTATCTAATAAAAACTTGGCATTTTCGATTGCGTAAAAAATGCAAGCCTTGTCGAAAAATGTACGCCTTAGCAAAAGAAGTGAGTACGAATAGGGGCGGATCTATGAATTTTGACTAGGGGCCCCAGTCACCTTTAATAAATAAAAAAGATACCATCATCACGAACATGTTACTTCAATTATGTACGTCGATTTTTTACTTTGTTGCGGGTCACCCAACTTTCCTCCGGTCCAGAGAATCGGACTGTCTTAGCTCGAAGTCGGACCGAGCGCGCAAACAGTCAATGAAAATCCAGCAACAATGACGAGATACTTTTTTTTACCATGAAAAACCCTGAAAGGGTGAAAAATCACATGGCTGGATCAGTGCTGAGCAAAAATCTAGTTTTTCTCCGGTCCAGAGAATTGGACCGCCTTACCTCGGAGTCGGAGCGGGCGTGCAAACAGTCAATGAAAATCCAGCAGCAATGAAGAGATGTTTTTTTACCGTGGAAAACCCTGAAAGGGTGAAAAATCACATGCCTGGATCGGTCTCGGGCCAAAATCCACTATTTAGCTTTGTGCTTACAAGTATTGAGAGTTTTCTCGGAGGGTTACAGGTCACCGCTCTGTTACAAGCTTTGAGCAAAAAATGGAAAATAAACCAAGACCACAAAGCTTGGATGCGAGCATCCACGAAGCTTGGGTGAGAGCATCCACGAAGCTTGGATGAGAGCGTCTACAAAGCTTGGATGAAAGCATCGACATGAGCGTTTCTGTTGGAACCCTACTTGCGATTTGGGCTAGGTTTACTATTAGAAGTGATGACCCACCTTGTATAGTGTCGGGTCATAAGTTAGTTACAGGGTTAAGGTCAATCACATAAGATTAGATTACTGAAAGCTACCTTCAGAAGACTTTAGATACTCAAGACTTAAGAGACAAGATAGTTTTGAAGATTGCAGAAAAGTCGTTCGACGATACCTGAACTCAGCTCGACGATCGTCGATCTCAGATCGACGAACTCAGAGTTCCTTCTCTGAGTTGAGTTCGACGAAAGTCCAGCTGAGCTCGACGAACTGTGAGCTTATATCAAAATCTCAGCTCGACGAAGTGACTTCTCAGCTCAATGAACTTGGAGCTCAGATTGACAAGAATATTTTCTGTTCGACGATCTTGGAGTTCAGCTCGACGAAGGAGAATTATCAGTTCGACGAACATGGAGCTCAGGTCGACGAAAACTTTACTGAGTTCGACTAACTCCATCCAGGTTCTGCTCGACTAAACTTCTCTGCAGTTTCTCAGATCGACTAAAACAGTTTAATTACAAATATTAAGACAGTAATACTCTGATAATTAATGCTTAATATTCTCAAGAATATAACTGTTTCTTGGCAGCATTAATTATGGATTTCACAGAGTTGTTACTCTAACATATTTACTGGGACAGTTAGAGAAATAATTGAAGACAAAAATAGCTGTTCCAATTCCCAGAAAATATGCAGAGAACTTCAAGGAATTTGAATTTCAAATCAGCAATCAAAAAAAAAAAGAAATTTTCAGAAGATTGCCTAGTCTCACAATCCAGAATAAGAATAACAGTTAGTCAGAAGAAGAAGAATGAGAACATTTGCAATCCGAGAACAAGAAACAGAGACAGAGAACATCTTGTTCATCATCTTCTTCTTCAAGCCTTTTCTTCCAGTAACACAATATTCAATTTGAGACCAAAAAGCTCATTCTCTCAGAATCATTTACTGGAAGAAGAAATGTTCATCTTTGAAGGCCTACACCCTGAAGCAAAGTTTTCTCTCCTGACCAGATTTCTATAACTCAGGGGAAGCTTTGACAACGTCAACTAATCCACTAGTCTTCTCAGATGATTGTGACAGATAAGACAACATATTTTATTTTCTCTCACTGTGTACAGGGTTATAACTCCCTTCAAAAGTTAAACCTTTTGGTTCTCAAGTCTCATGATCAAAAGACTTGGTTTGGTTTTTGGGCACCTGATCAAAAGCTCAAAGGGTTGCTAGATCTCCTTTAGAAAATAAATCTTGTGGTGACATGACACCTAATCAAAAACCTGTGGTGACAGGGCAACTGAACAAAAACCTGTGGTGGCAGGGCACCTGATCAAAAATCTATAGTGAATTCCTACCAGGGTGGTAGAAGTTTGGATGTACCCAGATTTATTGTGGAACCACTTTAAATTTTCTGGTGTCGTCTGGTTGTGATCTGATTTTTACTTGCTGTATTGTGATATTTCTTTTCTTTTATTTATAAGTATCACCTATTTTATTTCGCTGTAAAAACAACTTAAAGTTTTTAAAATACTCTATTCAACCCCCTCCAGAGTTAGTGTAACACCCCCTATCCGTCGCATAGCATATAGCAGTAGGTCCGGCCGGGGCCCGACGCCATATACCACAGACAGACCGGATGGTTACTTAATGGAAACCATCCAATCAATCCAACGTCCTACACAGAGCATTCTAGCGGAAGCAATTTAAAATTGTTGCATTTAGAAAGAACCCAACACCAACATGAATGTCCACTAATACGCCAAAAGGAATGAAGTACAAATACACAAGTACATGCCTTATGGCCTTACAATGTTTTCCTCCAATTACATGTTTTCAAACCTCGGCACGCAGACCGACCATACATTAATAAACGAAAACACTCAAAATTAGGCCTTCGAGGGCCGGCTCAGCAACTTGGGCTTTAGCCCGCTATTTTCCGCTCGGCTCCGCAGCACCTGCAAGCACAATCCACCGCAACGGTGACAAATCAAAGCAACGGTCAGCCATGCTCACCAAATTATAACGATCCTGCCCCCAATTTGCGGCGGCGATGCTCCTTCCCTGCACTTTATTAGCATAACCAAGCAGTATATAAATACATTGCATCACAGGCGTAGGCACGCACGACCACACACCCCGTGCACTCAGGGCACATTCTCGGTGAACCGGTCAATGTCACGTCAATTTAAGCCATAGACACCCCGGTCTCACTACCGCCACTTTGACGGCCACACTATGAGCAATTTGTCTTCCCGGCATGGGTCACGTCATTTTAAGCCATAGACCGCCGAAGACCCTCATCTATGCCAACGGCAAGTACCACGTACCCTTAGGTCGCTTTAACCGAACGACATAGAACGGGTACGGTTCCATCTAACCCGTGCTCACATTGCAACGACAATTTAAGCCATATGCGCGGGTCAAACTTCTCCCGAGTCCCGTTTCCGTTACACACTTCACATGACCCGGTTATGTTCAAGTTGGCTCCCAGGACACCAAGTTGGCAGAATCACGTGTCTGCCCAGTTTTCCGGGTGCACCTTGGAGTTAATCCCCAAGGCTCCCTGCTGCAATCTAACTCGTAGAAAACCTGAAAAACAAACAATCACACGGAGTCTTCTCCGGTCATTTATGCAATGCAACATCACCGATACAGACCAACTTGTCCGGGTAGGCTTCACACATCATGCCTATGTCCGTTCTCGAATACAGACTCTAAACAACGAAGACTTTACATATCTACCAGAAGGAACGCCTCAAACTCACAGCAAACTCGCGAGAGCGGGCTTCCTATGCAAAAGAAGTAGAGCTTCACATGCTCAAGTAGAGAATCGTTATCCTAGCGTTCTTCCTTGGCGCCATGGAAATGTAAGCGGATGAAAAGCACCGCACTCTCCTTGCCTCCGTAGATCCGAAGTCGGTTCACGATTTGGAGCTCCGAAGCTCCGCCGGTGACCGGATCTAGGCTTCTTCTTCCTCCTTTGCTCTCCCCTCTCTCCATACTTTAGAAAGAGAACCACTCAAGTGAAATGAGGGTTTCAAAGGCCCAATCCCGGGTATATCCCAGTAGGAACAACCCCCAACCGTCGGATCCCAAAATAAGGAAACGAAAGGCTACGATTCGTAGCTGAAAAGTAAAACCTGGGCCGAACACGGCCTGCGACACGCCCGTGTCCAGGGCCGTGTCCCTCATTCGCCGTCAAAATTGACGCGTCTCGAAAAAAACACGGGCATCTAACACGCCCGTGTTTAACCTGACACGCCCGTGTTCAAACTGACACGGTCGTGTTCCTGGCCGTGTGCCCCCATCGACACAGCCCCGAAAACTACCCGAGACTCACACAGGTCTTGGACACGCCCGTATCCTATTTGACACGCCCGTGTCAAACCCGAACACGCCTGGGCTCCAGGTCGTGTTCATTGTCTCGACACTTCATCGAGAGAAGTTCGTCGACCACCCGACACAGCCTTGGACACGTCCGTGTCCTAGGCCGTGTTCCCTGTCTCGACACATCGTCGAGCGAAAATGTCGACTCCCCGGGCAGATCGTCGACACGGGCTCGACACGCCCTGAGACACGCCCGTGTCTCAGGCTGTGTGTCCCGTCTCGACACATCGTCGAGCGAAAATGTCGACTCCCCGGACCGATCATCGACACGGGCTTGACACGCCCTGAGACACGCCCGTGTCCCAGGCCGTGTTCCCCCTGCCAAATACCAGATTTGGCCCAAAACGCCTCCCGTCGCTCTTTTGAGTTTCGGAGCGTTACAATTCTCCCCCTCTTAAAAGAATTTCGTCCTCGAAATTACATAAAGGACATAAAGGAAAGAACATAAAACTTAAATGGTACCTGAGTGAAACAACTCCGGGTACTCCTCAAGCATAGTCTGCTCTCGCTCCCAAGAGAGCTCCTCACGACCGCAATTGTCCCAACGGACCTTGACCATCCTGATCTCTTTATTGCGTAGCCACTTGACTTCCGAGTCTTCAATACGTACGGGCTTGACCTTCTTCGTCAGCCCACTATCAACCGACACTTGATCGATCGCGATCACTTGCGTAGGCTCTTGCACCGCCTTCCGCAACACCGATATATGGAATACATCATGTAGACCACTAAGCTCCACATACAGCTTCAACCGGTACGCTGCTTCAACAATCCGCTCCAGAACCTCAAACGGTCCAAGGTACCTCAGGCTTAGCTTCTTCAAGCGCCGCACCCGCGAGACACCCTTGAATGACTTTATCTTCAAGTACACCCAATCGCCAACAGCGAACTCCACGTTCCTGTGCTTGACATTATAGTACTTAGCCTGGCGGTCCTGAGCGATTAACAACCTCTCCCGAATGGTTCTCAGCAAAGAAGTAGCATCCTCCACCTCTAATCGCTTATACAACTTTGATTCACCCGTTTCCAACCAGGACAACGACGTGCGACATTTTATACCATAAAGGGCCTCGAAGGGCGCCATTTGAATGCTCGCCTGGTAGCTATTGTTGTAAGCGAATTTCACCAAGTATAGGTGATCTTCCCATTGCTTTTCAAAGTCCAGGACACACCTGCGAAGCATGTCTTCCATTGTCTTATTGACCCTCTCGGTCTGCCCATCCGTTTGTGGATGAAAGGCAGTGCTAAAACTCAGCTTTGTTCCCAACATCTGCTGCACTAGCCTCCAATCATTGGACGTGAACCGCCCATCTTGGTCACTCACGATGCTGCGGGGCACACCATGAAGCCGTACAATATTGTCTACATACAACTTTGCCAATTTCTCAACCGGATCATCCTTCCTATGCGGAATGAAATGCGACACCTTTGTTAAACGATCTACGACCACCCAAATGGCGTCGTTCCCCTTTTGCGACCTTGACAAACCGTGCACAAAGTCCATAGTAATGTCGTCGAACTTGCACTCCGGAATAGGCAAGGAGTTCAAGAATCCCCCCCGGTTTTTGGCACTCGCCTTCACCAAGGCGCAAGTTTGACACTTCGCCACGTAGAGCGCCACGTCTTTTTTCAGTCCCGACCACCAGAACAATTTCTTAACATCGCGGTACATCTTCGTGCTCCCCAGGTGAATTGAGTACTTGGTGTGATGCGCCTCGTACAACAATTCCACCCGCAAATTGCCCACGCTTGAGACGCACAGACGACCGTCTTTCCAAAATAATCTGTCATCCACAACGAATTGGGAATTTGACCCATCCAGAGCCTCTATCATGAGTTGCTTCATGTGGACATCCATATTCAAGGCCTGCCAAATCCGATCAGCCAGGTCATATTGGACTTCAGTCCAATTCAATACTGCTTCAGCACTTGATTGCTTATCAACGCAAAAGATCTCCAACGCCTCTAACTCCCGAACCAACCTCTCGTCATGGACCGACAGTGTTGAAACCGATTTCTCGATCTCCTGTGGAGTTTGCCCGTGGGGAAGGGGTGGTCTCGCGGCTACTTTGCTCCTGCAAGCAAAACAACAAGGAAAACAAGGAGAAACCGACCCAAGGGCTCGGCGGGGAGGTCCCACCACAAACCCGGAAGATCTCAGAGCGCTTCCCCTCCTTAGCCAGAAGCCGAGCTAAGGCACCCTCAGAAAGCACTTGAAAACTGGAGCAGGGAGGCACATGAAGCATGCTTTCTGGGGTACACCTTGGGTCATATTTATAGTTTTTAGAATCTGGACTGCCAATAACCAAAAGAACTGACCTGAAATTACCAGAAAACACTTGCTTGGGTCTGCCAACAGCCAAACTCCACTGTTTTGAAGGGCTATGGGCAGACCAGCGGGGGCAAAACGGTAAAAATCACCTCATTCATCCAGGCGAGCTGGGGAGCTTTGACCACCTCGGCAGGTCCTACTCGCCTACTGTTGTCGAGTTCCACTGCGAGGGTGCAAGCTGGGACTAGCTCGGCTGATGCCGAGCTCGGGGTCGGCGAATACCGATCTCCGATCGACGATCGCCGACCTCTGGTCGACAAATGCCGAGCTCGGGCCCGGCTCCTCCTGCTGCCGAGCTCGCCTTCTACCTTTAGCCTGATCTGTCTGGTTCCTGGCGACCTTGCTTGCCGGACACGGGGTTGTACACAAGGAAAACAACAAGGAAAACAAGGAGAAACCGACCCAAGGGCTCAGCGGGGAGGTCCCACCACAAACCCGGAAGATCTCAGAGCGCTTCCCCTCCTTAGACATAAGCCGAGCTAAGGCACCCTCAGAAAGCACTTGAAAACTGGAGCAGGGGGGCACATGAAGCATGCTTTCTGGGGTACCCCTTGGGTCCTATTTATAGTTTTTAGAATCTGGACTGCCAATAATCAAAAGAACTGACCTGAAATTACCAGAAAACCCTTGGTTGGGTCTGCAAACAGCCAAACTCCGCTGTTTTGAAGGGCTATGGGCAGACCAGCGGGGGCAAAATGATAAAAAGCACCTCATTCATCCAGGCGAGCTGGGGAGCTTTGACCACCTCGGCAGGTCCTGCTCGCCTACTGTTGCCGAGTTCCACTGCGAGGGTGCGAGCTGGGACTAGCTCGGCGGATGCCGAGCTCGGGGTCGGCGAATACCGATCTCCGGTCGACGATCGCCGACCTCTGGTCGACGAATGCCGAGCTCGGGCTCGGCTCCTCCTGCTGCCGAACTCGCCTTCTGCCTTTAGCCTGATCTGTCTGGTTCCTGGCGACCTTGCTCGCCGGACACGGGGTTGTACACAATCCCCGCTCTTTTTGAGCTTGCCAAAGCTCGGAAAGAAACATCCAACCCCAAGTGTGCGGCGAGCGCGGGTTGGCGAGCTGGAGGGAATCTTCGGGTGGGGTCCACCTGCGGCTATATATATGTGCACCTGCTCACCTGCCTGACTCTTGCCATTCCCTTTGCTCTAACCCTGCCAAGATGCCTCTTCCCAAGGAGATCCAAGAGCGCATAGACCGAGCTCGCCAAGCTTCCGCAGCTCGCGTAGCCGCCCTGACGGCGGTCCCTGCCAAAGCTCCTCAAGTTGATTCTGCCGAGCCCGGCTCCAAGAGGTCAAAGCCATTCCCTCAGGCGGCCGAGCCTTTTTACCACGACCTGAGGGCCACCCTGGAGCGCGAGACCGGCTCTTTCACCCGAACAATTCTTGAGAAGGATAGAGAGGTTGTTGTAGTCGGCGACGACCCTGACGGTCAACCTGACGACCTGGGGGATGTCAGGCCGCGAGAGCCCACACCGCGAGGCGAGGCGACTCTCGCAGACTCACGGTTCACGACACCGGACAACCGTCCCCAGGACCCGCCTCTTCTCTTTGGGATCCTGCATGTGAGCTCGCAGAGGCCGAACTCGCTAGTGCGCGCCTCCCCTCCTCGCCAAGCTGACGTGGCCGCGGGGGCGGGTCTGGGAACCATCCTCACCCTGAGATTCGAGCTCCTCTCGCCGTGGGCTCGCTGCCCAGGCCGCGGGAAGGATCTGAGGTTCATCCCTCCCCACATCTCCTTTGAGCTGCCGAGCTCGTCAGGTCAATCTTGCTTGACTTCTTGCCCCATGAGTTTTTTCTGCGTTTCTCTTCTTGCTGACACTTGTCTTCACAGCTCTTCCCAGCCAATCCGCCGCCGAGGAATCCTCGCGGGCAACCCACTACTCTCTCCTCCCTTCCCCAAGCTCGCTGGACTCTTACCTGGGTCCTGAGGTGGATCAAGGCGAGCTGACGAGGAGGGAGGTCAAACTCCTCAAGAAGCTGGTGTGCGGGCTGCGCGAGGTGCAGGGGGTCAACGAGGCGCTCCAACGCGACTACGCGCGTCTCGCCGACGAGGTGCGAAGCGGCCGGGCTGGCGAGCTGATGTCCCCCTCTCGGCTCCTGTACGAGATAGATGACGGTCTCTCGGTTGCGCAGAGGAATTCTGGAAAGATCCGCGAGCTGCTCCGCGCGCGGCAGTCTGGGGAGCGGGGGTCGCGAGGCCGGGGTAGGTAAGTGAGCGGCTCCTTTGCCGAGCCGACCGGTACTCGCATCCCGGTGCTCCCTCTGCTCGTGCGCCCCGTTCCTTGATTCCTGAACTTTGTTTCTGTAATAAGTAGCTTTTTAGAATATTCTTGGAAATGTTATTCAAATAATGTACTGCAATGTTTGACTTAGCCTTGGTTGGGATATGCCGGAAGTCGGCGAGCTGGGGTGGCGAGCTGGGGTGACGAGCTGAACCGATGGGACGGCCTACCCCAGATTTCTTTTCCTATAAATAGCCCCCCTTACCTACCCTGTACTGTGCCTTTATTACTTTCTTTCCCCCTCTCTGTGCTTCTTTCTCTTCCTGCTCGCGCTCCACGCGTTCCTCCACGATCATGGGCAAGATCAACCCAGATGCCGACGGCCGCTCCAAGTGCGCGCAACACTTCACGGATTATTACTTCTTCGATGGGCACACCAGCGAGGAGGAGCTCGCGGAATTCAAGGCCGCGTATGTGCCACCGGGTTTCGAGGCGCGCGGGCCGGGGGAGGGGGAGGCTATCAAGACGTTCTACGAGGACGAGCTCGCCTTCCCCATCTCGCATTTCAAGGTGGGGTTGCGCCTCCCCCTTTGGCCGGAGATCCGGCAAATCTTGAAATACTACGGCGCGGTACCCGCCCAGCTGAACTCCAACGCCGTCGCAATGATGGTGGTGTCCGCGAGCTACCTCCGGCGGGAGAAGATCGAGTTCAACCTGACAGTGTTCAGGAAGCTGTTCTCCTACAAGGCGATGCCGGATGGGGTCGCCTACTTCGGCGGCTCGCTGATCAAGGTTCGCGAGATCGCGAACAAGCATCACACCTGGATGACCAAGATCTCCTTCATCAAGGGCGATCTCGACAACATCCCCTACTCGCCCCAACAAAAAGACGAGGAGGTCTACCGCCCCCCTGCCGTGTCCGGCAACGACGCCGAGCTCCACAAGTACTTCCTCCACAAAGACTTCGAGGTCGCCTTCCTACGGAGGGGCCTCGACGCGCTTCCCCCTATTCTACCCGGCGAAGGTACTGTTCTCTCCTCGTCTTGCCGAGCTCGCCCGATCACCGAGCTCGCCATATTGTTGCTGAACCAATTCTAATTTTTCTCCAAGTATTTTCCTTGCAGGGGAGCAGATTATTCCTGCGAACCCGCCGTTTGCGGATCCGAGGTCGCACCCGGAGCACTTTGCCCGCGAGAAGGCGGCAGCGGCGGCCTGCCAAGACGAGGCGGCCCTCTCTCAACCCTCTTCCAGCAAGAGGCGACCTGAGGACGTGGGGTCGAACCTGCCACACCGCCATCGACCTCTAAAGAAGATGCGGAGGGCCCCGTGCCACTTTTCTTTTCCCTTTTTCTTTGTACTTTGTTTGTTATGCTCTGGACACCCGCGAGTGCTTCCCCACGCGACCTCGCCGAGACAGGTTCCGCGAGTAGGGTAGTCATGAGTGCGCGCCCGCGAGTGGGTAAGTTTTGAGTGCTCGCCGAGCCCCAAGCGATTCGGGAGCAGGGTGCTCTCCGCCCTTGTCACGCCACTTTAACTCGCCCGCGAGCCATCCAGGTTGAAAACAAGAGAATCTTCTAAGGAAAACAGGCAAAGGGGTGAAGTGCCCCGTCATGGCTCGCCTTCCTTCAGCGAGGCCCGGGCTCGCCGCCTCTTTGCGGATGCCGAGCTGGGGTCGGCGAGTCCAAACTCGCCTGTGCAGAATCCTCTTGCTGATACCGAGCTGGGTTGGGCGAATCCCCACTCGCCTATACAGAACCTCTCGCCCTTTTTCCTTGGCATTCAAAACTTCTTGATCTTTATCTGGCGATTTCGAGGCCGACACCATCGAGTGACTTCCTGCCCTGCCAGCGAGGTGAGAGCCTGACAGCGGGATCTGCTCGAGGTCCAAACACATTCCATCGAGTGACTTCCGACCCTGTCAGCTAGGTGAGAGCCTGACAGCGGGATCTGCTCGAAGCCAAGGATGGCACCGAGTGACTTCCGGCCTTGCCAGCTAGGTGAGAGCCTGGCAGCGGGATCTGCTTGGGGTCCAAACACATTCCATCGAGTGACTTCCGGCCCTGTCAGCTAGGTGAGAGCCTGACAGCGGGATCTGCTCGAGGTCCAAACACATTCCATCGAGTGACTTCCGGCCCTGTCAGCTAGGTGAGAGCCTGACAGCGGGATCTGCTCGAGGCCAAGGATGACACCGAGTGACTTCCGGCCCTTCCAGCTAGGTGAGAGCGTGGCAGCGGGATCTGCTCGGGGTCCAAACACATTCTATTTCTCTGTGCAGGCTAGCTATGACAGTACTAGAGTGTTGAAGAAATTTATTATAATCAAAGTATCGCTTACAGGCTTCAGGGGAAAAAACGTTTTAAGTCGTCACCACTCCAGGTGAGACTCAGGGTCTCGCCCTCTACATTTTAGAGTCGATAGCCTCCTGACTTCAAAGCTTCCTTTACAATAAACGGTCCCTCCCAGCTGGGGTTGAGCTTCCCTACGGATGCCGACCTCCCTGCTGCATCCACCTTCTTCAGCACCAAGTCCCCTTCCACGAACTGCTTGAACCTGACATGCTTGTCAAAGTACTTGACCATTCTTCTTTTCACCTCCTCCTGTCGGATAGCGGAAAGGTCCCTCAGCTCTTCCACCATGTCAAGGGAGAGCCTCAGCTCCTCCTCGTTCTCTGCTCGCCATTCCTCTCGGCCCTCTTTGTCCGCAACGACTCGAGGTGTTTGGACTTCAAATTCCACGGGGAGCACTGCCTCGCACCCATGAGAGAGCTTGAAGGGGGTCTCTCCAGTAACCGTGTTGGGGGTGGTTCTTAGGGCCCAAAGAACCGCGGGAAGCTGCTCCACCCAGCTTCCCTTCAAATTTTCCACTTTCTTCTTGAGAAGATTGACGATGATCTTGTTTGCGGCCTCCACCTGCCCGTTGCTCCTGGGGTGATGGACCGAGGCAAACCTGAGGTCGATTCAAAGCTGCTCGCAAAAGCTAGTGAACTCGGCGCTGGCGAACTAGGGCCCGTTGTCCGTGACGATGGCCTGGGGCAGCCCATGGCGGCAGATGATCTCCCCCCAAACAAAGTTCCTGATAACCTGGGAAGTCACCTTGGCCAGCGCCTTCACCTCCAACCATTTGGAGAAGTAGTCGATCATTACCAGGAGGAACCTCCTCTGCCCACTGGCCTGGGGGAACGACCCAACCAAATCCATTTCCCAAATGGCGAAGGGCCAGGGGCCGTGATACTTTTGAGTCGCTGGGCCGGCTGTAGCTGGAGGGGGGCAAACAGCTGGCACTTATGACATCTCCTTGCGAACTCCGTGGCGTCTTGGCCTAGGGTGGGCCAGAAATACCCTTGCCTGACTATTCTTCCCTCCAGGGTCCGACTCCCGGAGTGACTCCCACATTCTCCGGAGTGGACTTCCTCCAAGATTCTCTGTACCTCTCCCTCAGCCACGCAACGAGCCAGCATCCCTGAGAGTGTCTTCCTGTACAACTGCCCGTCCTGGAGGAGGTAGTACGCCAACTTATGCCTTAGTTTTTTCTTATCTGCCCCCTCCGGATATTCTCCCGTGGAAAGGAAAGCTACAACCGGGTCCATCCATGAAGCCTGCTGATCAATCTGCATGAGCTCCCCCTCTTCGATGGAGGGGCGGAATAGGTCGGTGATGGTACCCCCCACATGGGGACCATGCTTTGCTAGTTGGTCGACTTGTTCGTTTTCTTCCCTGGGCACGTGTCGGATGGAGAACGTTTGGAAAGTGCCTATGACGCCCGTCACTTTGGCTAAGTATAATCGCAAGGTGGGCTCCCTTGCCTCAAACTCCCCGTTGATCTGGGAAGCTACCACCATGGAGTCGGTGAGGACCTCCACGTCCAACACCCCCAGCTCCCGGGCCAGGCGCATCCCTGCTATCACGGCTTCGTACTCGGCTTGATTGTTGGTGATGAGAAAGTGCACCACCACCGTCTGCTCAATTCTAGTTCCTTGAGGACTCTCCAAGATCACCCCCACTCCTAGGGAATGCCTCCCCGAGGCGCCGTCTACTTTCACCTTCCAAGGAGCTGGACGGGTGAGCTCTTCCTCTGCCACTTCAATCACATAGTCAGCCAATAAGTCGGCCATCACTTGAGCTTTGATCGAGAGCCGCGGAAGGAATGAGACGTCGAACTCACTCAACTCCACCGACCACTTGGCCAGCCTGCCCGAATGCGCCACCCCCTCAAAGATGTTGCGGAGAGGATGGTCGGTCACCACTCAGATTGAGTGCGCCTGGAAGTAAGGTCCCAGCCTCCGGGCTGAGATGATCAGGGCGAAGGCTAGCTTTTCCAAAATCGGGTATCAGAGCTCGGCCTTCCTCAGGACCCGACTCACGTAATAAATGGGGAGCTGCTTCTTTCCCTCTTCGCGAACTAGGACGGAACTCAAGGCCTCTGCCCCGACCCCGAGATATAGAAATAGGTCTTCCCCCTCATTCGGCACTTGGAGTAGCGGAGCCTGAGTCAACTGCATCTTGAGGGCCTAGAACGCCTCCTCGCACTCCTTGGTCCATTCGAACTTCTGACCTCCCCTCAGCGTTTTGAAGAAGGGGGAGCACTTCTCTCCTGCCCGGGAGAGGAACCTACTCAACCCTGCTAGCTTCCCCGTCAGCCGTTGGACCTCCTTAGCATTTCGTGGTGACCCCAGCTCCAAGATAGCCTTGACCTTATCAGGATTCGGCTCGACCCCCGCGGGGGTGAGGAGGTGCCCCAAGAACTTTCCCCTGCTAGCCCCGAAGACACACTTTAGGGGATTAAACCGCATTTTGTACTTGCACAGGGTGGCAAAGGTCTCCTCTAGGTCCCGGAGGTGGGAGTTCACATCCCGACTTTTGATCATGAGGTCATCCACGTACACCTCCAAATTCCTCCCCTTTTGCTCCTTGAAGACCCTATCCATCATTTTCTGGTAGGTTGTGAAAGTCCACCTAGTGTCAACTACCTTCACCTATAGGGGGGGGGGGAATAGGTGACGTGCAGTGTTTTTGCGGAATTAAAATTGTACCTGCACACGTAAACAAAACAGCACAGCAAAGAAAGTACACAAACAATTTATAGTGGTTCCCCGAATTGGGTACATCCACTTTCCCCCTTCGACCTATCTCCCAACAAGGGACGACTCGGTCACTTCACCAACAGGATTGAAATCCAATCCTTGCACTATCGGAAGGAACCCTTCCACACGTAGGAGACAATACTCCCACAATACGGGTTGCACCCAACCCTTACAACTAGGAACCAACGTTCCTTTACAACAAAAATGAAACTAGAATGTATAAGAAATACAAACAACTTTTGGAGACTACGGTGTCCCTCTTCGTTCGATGACGTGTTCTTGAAGTCAACGAATAGTCCACAACCCTAGATCTCTCTGGGAGAGAATCTCCCCGAAACCGGCGGCGGCAAGAAGGGCAGCGGCTTGGTTCTCGGGATCGGTGGCGACAACGGTGTGTGGCTGCTGTACTTTGGAGATTCAATCTTCGTAGCAAAGCTAGCTAGGTCTACCAACGGTCACACTATGATCGATCGTCTCGATCGATTCGGAAGGGGAAGGTTTTCACGATCAACAAATCAAGAGACAAAGGATCTCTGGTTAGACGCGTGAGACGCTATGCTTGGCTAAGCTTCTATTGCCGGGAGATCTGGAAGAAACCACGATCATATGGCCGACGATCGTCTAGCATGAGCGGCGACGGCGGTGGAGCAGGTATCGCGTTCTAGGTCACGTCGCCAGCTCGTGAATATTTTTTCTGTCGTCGTACTGTTTACTATTCAAAATACGCGTGTATTTATACGGTAGAATACTTCTTTATGACCGTTATGGGTCCCATCTGAAGAAACCCTAATTCCGGTTCAAAACAGAGCCTTAACATTTGATCCGGTCCAGTGGTATCCAGAAAATTGCCCAAGTCAAATTCGGTGAGAATCGAAGGTGATTCTCGACGAGTCGGCGAGAATCAGCCGGTGATTCTCGACGATTCGGCGAGAATCACTAGTGATTCTCGCCGAATCACTTGATGATTCTCGACGATTATGACTTAGCGCCAGATTTGCACGCTTTGATGTAGCCGGATAGAGACGGCGAGAATCAACCAGTGATTCTCTCCGAATCGGCGAGAATCACTTGGTGATTCTCGTCGAATAATACTTGGATGATTTTTCGTCTTTCCGCCCCTGAGCTGCTCTTTGACTCATCCTTGCTCCTTGTCTGCTCTTGCAATATCTCAGCCCTGTACTTGATAATAAGTACACTCCAATAGAGAGAGTACACGTAGGCCAACACACTGATCTGCTCAACGAGGGATTACGTCGTGCAGACCCGTGTATATTGACCCACTGCACCCTGACATTGGAGTGCACTTAGCGTGGAATAACTGCAAGCACAACTTAAAAGGTTTCATCAAATACATTGTGAATTCATCTTAGTTTGACAGGTGGCTTCGTCAAATCCAGGTAATTGTGGATACAATACCCAACAGGTTGCCCCTGCATTCTTCAGCCCGAAGGGCATCATCTTGTAACAACAGCATCCATCCCCTGTGATGAACGAGACATCCTTGATGTCCGGGGGGTGCATCCTAATTTGATGATAACCTGAAAAAGCATCTAAAAAACTCATTACAGAAAAACCAACGGCTGAGTCAACCAGCGCGTCGATTCGAGGCAAAGGATAACAGTCCTTAGGACAAGCTTTATTAAGTAAAGAAAAATCGATACACATCCTCCATCAGCCGTCTCCTTTCTTGACCATGACCACGTTGGAGACCCAGCCGGGGTATTGGATCTCAGACACGAAGCCGACCTTGAGGAGTTTCGTCACCTCCTCCCTGATGGGCTCCGCCAGCTTGTCCGCAGTGGACCTCTTCTTCTGCTGAACGGGGCGTGTTCCCGGGTCCAGGTTGAGGCGGTGGTAGGCCACATCCGCGTCAACCCCCGGCATCTCCGCGGCGTTCCAAGCGAAGATGTCCACGTTCTTCTGGATGCACTCCAGCATCCTGCCTTGGTCCTCCGGGGTCAGCCCCCGCTGACGCGGATCTTCTCCATTCTGCCTCCCCGGGTGAGCACTTCCAGCTCCACCACTTCCTCTGCAGCCTCCAGCCTGGACTGCTCCCCCCATCCTTCAGCATCCCCTTCCTCCGGGACGGGGACCTCTACCTCCATCTCTTCCCCCACGACCATCACTTCGGCCACCTCCTCCAAGTCTCCTCCTGCCGCCTCCTCCTCTGCGCGGCTCTTCATCTCCAGCTCCTCCCTTCTTTCTCCTTGCTCAGCTTCCTCCATCCTCCGCCCCATCTCCTCGGCTCCCTCCTGCCAGGAGATGGTGTTCACCGCGGTGACATAGCACCCCCGCGCCACCTTTGGGTCCCCCCTGACCCGGACCTGAATCCCCTCAGCGTTGAACTTCAAGCACTGATGGAAAGATGAGGGGACGCAGCGGAAGGCGTTGATAAGGGGCCTCCCGAAGATGGCGCTGTAGCTGCTGGGGGCGTCCACGATGTCGAACCTACAGTTCCTGGACTGCCCCCCCAAGGTGACATGAAGGCCTACTCCTCCTTCCACTTCCTTCCTCTCTCCTGAAAACCCGAACAAAGGGCCGTCCGAGGCCAGCACCCTCTTTGCCACCACCTTCATCGCGCCAAACGCCTTTTTGAAGACGACGTTGACGGAGCTCCCGTTGTCCACGAGGATCCGAGAGACGGTGAAATTCTCGAGGGCTGCCTTGATGACCAGCGCATCGCAGAATGGGTCCTCGTGGTCTGGCCTGTCGCTTCTGGAGAAGGTGATCCTCTCCTCTGGGGGTGGGGTCTGGGAAGTGGAGGCGACGCTCCGGCGGTACATGGTGTGGAGGCTCGCCTTGCGGGAAGCCTCGACCCCGACCCCTCCGTGGATCACCCCGATCCCTCCTCTGGTTCCCACATCCACCCGGTCTTCGCAACGATCCTCCTCCGCCCGAGGCAGGACCTCTTCAATCCTCACTTCTTGCCGCCCTTGCTGCTGCTGCTCTCTATTCCCCCTCATCTCCAGGAATTCCGGGCACGTGGATGTTGCGTGCCCCTCCTCCTGATGAAAGTCGCAATAGGGCAACTCCACCCTAACTTCTCTCCTTCTTCTCCTCATCATTCCCCTCCTCGCCCCCAAGGCTATGGACATTGCCTCCTCTTGATCGGGAAGCCGGGGCCTTTGGGCCTGCCTCCAGCCTGGAGGGTGGAACTGATCTTGCCTCCCCTAGTAGTGATCCCTTCCGTGGTATCCCCTCTGTGGCCCCTGCCCTTGCCACTCAGGTCTCCAGCCCAGTCGACGGTCGGGCTCCTGACGCCCCCACCTCGGCTGCTGCTGCCACTGGAGCTGCCTTTGCTCCCTCTGCCGAGGATCTCCTCTTCTCTCCTCCTGTCCTCTCCCTCCTCTTGACTCTTTCTCTTCCTCCGTGGCCCACTTGGCCAGCTTCCTTGCAAATTCCGGGTTCGACGCCTCCCCGTCAACTTCTCTTACCGCCCTCTCCATCAGTTCGTCATAAGAGAGGGGGGGGGGGAACTCTCTTCAGCTCCATCCGGAAGAACCCCTGCTGCAGGCCCAGGGTAAAGGCCATCATCAGACTATGACCCGACATCTCCTGGACCTGAATAACCTCCTCCTGGAACCGGTCCACGTAGCTTCCCAACGTCTCGTTCACCCCCTGCTTGATGTGGAACAGGGACTCAGACTCCTTCTTCCTCTTCTTCGAGATAGTGAACCTCAGCATGAACCCCCGGCGCAGGTCCTCGAAGCAGTAGATGGAGCTGGCTGGTAGCTGATGGAACCACTCCCTTGCCTTCTCCCTGAGGGTGATAGCGAAGAGTCGGCATTTGAACCCGTCCGACATCTGTCGGATGGAGACTACATCCTCAAACCATTGCACATGCTGGACCAGGTCTCTCTTCCCGGTGTAGTAGGACATCTCGGGTTCCCTGAACCCATCTGGAACTGGAGCTGAGGAGACCAACTCGCTGAAAGGACTGCCTCCCCCACTGGGCGAGCCGGCGAGTCTCGCGAGCCCAGCTTGCTGAACCGGCCTCGGCCTGCCGAGCCGGGGAAGTGCTCGCGCCCGGGGAGCTCGCACCACCGGGCTTCCTTGGCCACCTCCTTCCTAGCTCGCCTGCCGGGAGCGTCCTCGCCCAAAGAGGGGGCGACCGCGATCTGGACTGCCGGATTCGAGCACTCGGCCCGCGTGCCGCGTGCGAACTTGACGAGGCTCAGCACCTCGTTCCTGAAATCATCCAACATCCCCACCGTGGCGAGAGGCGGGGGGGGGGGGGGGGGAGTTCGGCCTGTCAGATCCCTGTCCTCCTGTCATCGAACCCGCTGAAGCTTTTCTACACTGACCACTATCCACGCTCACCGCACCAAAATGTAGAAACCAATTTCTCGATCTCCTGTGGAGTTCGCCCTTGGGGAAGGGGTGGTCTCGCGCCTACTTTGCTCCTGCAAGCAAAACAACAAGGAAAACAAGGAGAAACCGACCCAAGGGCTCGGCGGGGAGGTCCCACCACAAACCCGGAAGATCTCAGAGCGCTTCCCCTCCTTAGCCAGAAGCCGAGCTAAGGCACCCTCAGAAAGCACTTGAAAACTAGAGCAGGGAGGCACATGAAGCATGCTTTCTGGGGTACCCCTTGGGTCATATTTATAGTTTTTAGAATCTGGACTGCCAATAACCAAAAGAACTGACCTGAAATTACCAGAAAACCCTTGGTTGGCTCTGCCAACAACCAAACTCCGCTGTTTTGAAGGGCTATGGGCAGACCAGCGGGGGCAAAACGGTAAAAAGCACCTCATTCATCCAGGCGAGCTGGGGAGCTTTGACCACCTCGGTAGGTCCTGCTCGCCTACTGTTGTCGAGTTCCACTACGAGGGTGCGAGCTGGGACTAGCTCGGCGGATGCCGAGCTCGGGGTCGGCGAATACCGATCTCCGGTCGACGATCGCCGACCTCTGGTCGACGAATGCCGAGCTCGGACTCGGCTCCTCCTGCTGCCGAGCTCGCCTTCTGCCTTTAGCCTGATCTGTCTGGTTCCTGGCGACCTTGCTCGCCGGACACGGGGTTGTACACAACAAGGAAAACAACAAGGAAAACAAGGAGAAACCGACCCAAGGGCTCGGCGGGGAGGTCCCACCACAAACCCGGAAGATCTCAGAGCGCTTCCCCTCCTTAGCCAGAAGCCGAGCTAAGGCACCCTCAGAATGCACTTGAAAACTGGAGCAGGGAGGCACAGGAAGCATGCTTTCTGGGGTACCACTTGGGTCCTATTTATAGTTTTTAGAATCTGGACTGCCAATAACCAAAAGAACTGACCTGAAATTACCAGAAACCCTTGGTTAGGTCTGCCAACAACCAAACTCCGCTGTTTTGAAGGGCTATGGGCAGACCAGCAGGGGCAAAACGGTAAAAAGCACCTCATTCATCCAGGCGAGCTGGGGAGCTTTGACCACCTCGGCAGGTCCTGCTCGCCTACTGTTGCCGAGTTCCACTGCGAGGGTGCGAGCTGGGACTAGCTCGGCGGATGCCGAGCTCGGGGTCAGCGAATACCGATCTCCGGTCGACGATCGCCGACCTCTGGTCGACGAATGCCGAGCTCGGGCTCGGCTCCTCCTGCTGCCGAGCTCGCCTTCTGCCTTTAGCCTGATCTGTCTGGTTCTTGGAGACCTTGCTCGCCGGACACGGGGTTGTACAGACAGCCAATTGGCTTGAGCTGGGGCCCGACGACTCAACGCGTCCGCAACCGCATTGCCTTTACCAGACACGTAGTGGATCTTAAATGTATAGTCCCCCCGGAACTCCATCCATCTATGCTATCGCATGTTCAGATCTTTCTGATCAAACAAATACTTCAGGCTCTTGTGATTGGTGTAGATATCAATCTTCACACAGTACAAATAATGTCTCCACAGCTTCAAGGCAAAAATCACGGCCGATAACTCCAAGTCACGGACCGGATAGTTCCTCTCGTGCACCTTCAGCTGTCTCGAGCCATATGCTATAACACTTCCATGTTGTAACAGCACACAACCCAAATCACTGCCCGAAGCATCGCTATAAATCTCATAGCCTTCGATCCCACTCGGCGAACTCAACACAAGCGCCGTGGTCAACCGATATTTCAACTCCTCAAGAGCTCGCGCGCACTCCGGCGTCCAAACGAACTTCTGCTCCTTTCTCGTCAAATTAGTGAGAGGTAACGCTAGAGCTGTCACTTAAAACCGAAAACCGTAAACCGAACCGGAATCGAACTGGAACCGCAAAGAACCGGACCGAACCGTTTGCAAATTATTCGGGTTCTGGTTTGAATTTTGGAACCGTGAACAACTTTGCTTTGGGTGTGGTTCTTACATTTTATTATCCGGAACCGGAACCGGAACCGCAACATACAAGTCTCAAGCGATTTCAATATTTTTGGACTCGATCTGAACCGGACCGAAGTAGAACCGAACCGCAACCCGTTTATTATTATTAATTTTATTATAATATTGTTATAATTTTATAATCTATCTATAATATTTATGTTAGAAAAATTAAGGTGCGTCGCTACGCAATTGCATTATCAAAAATTTAGGATAATTACAAAACGCTGAATGTAGTGATGACGGATGAAAGATCGTCTTATTTAAAATCTAATAATCTTCATTGGAGTAATATGTAAGATTAACTTTTCTAATTAGTCAAATTAATTTAAGAACACACAAATGAAATAGAGCTCGAATAAACGGTAACTGAAGTGCCGAAAATTTATACTGTCGTTTGTTCTGAGCTCATGCTACGTGATAGCGGATGTTCGCAACAGTTGACATGTATTTTCTTTATGAACTCTGCGGCGCTAGCATATCCCGTTAGCATACAAAATTATATGTTGTTTAGATTACTACAACAAGAGATAATTAGTATAATGTATGCATATAAAATAATCTCTCCACCCGAGTCAGTAATTTATGAATATGCTAATAAAACTCTTGATCAAACATTAATAGTTGTAATTTAATGAATGATAGTATTCAGAGCTTGCACACCCTTAGGAATCTATTATCAAAAACTAAATAATAGTGAACATAATGTCTGGAATATCGGATTATTGTGATCTGTAGTTTTCTGCAACTATGTATGTATATCCATATCAATTCAAAGCCTAGATTTTGGTCAAAAACTGAAGACCTGTACAGGTATAGGTGTTCATACCTTTTCAGGGTAAAAAACCTCCAATGAAAAGGAGACATATACTAGCCCACCGATCGTGGAAGATATCGTCAAACAGTGTGCAACTTAATTATTTCTATTTTGAAGGCGTTTTGAGTTTTTTGCAGAACGCTTTTATTTCATTCTGTCAAATTTGATTTTAGTTGGAACCGATTGGAACTGGACCGAACCGCATAGAACCGGACCGAACCGCATAGAACCGGACTGAACCGTTAGTGACCGGTTTGGTTTTGGTTCTCGTTAAATCGGAACCGGAACCGTTGACGCGACGGTTCCAAAAATTATGATGGAACCGGAACCAGAACCGGAACCGGTCAAATCATATACGGTTTAGGTTCTAACTTGAAGAACCGTTACCTTAGCGGTTCGGTTCATGGTTTTAGTAGAACCGGAACCGAACCGGAACCGTGACAGCTCTAGGTAACGCTATCTGCGAGAAGTTCTCTACGAAGCGCCTATAATATCCGGCAAGCCCCAGAAAGCTACGGACTTCCGCTACCGTAGAAGCTCAGGCCACTCTCGTATCACAACAATCTTCACCGGATCCACTGCAATACCTTACCCACTCACTATATGATCGAGGAACGCCACTGAGGACAACCAAAACTCGCACTTCGAGAACTTGACGTACAATTGATTCCTCCTTAGCGTCTCCAAAACCAAATGAAGATGCCTGAAGTGATCTTCCTCACTCTGCGAGTACACCAAAATATCGTCGATGAAGACGATCACAAAATGGTCCAAGTACTCCCTGAAGGTCCTGCTCATCAAATCCATGAATACTAACGGCGCATTCGTCAGCCCAAACGGCATGTCCGTAAACTCGTAATGCCCGTATCTTGCACTGAACACTGTCTTAGGGATATCACTCTCCCTTATCCTCAGCTGATAGTAACCAGACTTGAGATCCAACTTAGAGTACACCGTCGACCCGACCAACTGATCAAAAAGATCATCGATCCTTGGGATTTGATACTTGTTCTTTTCCGTTAGCTTGTTTAACTTCCGATAATCAATACAAAGTCTCAAGCTCCCGTCCTTCTTCTTTACAAAATTGTAACAAAGAGTACCGGTGCGCTCCAAGGCGACGAACTTGGACGCACAAACCCTTGCTCCAACAACTCTTGAAGTTGCACCTTCAGCTCCGCCATCTCCTTAAGGCGCTAACCGATACGAAGAGCGTATGACCAGTTTGGCATCACACCAAACCGCCTTAAACAACTGAAGAGCAGACACCAACGTCATGCTCGACCCCTTTCAAGCCCACAAATGTCGTCTCACGATCAGTTCCCAACTTGACTTTCTTGCGATTTCGATCAATGTATGTGTGCTACTCCGAGAGCCATTCCATACCAAAGATTATGTCGAGCTCCCCTAACGGTAGTAACGATGCTTATAAGTCAAAGTATTGACTCCCTATTCGCACCTAAACGCAGCAGAGTCTACTCGCGTGCAATGAGCATTATTAGACAACAACGCATCCGATTTGTCTTTTGCCATCGAAGGAGGTACTCCGACGCGCAATACAAATCCATTGGTCAAAAGGGAATGCGAAGCTCCCTAAGTAAACAGTGCTCTCGCCGAATTAATCGAAAATCAGAACAAAGCTTAGCACAAATAGTTCTAAGCTAACATGCACAAGGGCAACAATTATTTAAAGTTAAACTACTATAACTTTAAGCCGTACCTGTCATCACGACAACGTGCTTCTTCTCGGACTTGGGACGTCCGTTCCAGCAGTCTCCGGCAAAGTGCCCCGACTTTCTACAATTAAAGCATGCGCTCGAGGTTCGACCCGTAGTCGTCCCAGAAGCACCAGAAGGAGCTGGACCCGAAGTCCTAGGCTTCTTATCCCACCTACGGTATGCATACTTTGAGGAGTTCAGCATTTTGAACTCCGTCTTCTGCATATCCAAGTCTTTGCTTCCTTGGATTCGATTCAGATCTCTGGCACTTTGTCCTATACCTGCTCCTGACATAGCTTTCTTTAACTTCTGAGCACCATTCCGACAGTCTCGGGCAAAGTGCCCTTCCTTGCCACACTTAAAACAACCATATGGAGCATGACCAGTAGACATTTTAGACTTCTTGTTCCTCCTCCTTTGGCATGCAGACTTTGCAGAATCTGGAGAGTCTACTACACTGAACTCCGACGTCTGATTGACTTTTGCCAAATCTACTTCCAAAGATCTAGCCGATTCCACCAAGGCTCAGAATCCCAATAATTTTGGTCCTAGCAGCAGAACTCGTAATTCGCTACGCAGGCCATTATAAACCTATCGACCATCGACTGCTCGCTCTCCACTTTAGAGCCCGGGTAGCGTCTTATCATCAGAAACACTTGCAAATATTCCTCAACTAAGTGCGTACCCTGCACTAAGATCATTTTCAACTGCTGACCCAACGGTCCTATAAATGCCGTTTGCTCCATCACACCACCCGGCGTTGGAATTACCTCAAAAATAGGGGACTACACACGTCTTTCATTTCGTGCACCAATCGCAGCGAACACTGCTTCCACCACCATTCTTATGGTTTCAGCGGAGGGAAGGGTTGCAGACATGTCACCAGGTGCACTATAATCCTCAGAAACCGGATGTTCTGACGACCTAGCACTACTTCTGGTCACCTATAGTCATACAAAACACCGTTAAGCGACCATACAAAATTGCAAAAGCAATTATAGGAACACGCAGGTTCCTCAAACACGTGTATTTTCATTCATAAGTGGGCATTCATGGGTTCTTTTGTTGTTATAACGATGACACACACACATGTGCTCACCACCCCTTAAAAAGAATTCGTCCACGAATTCATTTTAAGCCTGACCGAAACCAGTAGTCTGATACCAAATTGTAACACCCCCTATCCGTCGCATAACATATAGCAGTAGGTCCGGCCGGGGCCCGACGACATATACCACAGACAGACCGGGTGGTTACTCAATGGAAACCATCCAACCAATCCAACGTCCTACATAGAGCATTCTAGCAGAAGCAATTTAAAATTGTTGCATTTAGAAAGAACCCAACACCAGCATGAATGTCCACTAATACGCCAAAAGAAATGAAGTACAAATACACAAGTACAGGCCTTATAGCCTTACAATGTTTTCCTCCAATTACATGTTTTCAAACCTCGGCACGCAGGCCGGCCATACATGAATAATCGAAAACACTCAAAATTAGGCCTTCGAGGGCCGGCTCAGCAACTTGGGCTTTAGCCCGCTATTTTCCGCTCGGCTCCGCAGCACCTGCAAGCACAATCCACCGCAACGGTGGCAAATCAAAGCAACGGTCAGCCATGCTGACCAAATTATAACGACCCCGCCCCCAATTTGGGGCGGCGATGCTCCTTTCCTGCACTTTATTAGCATAACCAAGCAGTATATAAATACATTGCATCACAGGCGTAGACACGCACGACCACACACCCGTGCACTCAGGGCACATTCTCGGTGAACCGGTCAATGTCACGTCAATTTAAGCCATAGACACCCCGGTTTCACCACCGCCACTTTGACAGCCACACTATGAGCAATTTGTCTTCCCGGCATGGGTCACGTCATTTTAAGCCATAGACCTCCGAAGACCCTCATCTACGCCAACGGCAAGTACCACGTACCCTTAGGTCGCTTTAACCGAATGACATTGAATGGGTACGGTTCCATCTAACCCGTGCCACATCGCAACGATAATTTAAGCCATAGCGCGGGTCAAACTTCTCCCGAGTTCCATTTCCGTTACACACTTCACATAACCCGGTTATGTTCAAGTTGGCTCCCAGCCCACCAAGTTGGCAGAATCACGTGTCTGCCCAGTTTTCAGGGTGCACCTTGGAGTTAATCCCCAAGGCTCCCTGCTGCAATCTATCTCGTAGAAAACCTGAAAAACAAACAATCACACGGAGTCTTCTCCGGTCATTTATGCAATGCAACATCACCGATCCAAACCAACTTGTCCGGGTAGGCTTCACACATCATGCATATGTCCGTTCTCGAATACGGACTCTAAACAACGGGGACTTTACATATCTACCCGAAGGAACGCCTCAAACTCATAGCAAACTCGCGAGAGCGGGCTTCCTATGCAAAAGAAGTAGATCTTCACATGCTCAAGTAGAGAATCGTTACCCTAGCGTTCTTCCTTGGCCCCATGGAAATGTAAGCAGATGAAAAGCACCACACTCTCCTTGCCTCCGTAGATTCGAAGTCGGTTCGCAATTTGGAGCTCCGAAGCTCCGCCAGTGACCGGATCTAGGCTTCTTCTTCCTCCTTTGCTCTCCCCTCTCTCTATACTTTAGAAAGAAAACCACTCAAGTGAAATGAGGGTTTCAAAGGCCCAATCCCGGGTATATCCCAGTAGGAACAACCCCCAACCGTCAGATCCCAAAATAAGGAAACGAAAGGCTACGATTCGTAGCTGAAAAGTAAAACCTGGGCCGAACACGGCCTGGGACACGCCCGTGTCCCTCATTCGCCGTCAAAATCGACGCGTCTCGAAAAACACACGGGCATCCAACACGCCCGTGTTTAACCTGACAGGCCCGTGTTCAAACTGACATAGCCGTGTTCCTGGCCGTGTGCCCCCATCGACACAGCCCCAAAAATAATCCGAGACTCACACGGGTCTTGGACACGCTCGTGTCCTATTTGACATGCCCGTGTCAAACCCAAACACGCCTGGGCTTAGCTGTGTTGTCATCATCACATAGGGGTGGATATCCCAGAGTTGCTCTAACAGCATTTGTTATCCATTTGGCATGCTCTGAGCTAGCATTGACTATCAAACTCTCCCCCTTTATGACTTCTCTTTCAATATGATCCTTGAGATCATTCTTTTGGAACCTGATTTGAGTATCCAGATAATTTGTTCCCTCTGTATAATAGACTTTAAACTTTAAAAGCTGAGCAGATATAATCTTCTGAGAGGCTTGAAGTGCAGATTGAAAAGTGGCTAAATCCTCTTGAAGTTTCTTATCAAACTCTGATTTGTCTTTAGCCCTTGCCTCAGTCAGTGCAGTTGTAGTATTCTTTAATTCTGTAACAATCACATTGTGTGATTCAGTAAGATTATCATTCATCCTCAGTTGATTTTCTAGGACATAGCCTTGCTTGACCACTATATCATCAACTTTAGTCTTTATTCCTTCTTGTTGTTTTGCTAGAAAAATCACAGCATTACCTCCTTTGTGGAAGCAATCTGTCATCTCCTTTTTATTTTGATTTACCTCAAATCTAATTGATTTTATATCTTGAGCCAAGAAGAATTGCAAATCGTTATGGATCTCATCCATATATTTCTCCATGGCTATTCTTTGTTCATCTAATTTTACTTGCAAAGATACCAGTAAGGAGCTATAATCATGTGCAAGAACTGGTTGTGGAGCAGTTTACAATGCCTTTTTATAGCTTTGGCTTCTTCTTCTGAAAACCATCAGCTTTCTCTTCTTTGCTTGAGTTTCTGCTTCATCTTCAGAAGCTGAGGTACTAGCTATATCAACTCTTTCCTGAGGACTAGGAGGCAGTTCCTTTTCAGTCCTAGTTTGCTCCCCCTCAATTCCAGCTTGCTCCCCTTCAGTCCTGACTTGCTCCCCCTCAGTTCTGACTTGCTCCCCCTCAGTTCTTACTTGCTCTATATCAGGGAACAACTCTTCAAGGGTAAACCCTTGTTGAGGTTGGACTGGAGGCACCACTAACTCTGGAGCATCAGCAGCTGGAGATGTATCTTCCATGATAACATCCTGTGCTTGATTGTTGAGTTGAGTGTGCTGGTCAACATCAATCAAGGGCACAGTTAGTGTTTCATCCTCATTATTGAAAATTGTTTGATTAACTTCTTGGATTACCTCAAAAATAGTTTGATTAGCCATTTCATTTTCTAAGTGTGTTGACTCTTCCTCAAGATAAGGCTCCCCCTGCATCTGATCATTATGTCTAATGTCTTGAGCAGGTGATTTCTCAGTATTCTCTGGCCGCTCTTCATCACCCATGTCTTTTATCAGCATTCTATCCCATTTAGAGATTATCCTTAGATCCATTCTCCTCATGTGATTGATCTTGGATCCAGCAGCCTGTTGCATCACTTCTGAAATTGCTTCAGCCAAGTATAAGTTTAATATCCTTCCCAGATTAGGTTTCTTGATGCTTTCTCTAATCTTTTCATATATGACTGCAGACCAATTGGTGTTGATTTTGTAGATGATCTTGGTCATGATGCTGAACATGTAGGCTGAGACTCTATCATGTACACCTGGTTTGCATAAGATGACTTTGCTAACTACTTCAGAAAAGAATTTTCCTTGTACATTCATTCCTTTTCTATGCATGGATGATCCAATTTTCATGGTGGGATCTAATCCACACCACTGGAGTGCTTCCCTGGTCTTGGAAGATGTAACTTCTTCGTCTTCTTGAGTTTTTGGCAGATGAAGAGTTTTTCGTAAGCTCTTCATGGTGAGTTTGACTTTATTACCCTGGATTGAAGACCTAATTTTTAGTCAAGTTGAATCCTGAGTGGCAGCTCCATAGAACTCAAGGATTTCCTTCTTCCATATCTTTGTAGGTTCTGATGTTAAATACTCCAAGCCATTTTCTGCAATTAGAGCTATCATAGCTTTAATCGCTGGTTCAACATCATCAAATACATTCCGTACCAGTTCATATCCCTCATTCACGTTTTCGTCAAGTTTCGGCGCCATTGGGATGGTGATAAATCTTGAATGGAGAAGAGAGAGTTTGTCGACACAAGAATCTAGTCTCAACAAAGATCTGGAGAGCGTGTTGACAGGGTATGTTCTTGACCTATTTATATGTGTCTAAACATTGAAGGTCAAAAGGCGCGTCAAAATTTACCTAGTGTGTCGACACTGTTGAGTTGGTGTCGACACAGACTGCTAATGTCTCGACAGAAGTGTTGACTAGTATGTGTCGACACCAATTGATGATGTGTCGATACATACATACTTATTAGTTCAACAGAAATTCTGTGTCGACTCTAATTCTATGTGTCGACACAACTTCTGTATGTGTCGACACAACTTCTGGATGTGTCGACACAACTTCTCTGAAATGTCGACACCAATTTTCTAGATGTGTCGACACAACTTCTCTGTGTCGACATAGACCTCTTTTTGTGTTGACACAAAATTACTTAGACAAATTTGTCAATCTATACTATGTTCAACATACCTAATTCAATTTTAAAATTATTGAATTTAGTTTCATCCAAGGGCTTAGTGAACATGTCAGCAATTTGATAACTTGTATTGACAAATTCTAAACATATATCCTCTTTTTCTACATGATCCCTAAGAAAATGATATCTTATTTTTATATGCTTTATTCTACTATGAGAAACAAGATTATTAGCAATAGAAATAACACTTGTAGAATTACAGAATAAAGAGGTTCTACTTACCTGGATACCATAATCTTTAAGCTGATGCTGTATTCACAATAGCTGTGCACAGCAGCTCCCGACAACTACATACTCAGACTCAGCTGTGGAGATTGGCACACTAGTCTACTTCTTACAGCTCCATGACACCAATCTTCCTCCTAGAAATTGACAGGTGCCAGTTGTGCTTTTCCTATCTTCTTTGCATCCTGCAAAATCTACATCTGAATATCCAGTCAGTAGAAAATCTCTATTCTTAGGGTACCAAAGGCCTAGATTAGGTGTGCCCTTAAGATATCTCAAAATCCTCTTAACAGCAGTATAATGAGATTCTTTTGGGCAGGATTGGTACCTAGCACAAACACATATATCATACATGATGTCAGGTCTACTAGCAGTCAGATAAAGGAGGGAGCCAACTATCCCTCTATACAAAGACTCATCTACAGGTTTTTCTGCATCATCTTTGCTTAAAGACATACTTGTCCCCATTGGAGTTCTCATGGTAGTGGATGACTCCATACCATACTTCTTAATTAAATCTAGGTGAGGAGAATTCCTGATAAATCCCAAATTCTTCACACAACTTTGTCATATTTTCAGATTGAAATTCAGTTCCATGGTCACTTCTGATTTTGACCACTGAATTGTTCAGTTCATTCTGAATTTGCCTAACAAAGTTGCAGAAAATAGTTGGAGTTTCAGATTTCTGCCTCAGAAAGAAAACCCATGAAAATCTAGAATAATCATCTACAACCACAAATATGTAGACTTTCCTACTTAGACTCTGAACTGACATTGTACCAAATAAATCCATATACAAGAGGTATAAACACATTACTGAGTCTTTGGTTTCAAGGCTATGAAAGGAGGATCTGATCTGCTTGCCTTTTTGACAAGCTGAGCATATTCCATCCTTAATGCACTTAACTTGAGGACCATTCCTCACTAACTCTTTATTAAAGAGTCGACCAATAGTCTTGTAGTTTAGATGAGCTAGCCTCTTGTGCCATTTGACACAATTAGAGGCTTTCTCATCAGCTACCAGACAAATAGGAGAATCTTTATTCTCACTCACAAAGTTTAGGCAATACACATTTCCTTTCCTATAACCAGTCAACATGATATTTTGATCACTTGACCTTTTAATATGACAACCATTCTTAATGAATGAAATGTCATATCCAAGATCACTCAGTTGACTTATGCTTATCAAGTTATGTTTTAAACCCTTCACATAAGCCACTTGAGTGATAGTAATTGAGCTGTTAGAAATGTTACCAAACCCTTTGATGACTCCTTTTTCAGAACCACCAAAGATAACTATAGTTCCATTCAATATAGGTGAGTAGTCCTTCAACAATCCTCTTGTTCCAGTCATATGTCTGGAACATCCACTGTCCAAGTACCATAAAGGGGCATGACCACTTGGACTTATCTACAACAAATAATTACTTAACCTTAGAACCCAAATTGTTATTGGGTCCTTGGTTCAGGTTAGACTGAAATTTAGCATAATTTGTAGTAGCCCTTCTTCCAGGTAAGCTGACATTCATCCTGACACTAGTGTTATGCCAATAGTCAATGACAAAGTGTCCCACCTTGCCACAACACCAGCACTCATATCTATTATACCTCTTTTTAGGTACAGTTTTAACAGCTTTGCTGTCAGCTGTTCTTAATACTGTAGGTACAGTGTTTCTTTGCTTGAGTGCTGAATACCACTTGTCATTTAGAATGTCAGGCTTACTATGACCATGTATGATATCATGATCATTACTATTGGTAGGCTATTGCACTTTTCTGAGAGCAATAGGGGGATTAAAGACAAGTGGCTTAACTGGGGCTTTCCTTTTTCTTTTGAAATTAGTTGCCCTAGTATTTCCCTTAAAACCCAATCCTGCCTTACACTTTTGAGACACAAAGTCATCAATTAAGGGTAGGACAGATTTTGGCTTAGAGAAATTTGCCACTAGATCTTTTTCCTTCTGAAGTCTGACTTCCAGACTTTTGATTTGATCACTCTTGAATGTGATTGTTCTCATCTGAATAACAGTTATATTTTTCAGCTTGGCAATCTCATTCATCTTCTGATCCAGCAGCTTTTCTGAATCAGATGCAGCCAACTTAAGAGCTACAATTTCCTTAGCCTGAATTTTAGTCAGGTTTTTTCATCTCTTAAATACCTGCAGCAAATCACCATATTCATCTATAAGTTGATGAATATCTCCTTCAGATTCAGATCCATCCACATCTATTGATGCAGATGCTTCTGATTCTGAGCCAATGAAATAATCAGAATCTTCAGATAAGCTTTTTACCTTACTTGGACCAGGCTGATCCTAGCAGTGATCTTCATTAGTCAGGGCCATCAGCCCTTTGCACTGATGATCTTCAGTTCCATTTATTGAGTCTAACAGTTGCAAGAACTCAGTCTCTTCTTCTGTTGCAAACAGACCAATATAAGCTTCAGCAACAGATTCAGAATCTGAAGATGATAGATCTGTCCAGCTTTTCTCTTTCTTTGCTACAAGGGATTTCTCCTTCTTATTCTTATACCGAGACTTCTTCTTATCTGCAGATTCCTTTCTTTTGTCTGGACAATCAACTACAACATGTCCAGGTCTGTTGCAGCAATAACACACAATCTTTGTAGTTGTTGATTTGCTAGGTTTTGACCTACTCTTCTCCTTTCTAGATGACTTTCTTTTCTGATAATATTCATCCTTGGACTGAGAGGAGGATGTCTTAGTTCTCCACTACTTCTTCAAAAATCTCTAAAACTGCCTTATGAAGACAGCAAAGTCCTCATCAGAATGATTGCTGTCTGAGGTGTGACTATCAGAACTTTCAGAGATCACTTCTGCAGCTTTCTTAGGAGGAGATGTAGACATCCTCCTGTCCTTTCTTGTGGCTTCTGCCTTGAAGGCCACTGACTTTTCTCTATAATCAACTTTAGTACTTTTCTCTTCCTCCTTTCTGGCCATGAGTTGCATTTCATAAGAAAGCAATTTGCCAAATAGTGTTGGAGGAGAGATTTCTGCCTGTCTGGCCACTTCCCTGATGACACAGATCTTGGTGTCCCAATCATTAGTCAAAGATCTAAGGAATTTATTATTCAACTCATATGTACTAAATACTCTTCCATATGACATTAGTTCATTCACAATTCTGAAGAACTTCTTGTAACATTCAGTGATGCTATCTAATTTGCTTTGTCTGAAGCTTTCATATTCCTGATTAAGTATTGACTTTCTATCTTGTCTAACTTATTCTGATCCCTCCATGTAGACGATCAATGTGTCCCACATCTCATTGGAGGTTTTATAGTGAATCAGATTTTGGAATGTTGAGTCATCTATGACACTCACTATAATATTCTGAGCTCTCTTGTCCATAGTAGCCAAGATAATTTCATCCTTAGTCATTTCTGAAAAGTCTTTTGGTGTCCTCTGATTAGCATCAAGAACTGAAACTTTCATTGGAATATAAGGCCCTTCCTTAACAGTTATATATATTCTTTGATCAGATGCTTCCATAAACAATCTGACCCTTTCTTTCCATATTCCAAAGATTTCCTTCCTACATATGGGCAACTTCATGAAACCAAGTTCCTTATGATTTTCTCCTGAACCCATCTGTTCTAATTTATTCTGCCTCACAGATCTTACTCAGACTGTTAAGTCTATCTTTGAGTAACCTCCTTCTGATACCACTTGAAATAATTTGTTTCAAGATAACCTAAACACCTAGAGGGGGGGTGGGGTGAATAGGTACAATTCCTTTTTACTCTTAGGCAGAATATTAATTCAGTTAATTACATAGAATCAAACAGATGTAGTGCTACCATATTACAGAAATCACACAATCACACACAATCACAGATGACACACAGTTTTATAGTGGTTCCCCAAATGATGGGTACATCTGTACAACCCCGTGTCCGGCGAGCAAGGTCATCAGGGTCTAGGCAGATCGGGCTGAGGACAATAGGCGAGCTCGGCGGTAAATGGGGCGAGCTCGAGCCCGACATTCGTCGACCAGAGATCGACGATCGGCACCCCGAGCTCCGCATTCTCCAGGCGAGCCACAACTTGCGCCCTCGCAGTGGAGCTCGGCAGCAGCGGGCAAGCAGAACATGGCGAGGTGGTCAAAGCTCCCCAGCTCTCCTGGACGTATGAGGTACTTGTTACTGTTTTTCCCCCGCTGGTCTGCCTATAGCCCTTCAAAACAACGGAGTTTGGCTGTTGGCAGACCCATGGAAGGGTTCTCTGGTAATTTCAAGTTAGTTCTTTTGGTTATTAGCAGTCCGGATTTTGAAAACTATAAATAGGACCCAAGGGGTACCCCAGAAAGCAGGTTCTTCCCTGTGCTCTCCTGCTCCAATCTTCAAGTGCTTTCTGAGGGTACCTTAGCTCGGCTTCTGGCTAAGGATGGGAAGCGCTCTGAGATCTTCCGGGTTTGTGATGGGACCTCCCCCGTCGAGCCCTTGGGTCTGTGTCACCTTGTCTTCTTTGTTGTTTTACTTGCAGGAGCGAAGTAAGCGCGAGACCGCCCCTTCCCTAAGGGCAAACTCCACAGGAGATCGAGGAATCGGTTTCAACATTTTAGTGCGGTGAGCGTGGAAAGTGGTCAGTGCAGAAAAGCTTCAGCGAGTTCAATGACAGGAGGACAAGGATCTGACAGGCAGAACTCGCCGCCCCCCGCCTCTCGCAAAGGTGGGGATGTTGGAAGAGTTCAGGAACGAGGTGCTGGGCCTCGTCAAGTTCGCACTCGGCGCGCGGGCCGAGTGCTCGACTCCGGCAGCCCAGATCGCGGCCGCCCCCTCTTTGGGCGAGGACGCTCCCGCCAGGCGAGCTGAGAAGGAGGTGGCCGAGGAAGGCCGGGGGTGCGAGCTCCCCGGGCGCGAGCTCTTCCCCGGCTCGGCAGGCCGAGGCCGGTTCGGCGAGCTGGGCTCGCGAGACTCGCCGGCTCGCCCAGTGGGGGGAGGCAGTCCTTTCAGCGAGCTGGTCTCCTCAGCTCCAGTCCCAGATGGGTTCAGGGAACCCGAGATGTATTACTACACCGGGAAGGGAGACCCGGTCCAGCATGTCCAATGGTTCGAGGATGTGGTCTCCATCCGTCAGATGTCGGACGGATTCAAGTGCCGACTGTTCGCCATCACCCTCCGGGAGAAGGCGAGAGAGTGGTTACACCAGCTCCCGACCAGCTCCATCTACTGCTTCGAGGACCTGCGCCGAGGGTTCATGCTGAGATTCACCACCTCGAAGAAGAGGAAGAAGGAGTCCGAGTCTTTGTTCCACATTAAGCAGTGGGTGAACGAGACGTTGGGGAGCTATGTGGATCGATTCCAGGAGGAAGTTACTCAGGTCCAGGAGATGCCGGGCCATAGTCTGATGATGATATTTACCCTGGGCCTGCAGCAGGGTTTCTTCCGAATGGAGCTGAAGAGAGTTCCCCCCTCTCCTACGAGGAGTTGATGGAGAGGGCAGCGAGAGAGGTCGACGGGGAGGCGTCGAACCTGGAGTTTGCAAGGAAACTGGCCAGGTGGGCCACGGAGGAAGAAAAGGAGCCAAGGGGAGGGAGAGGACAGGAGGAAAGAAGAGGAGAGCCTAGGCAGAGGGAGCAAAGGCAGCTCCAGTGGCAGCAACAGCCGGGGTGGGGGCGTCAGGAGCCCGACCGTCGGCTAGGCTGGAGACCTGAGTGGCAGGGGCAGGGGCCACAGAGAGGGTACTACGGAAGGGGTCGCAACCAGGGGAGGCATGATCAGTTCCACCCTCCAGGCTGGAGGCAGGGCCAGAGGCCCCGGCTCCCCGATCAGGAGGAGGCCATGGCCATAGCCTTGGGAGCAAGGAGGGGGATTATGAGGAGGAGGAGGAGAAGAGAGGTCAGGGTGGAACTGCCCTATTGCGACTTCCATCAGGAAGAGGGGCATGCCACAGCCACCTGCCCGGAGTTCCTCGAGATGAGAGGGAATCGGGAGCAACAGCAACAACAACAAGGAGGTCGGCAAGAAGTGAGGATCGAGGAGGTCCTGCCTCGGGCAGAGGAGGATCGTTGCGAAGATCGGGTGGATGTTGGAACCCGAGGGGGAATCAGAGTGATCCACAGAGGAGTAGGGGTCGAGGCTTCCCGCAAGGCAAGCCTCCACACCATGTACCGGCGAAGCGTCGCCTCCACATCCCAAACCCCACCCCCGGAGGAGAGGATCACTTTCTCCAGGAGCGATATGCCAGACCACGAGGACCCATTCTGCGATGCGCTAGTCATCAAGGCAGCCATTGAGAATTTCACTGTCTCTCGAATCCGCGTGGACAACGGGAGCTCCGTCAACGTCGTCTTCAAAAAGGCGTTTGACGCGATGAAAGTGGAGGCTAAGAGGGTGCTGGCCTCAGACGGGCCCTTGTTCGGGTTTTCAGGAGAAAGGAAGGAAGTAGAGGGAGGAGTTGGCCTCCATGTCACCTTGGGGGGGCAGTCTCGAAACTGCAAGTTTGTCATCGTGGACGCCCCCAGCAGCTACAGCGCCATCTTCGGGAGGCCCCTTATCAGCGCCTTCCGCTGCGTCCCCTCATCTTTCCATCAGTGCTTGAAGTTCAACGCTGAGGGGGTCCAAGTCAGGGTCAGGGGGGACCCAAAGGTGGCGCGGGAGTGTTATGTCACTGCGGTGAACACCATTTCCTGGCAGGAGGGAGCCGAGGAGATGGGGCGAAGGATGGAGGAGGCCGAGCGGGAAGCAGGAGGGGAGGAGCTGGAAATGAAAAACTGCGCAGAGGAGGAGACGACAGTAGAAGATCTGAAGGAGGTGGCCGGAGTGAGGGCCGTGGGAGAAAAGATGGAGGTAGAGGTCCCCGTTTCGGAGGAAGGGGATGCCGAGGGATGGGGGGAGCAATCCAGGCTGGAGGCAGCAGAGGAAGTGGTGGAGCTGGAGGTGCTCACCCGGGGAGGCAGGATGGAGAAGATCCGCATCAGCGGGGGGCTGACCCCGGAGGACCAAGGCAGGTTGCTGGAGTGCATCCAGAAGAACGTGGACATCTTCGCTTGGAACGCCGCGGAGATGCCGGGGGTTGACGCGGATGTGGCTTGCCACCGCCTCAACCTGGACCCGGGAACACGCCCCGTTCAGCAGAAGAAGATGTCCACTGCGGACAAGCTGGCAGAGCCCATCAGGGAGGAGGTGGCGAAACTCCTCAACGCCGGCTTCGTGTCTGAGATTCAGTACCCCGGCTGGTTCTCCAACGTGGTCATGGTTAAAAAAGGAGACGACCGATGGAGGATGTGTATCGACTTTTCCTTAATAAAACTTGTCCTAAGGACTGTTATCCTTTGCCTCGGATCGACGCGCTGGTTGACTCAGCCGTCGGTTTTTCTGTAATGAGTTTTTTAGATGCTTTTTCAGGTTATCATCAAATCAGGATGCACCCCCAAACATCAAGGATGTCTCGTTCATCACAGGGGATGGATGCTATTGCTACAAGATGATGCCCTTCGGGCTGAAGAATGCTGGGGCAACTTACCGGAAGATGATGGATAGAGTCTTCAAGGAGCAGAGGGGGAAGAATTTGGAGGTGTATGTAGATGATCTCATGATCAAAAGTCGGGATGTGGACTCCCACCTCCGGGACCTGGAGGAGACCTTCACCACCCTGCGCAAATACAAAATGCGATTGAATCCCCTAAAATGTGTCTTTGGGGCCAGCAGGGGAAAGTTCTTGGGGCACCTCCTCACCCCCGCGGGGGTCGAGCCAAATCCAGATAAGGTCAGGGCTATCTTGGAGCTGAGGTCCCCGCGGAATGCTAAGGAAGTCCAACGGCTGACGGGGAAGCTAGCAGGGCTGAGTCGTTTCCTCTCTCGGGCGGGGGAGAAGTGCTCCCCCTTCTGCAAAACGCTGAGGGGTGGTCAGAGGTTTGAATGGACCAAGGAGTGCGAGGAGGCATTCCAGGCCCTCAAGGTACAGTTGACACAGGCTCCGCTGCTCCAAGGGCCGAAGGAGGGGGAGGACCTGTTCTTATATCTCGGGGTCGGGGCGGAGGCCTTGAGCTCCGTCTTGGTTCGTGAAGAGGGGAAGAGGCAGCTCCCTATTTATTACGTGAGCCGGGTCCTGAGGAAGGCCGAGCTCCGGTATCCGATTTTGGAGAAGCTAGCTTTTACCCTGATCATCTCGGCCAGGAGGCTGCGACCTTACTTCCAGGCACACTCAATTCGGGTGGTGACCGACCATCCTCTCCGCAACATCTTTGAGGGGGTAGAGCATTCAGGCAGGCTGACTAAGTGGTCGATAGAACTGAGCGAGTTCGATGTCTCCTTCATTCCGCGACTCTCGATCAAGGCTCAAGCGATGGCTGACTTCTTGGCCGAGTACGTAGTTGAAGTGGCAGAGGAAGAACTCACTCGCCCGACTCCTTGGAAGGTGAGGGTGGATGGTGCCTCAGGGAGGCATTCCCTTGGAGTGGGGGTGATCCTAGAAAGCCCCCAGGGAACTCGAATTGAGCAGACGGTGGTGGTGCACTTCCCCATTACAAACAACCAGGCCGAGTACGAGGCCGTGATAGCAGGGCTGCGCCTGGCCAGGGAGATGGGGGTGTTGGACGTGGAGGTCCTTACTGACTCCATGGCGGTGGCTTCCCAGATCAACGGGGAGTTCGAGGCAAGGGAGCCCACCCTGAGATCGTACTTGGCCAAAGCGAAGGAGGTCATAGGCACTTTCCAGACCTTCTCCATCCGACACGTGCCCAGGGAAGAGAATGAACAAGCCGACCAACTAGGAAAGCATGGTCCACAGGCGGGGGGCACCATCACCGACCTGTTCCGCCCCTCCATCGAAGAGGGAGAGCTCATGCAAATCGATCAACAAGCTTCGTGGATGGACCCAGTCGTGGTTTTCCTCTACACGGGAGAGTATCCGGAGGGGGTAGATAAGAAGAAACTAAGGCACAAGTCAGCATATTACCTCCTCCAGGACGGGCAGCTATACAGAAAGACCCTCTCAGGGATGCTGGCTCGCTGCGTGACCGAGGGAGAAGTACGAAGGATCTTGGAGGAAGTCCACTCCGGGGAATGTGGGAGCCACTCCGGGAGTCGGACCCTGGAAGGGAGGATAGTCAAGCAAGGGTATTTCTGGCCCACCCTGGGTCGAGACGCCGCGGAGTTCGCAAGAAGATGTCACAAGTGCCAGCTGTTTGCCCATCTCCAGCTACAGCCGGCCCAACGACTCAGAAGTATCACGGCCCCCTGGCCCTTCGCAATTTGGGGAATGGATTTGGTTGGACCATTCCCCCAAGCCAGCGGTCAGAGAAGGTTCCTCCTAGTGATGATTGACTACTTCTCCAAGTGGATGGAGGTGAAGGCGCTGGCCAAGGTGACCTCCCAGGTAATCAGGAACTTTGTTTGGGGGGAGATCATCTGTCGCCATGGGCTGCCCCAGGCCATCGTCACAGACAACGAGCCCCAGTTCGCCAGCGCCGAATTCACCAGCTTTTGCGAACAGCTTGGAATCGACCTCAGGTTCGCCTCGGTCCATCACCCAGGAGCAACGGGCAGGTGGAAGCTGCAAATAAGATCATCGTCAACCTCCTCAAGAAGAAGGTGGAGAATTTGAAGGGGAGCTGGGTGGAGCAGCTTCCCGCGGTTCTTTGGGCCCTAAGGACCACCCCCAACACGGCTACGGGAGAGACCCCCTTCAAACTCTCCCATGGGTGCGAGGCAGTGCTCCCCGTGGAATTTGAAGTCCAAACACCGCGAGTCGTTGCGGCCAAAGAAGGCCGTGAGGAATGGCAAGCGGAGAATGAGGAGGAGCTGAGGCTCTCCCTTGACATGGTGGAAGAGGTGAGGGACCTTTCCGCTATCCGACAGGAGGAGGTGAAAAGAAGAATGGCCAAGTACTCTGACAAGTATGTCAGAGTCAAGCAGTTCGTGGAAGGGGACTTGGTGCTGAAGAAGGTGGATGCAGCAGGGAGGTCGGCATCCTTAGGGAAGCTAAATCCCAGCTGGGAGGGACCATTCATTGTAAAAGAAGCCTTGAAGTCAGGAGGCTATCGACTCCAAAATGTAGAGGGCGAGACCCTGAGTCTCACCTGGAGTGGTGACGACCTAAAACGATTTTTCCCCTGAAGCATGTAAGCGATACTTTGATTATAAGAAATTCCTCAAACTCTCCAGTATTGTCATAGCTAGCCTGCATAGAGGAATGGAATGTGTTTGGACCCCGAGAAGATCCCGCTGCTAGGCTCTCACCTAGCTGGCAGGGCCAGAAGTCACTCGGCGTCATCCTTGGCCTCGAGCAGATCCCACTGTCAGGCTCTCACCTAGCTGACAGGGCCGGATGTCACTCGATGGAATGTGTGTGGACCCCGAGAAGATCTCGCTGCCAGGCTCTCACCTAGCTGGCAGGGCCGGAAGTCACTCGGTGTCATCCTTGGCCTCGAGCAGATCCCGCTGTCAGGCTCTCACCTAGCTGATAGGGCCGGATGTCACTCGATGGAATGTGTGTGGACCCCGAGAAGATCCCGTTGCCAGGCTCTCACCTAGCTGGCAGGGCCGGAAGTCACTCGGTGTCATCCTTGGCCTCGAGCAGATCCCGCTGTCAGGCTCTCACCTAGCTGACAGGGCCGGATGTCACTCGATGGAATGTGTGTGGACCCCGAGAAGATCCCGCTGCCAGGCTCTCACCTAGCTGGCAGGGCCGGAAGTCACTCGGTGTCATCCTTGGCCTCGAGCAGATCCCGCTGTTAGGCTCTCACCTAGCTGACAGGGCCGGATGTCACTCGATGGAATATGTGTGGACCCCGAGAAGATCCCGCTGCCAGGCTCTCACCTAGCTGGCAGGGCCGGAAGTCACTAGGTGTCATCCTTGGCCTCGAGCAGATCCCGCTGTCAGGCTCTCACCTAGCTGGCAGGGCCGGATGTCACTCGATGGTGTCGGCCTCGAAATCGCCAAATAAAGATCAAAAAGTCGCAGTACCAGGAAGCAAGGGGAATGAGTTCTGTAAAGGCGAGATCGGGCTCGGTTAACCCAGTTCGGCATCAGCAAAGGGATTCTGCATGGGCGAGTTCGGACTCGTCATTCCCGGCTCGGCATTGGCGAGTGGGCCGCGAACCCGGGCCTCGCCAAAGGAAAGCGAGCCAGGCCGGGGCACCTCACCCCTTTGCCCGTTTGACTTGGAAAATTTTCTCTTCTTTTTTCGGGCTCAACCTGGATGGCTCGCGTGCGAGTTATGGTGGCATGACAGGGGCAGATAGCAACTCGCCCCCGAATAGCTTGGGGCTCGGCGAACACTCAAAACGCATCCACTCGCGGGCGCGCTCTCATAACTACCCTACTCACGGAACCTGTCTCGGCGAGGTCACGTGGGGAAGCACTCGCATATATTCAGAACACAACGAGCAAAGTAAAGAAAGAAAAGAAAAGGAAGTGGCACGGGTATGATCAAAAACTTTCATTAATTGTTTACAAAAAGTAATTACAAGGGGCTCGCCACGGCGAGTGAACAAAAAGAAAAGAAAACAAAAAGTACATGCTATCCTCAGGCCTCGCCCCCTCCGCCGGACTGGTCCTCGCCGTCACCCAAAGGATCCTGGAAGCTTTTCCCGAACATCGCGTCCAGGCTGTCTTCCTTCTCGCTGGGCGGCGTTGTCGGGAACAGGCTCGGCATCAGGTCCCGAGCCGAGACCCCCTCGCACCCCTCCACCAGCACCCCAGAATCCTTCATCATCTGGAGGGTGCACTCGGTGGCTTGGATGGAGTTGATCCGCAATCTCTCGACGAGGTCGGCCTCGCCAAAGATCCGCGGGCTCTTGTAGGGGAGGGTGGGGTCGATGTCGTGAGGCGGGAAGAAGATCTCCGCCTGACGACGGACCTCACTGAGGAGGTGCTGATTCTCCCCCTTCAGTTTCGTATTCGCGCCCTCCAGCTCGGCGAGGCGTGCACGCAGCTGGCCGATCTCCTCCCCTTGCTCGACATTGCGAGCCTGGAGCTCCCCTGCAGCCTTGGCATCCACGACCCGGAGTGCGCGCAGTTGGCTGATCTCCTCCCCCAGCTCGGTGTTGCGAGCCTGAAGATCCCCAGCGGCCTTGGCATCCTGGTAAAGAGTCCATTTAGCTGCAGCACAAAATTTTCTAAGTAAAAGAGAGGAGCAGCGCTTGACACTTACCAGCCCACCAGCGGCTTGGGCGAGTAGACCCTCCGCTATGCCGAGCTGTCTCGCCTGGTCGGTGACCTTGTCCTTGGCGATGTCGCGAGCCTGCTCAGCCTTTTCGAGTTGGTGGCTGAGAGCGAAGCTGCGGCGTGCCAGCATGTGATGAAGCTCCATGGTCCGTAGATGGGACTGCAGGCCCTCATGGCCGAGCTGCCAGAGGGTCATCTTTTTGTAGGCTTCGGCATCCTCCCGGCCATATAGGCCGAAGCCGCGGGCATAGGCATGACCGGTGGCGGGCTCGCGGTCGTGCCAAGAGGGGTGCAGGGTGGAGACGGAGACTCGATGAGCGAGCTCGTCCCACTGCAGCATGGGCTCGCCCGCCGAGTCCTTCCACCGCGCGCCGAAGTTGAAGAGGGGGTGTTGCTTCGGCGGCGCGCGCTCGCTGGCGGCCCTCTTCGCCGAGGGAGGAGGGGAGATCGCTGCCGTGGAAGAGGGGCCCAAGCCACCTTTCCGGCCCTTGCTGGTTGTCTCCTTCAGCGGGCTCTCCGGCGACGCATCGGGAGGGGTCTCCGACGAGCTGATGTATTTGGGGTTGGGTTGTTGTTGATGTTGCCCCCGCGGAGCCAGCGGGGCCCTCCGCATCTTCTTTATTTGTCGATGGCCGGATGGCGGGTTCGATCCCACGTCCTCAGGTCACCTCTTGCTGGACGAGGGTTGCGAGAGGGCCGCCTCATCTCGGCAGGCCGCCGCCGCCGCCCTCTCACGAGCAAGAGGGTCGGTGTGGAGCCCTGGATCCGCGAACGGCGGATTCACGGGGATTATTCGCTCCCCTGCAGGAAAATACTTTGAAGAAGTTAGGAATTCAGCAACGATATGGCGAGTTCGGCGGTCAGGCGAACTCGGCAAGATAAGGAGAGAAGCATACCTTCGCCGGACAGAACATGGGGGAGCGCGTCGAGGCCCCTCCGCAGGAAGGCGACCTCGAAGTCTTTATGGAGGAAGTATTTGTGGAGTTCGACGTCGTTGCCGGACACGGCCGGCGGGCGGTACACCTCCTCGCCCTTCTGCTGAGGCGAGTAGGGGATGTTGCCGAGATCGCCCTTGATGAAGGCGATCTTGGTCATCCAGGTATGATGCTTGTTCGCGATCTCGCGAACTTTGATCAGCGAGCCACCAAAGTAGGCGACCCCGTCCGGCGTCGCCTTGTAGGAGAAGAGCTTCCTGAACACCGTCAGGTTGAACTCGATCCTCTCTCGCCGGAGGTAACTCGCGAACGCCACCATCATCGCGACGGCGTTGGAATTCAGCCGGGCGGGTACCGCGCCGTAGTATTTCAAGATTTGGCGGATCTCCGGCCAGAGGGGAAGGCGCAACCCCACCTCGAAATGAGAGATGGGGAAAGCGAGCTCGTCCTCGTAGAAGGTGTTGATAGCTTCCCCCTCCCCCAGCCTGCGCGCCTCGAAACCCGGCGGCACATACGCGTCCTTGAATTCTGCGAGCTCCTCCTCCCTGGTGTGGCCATCGAAGAAGCAATAGTCTGTGAAGTGCAGCGCGCACTTGGAGCGGCCGTCGGCATCTGGGTTCGTCTTGCCCATGTTCGCGGAGGAAGAGGTAGAGCGCGAGCAGGAAACGGAAAAGCACAGAGAGAGGGAAGCAAGGCAATAAAGGCACAGTACGGGGTAGGTGAAGGGGGGGGGGGTCTATTTATAGGAAAACAAATTTGGGGCAGGCTGTCCAATCAACGCAGCTCGCCGCCACAGCTCGCCACCCCAGCTCGCCACCCCGGCTCGCCGACTTCCCGGCGCATCCCCACAAAGGCTAAGTCGAACATTGCAGCATTTTATTTAAGTAACATGATCAAGAATATTCTAAGAGTTATTTATTACAGAAATAAAGTTCAGGATTTAAAAGGCAGGGCGCGCAAGCTGGGAGGGCATCGGGATGCGAGTGCCGGTCGGCTCGGCAGAGGAGCCGCTCACTTACCTACCCCAGCCTCGCGACCCCCGCCCCCCCAGGCTGCCGCGCGCGGAGCAGCTCGCGGATCCTTCCGGAATTCCTCTGCTCAACCGAGAGACCGTCATCTATCTCGTCCAGGAGCCGGGAGGGGGAAATCAGCTCGCCAGCTTGGCCACGACGCACCTCGTCAGCAAGACGCGCGTAGTCGCGCTGCAGCGTTTCGTTGACCCCCTGCACCTCGCGCAGCCCGCACACCAGCTTTTTGAGGAGCTTGACCTCCCTCCTCGTCAACTCGCCTTGATCCACCTCAGGACCCAGGTAAGAGTCCAGCGAGCTCGGGGAAGGGAGGGGAGAGTAGTGGGCTGCCCGCAAGGATTCGTCGGCAGCCGATTGACTGGGAAGAGCTGTGAAGACATGTGTTAGCAAAGAGAGGCAGAAAAAACTCATGAAGCCAGGAGTCAAGCAAGACTGACCAGACGAGCTCGGCAGCTCGAGGGAGGTGTGGGGAGGGATGAACCTCAGATCCTTCCCGCGACCTGGGCCGCGAGCCCCCGACGAGATGAGTTCGAATCCCGGGGTGGGAATGGTCCCCAGATCCGCCCCCGCGGCCACGTCAGTTTGGCGAGGAGGGGAGGAGCACACTGGCGAACTCGGCCTCTGCGAGCTCACAGGCAGGATCCCAAAGAGAAGAGGCGGGTCCCGGGGATGGCTGTCCGGTGCCGTGAATCGTGAGTCAGCGAGCGTGGTCTCGCCTCGCGGTGTGGGCTCTCGCGGCGCGACGTCCTCACCATCTGGTTGACCATCCTGATCGTCACCAACTACGACAACCTCTCTATCCTTCTCAAGAATAGTTCGGGTGGACGAGCCGGTCTCGCGAGCCAGGGTGGCCCTCAGGTCGTTGAAAATGGGCTCGGCCGCCTCAGGGAATGGCTTTGACCTCTTGGAGCTAGGCTCAGCAGAGTCGATTTGGGGAGCTTTCGCAGGGACCACCGTCAGGGAGGCAACGCGAGCTACAGAGACCTGGCGGGCTCGGTCTATGCGCTCTTGGATCTCCTTGGGAAGAGGCATCTTGGCAGGGTAGCAAAGGGAATGACAAGAGTCAGGCAGGTGAGCAGGTGCACATATATATAGCCGCAGGTGGCCCCCACCCGAAAATTCCCTCCAACTCGCCAACCCGCGCTCGCCGCACACTTGGGGTTGGATGTTTCTTTCCGAGCTTTGACAAGCTCAAAAAGAGCGGGGATTGTGTACAACCCCGTGTCCGGCGAGCAAGGTCATCAGGCTGACTCTTATATCCTTCAGGATGATATCTCCTTGGAGGTATAATCCATTCAGTATAAGGGTTAACGGTTTGGGATGAAAAACCCTCAGGATTCAATTTTGACTTGCCTTTGAAAAAAATTTCCAGAGCTCTGACCTCTGTTCGACGATCTTGGAGCTGAGTTCGACGATCTTGGGTCAGATCGTCGAGCTCCGTTCGACGGTCGACTATGGGTGAGGTCAGGTACATGAGATCGTCGAGCTTCGTTCGACGACTTTGGTTGAGATCGTCGACCAACGTTCGACGATTTTCCCTGAGATCGTCGAGCTGCGTTCGGCGATCGTCGATCTTCATTCGGCGATCGTCGAGCTTCGTTCGACGATTTCTGCTGGGACTTAAATTTCTGAGGCAGATCAGAATTTTTCCTGGCAACCTCTACAACTCCCTTTCCCTTGCTAGAAATAAACTTGATGGGAGTTGTTAGGACTATAGGTTGGCTGGATGAAGCACCCAAGCCCAGTGTACTGTTAAGTCTAGAGTTCACTGTGCTTGTGA